>CM038719.1:12722112-13134612 GCA_021613375.1 Megaleporinus macrocephalus
ACAAACGTTTCAGGTCAAATAAAACTACTTAAGTACTGAGTATCTATCTATCTATATTTAGGTCTGAAATAAAAGCTAAAACTCCAAAGTCAGAGATCTGACCAATCACAAAGCTGTCAGATGCTGTCAACAACTAACAAGAATGAAATTAGACGCAACGAAAGGAAGACGTCACTAAATATGACTGCTCTAAAATAAACATGAGATGTGCTGAGAGATGTGTAAGAGATATTATTAGAAGTAAGTCAGCGATGTTGGGATGCTGGCAATAACAAAATAGAACAAAATTAAACAGAGAAAGTAAGCAGTAACTAAAAACTAAATGTAACAGAGTAAAAAGTACTAATATACTTAAGTAGTAAATACTCAGAAAATCAGTAAATACTCAGCAGAGCCCAAATCCATCAGTATTTTACTGAACTACGTGTACTTGAGTAAATAGAACTATTATTATTTACTGTCACCCTCATAGATCACACAATTGCATCATACTCAACGTAGACCAGTCCTTACTTTAAGCTTAGTTTGGTGTTGGCGTCAACTAGAACCTCTTCACAAGAAAGTAAAAGGAATGTATACATTTATGTGTAGAATTGGATCTTCAGCTCAACCTTAAAGCTTCATCTCCTGAATGAGTGTCATGAAAGCATCCTACACGTGTTACAGTTTCTCTGTTTTCATAGTCTGCCCATTTCTTTCTGCAATGTAAACATTGTGACAAGCCTCCACATTAAAACTGAAAAAAGAGTCTTTGAATATTCAGTATATTTGTGGGCAGAACTCACTACTGGAATAACGAGAAAGCTATGAAACTCTGTTTGGTATTGTTCTAACTTCTTTCTTGGCGTCAGAATGAAGAGGGAGACCAGTTCAGAGTATAAGCTTTATTCTTGAGGATGCCGCGGCACAGAGGCGCTCTAAAGCGGTCTAAATGGTTTCTGCAACTGCACGCTCCTACAGGCCTGCCTCAATGTTCCATCTGGCCCATGTTATCCATCTGGACCTGGGCAGCTTTCTTGGTGGTCCCTGCCATAAATTACTGAACCATAAAGTTCTCGCAACCTCTGTAGCATTCAGTGTGCCCATCTGTATAAACAAGCTTTTAACAGATGCTATAGTATGTAAGAAATGTTCACAACAGTATAAGCCAATCGGACAAGCAACATGTTGTTCCATGTATTTTAACTGGATGTGGACAACACAATTTACTTGGGCAGTCGTGGGCTGAAGGTTAGGGACCCTGTCTTGGGACTGGAAGGTCGCTGGTTTGATCCCTGGGACCAGCAGGACGTGACTGAAGTGCCCTTGGGTTAAATGTGGAGGTCAAATTTCACTGTATGTGAACACAAGTATTAATTATTAAAAAAAAAATTTAGGCTACATGAGTGTAATGTGGTACTGCAGGGGTTTGTTGCTCTTATCACTGAATAATATCTACAGCAGGTCTCCAAAAAAGCAAGAGGTGGCAATTCATATTTTTTGGATCAAGTATCTCTTCAGTGTTGTGCTGTTCCAGTGCTGCCATCAACAGCTTCCCCTCTGCAGTGTGAGACACTCCACCTCGACTGGCCCTTGCCACAAGTACACCATTAAACTCCTTTCATACAGTGAGGTGCTGGCATGTCTGACTGTCACTGGTGGGTCAGGCGTCCAGCTGATGCATTTCTTTACTACTGGGGCAGTTCAACACTATACAGCCCTGTGACCCCAGCCCATGGTCCTGCAGTAACCCCGACCCTGCATGTTTTTTGTTTTCCCTGCTCTAGAACACTCGCTTCCACTCAGGAATGGCTTGATCATCAGTTGGATCAGAGATGGGAACCACTAGGAATAAACAGCAGGGTAATGTTAGTGCTTGCTTTGGAAACACAGTATGCATCCAAGTGGTGGGCAGCTGTGGGCTAAAGGTTGGAGAACCAGCCTTGTAACAGGAAAGGTTGGCAGTTTGATCGCCTGAAGCAAGGGGACATGACTAAAGCACCCTTGGGCAAGACACCTAAACCCCTCTGGGCAAGCGTGCTCCCTAGCGCGTGTGTATATGTGAGTGTTTCACTGAGGGTTAAAGGCGGAGGTCAGATTCTTCTGTGTGCAAACACAAATGGTCAATGTGTGGTCTTCTATCGCAAGTGTTTGTACGCAGCACAAACATCTGGTCAAATACTTCCAAGGCAACGGGCCAGTCAGATGGGATAGTTCCTCTGTTTTGATGTGTTTTTCTTCTTGGTTGCTTGTTGCTGAAGGCCTTGGTGAAGAGCCTGCGTTGGCAGGGCTTTAGGCTGGAGAAGTTACCAAGTGATGAGTCAGCGTTTACTCTCTTTCCCTCTCACTTTCTCTCTTTCTTGTACGTCATCGCTCACCATAGTTATATAATTTGAATGTAGCAGTGTACTCCTTTCCTCAATACACCTCTACCAGGATTATACACTAGGCCTTTAGGTATCTGGGCCCCACTGCCCTGACCAGTCTTAATAAAAGCTCTTTTGTGTAATTCATGAAATGTTAAATAAAATAACATTTGTTTCAGTTATAATAACAACATCAGACTGATGGTAGAAACTTTGCGTGGAGAAAAACCGTAGACAGAGGGTGTGTCTCAAAACCTAGTGAGAGCATTTTACGTCATAGTATGCGCTCCCGACATGAAGGCTGTGCCAGTTTATATATACCTTAAACATGTTGTCTACTGAGACACCTTATTTTGGCCCGATTTTAAGAAAGCATTGAACACTTCCTCAGCCGCTAAGGCAATTCCATGATGCAACACAGGCAAATCTACGAGCAGTAAAGTGGTTTTAAAATGTGAGTTATTTTGATTCTCTCTGGTGTTTTAATGTGTTTCTTGTCATATAATCACACAAAACAGTTTTTATTATCAACTCTGTAACGAGTCGTTCACCATTTTGCAGTTTTATACTCAAACCATTAGCATTTATGCTAGCGATTTTTTAGCCTTGGGCTATTGTTTTGGATGCCGGCCGGTAGCTTAGCAACCAGCTAAACCACCGGTGGCGTGCTGCAGTGGGCGGGAACAAGCCGTGACGCAGTCTCTCTCTAACTAGAGCGTCTCAGTAATCTGTTTATGAGGAGAGATGAGGAGAGAACGCTGCTACTTACACAGCTGCCTACATAGACAGCCTACCTAGACACTCACTAGGTTTTGAGACAGACCCAGAGTCTCTGGAACATGCCCCATGAAAGCGCGCCCACAACTTGGTCGTTAGAAGGCTGACGGGTGCAGTAAGATGTACAAGCCTTCTCAACCTGTTGAAAGAATACTTCTCAGCACTGCAGTGACACTGACGTGGTGGTGGTGGTGGTGAGTTAGTGAGTGTTGTGCTGGCACGAGTGGAGTTTTTAAATACTCTGTCCACTCACTGTCCACTCTGTTAGACACTCATACCTCGTTGATCCAGCCAGTATATGTAATAATGGATACAGCAGCTCATCTGATGCAGCACACTTTGTGTTGGCCTTCCTCCAGTCCTTCTTCAGTGGTCATTAAGGTGAATATTAAGGTATCAGTATATGAGCATATCTAAACCCTGTGGAGGCTTATTATACAGATTTGTTCAGAATGCCTCCCCCACCCATATACTAATACAAAAAATATATAGATCCAAATATTACACTCACTAGCTTTGTGTGATGTTAGAATCCTTCAGTTGATGATGGGACACATTGCAACATCATAACCCCAGACCAGCACTTCACTTCACCGAAGTCTTTATAATGTCTCTGACGGGAAACACTGATGTCAGTACATCATTATCAGAATCAGAGTCAGAATCAGAAATACTTTATTGATCCCAGGGGGAAATTGCAGTTATTGCAGTAGCAGCCGGTTATGTAGAAGAATAAACACTCTAATAATAATTTACAACATTAAAGAAATTTGTAGTATGTACACATATATACGTCTTATGATACAATAGAATAATAAAATATAAAGTGACTGTGGCTATAGTAATAAGTACAGATATACTGTATACAGCAGTAAGAGTTTAGAAGTAGGAAAGTTATTGCACATTTGAGTTGTTGCACACAGAATTAAATTATAGTTCTATTGTTATTACTGTACATGTGAGAGGTGTGGTACTTTAAGAGAGGAGTTATAAAGTCTGATAGCCTCCTGTGGCGTTCTGTAGTGCATTTTGGCTGAAAAATTATGTTCTAATCATTTAACAATTACTAACATTGTCTATCACAGCTAATGTCTTTGCAGACTGTTTTTTGTAGATTGCCTCTGCTCGGAGGCAAATGGGTGACCACTCGGAGCTCACTCAGTTGTGTAGTGTGAACTGACGCCCAGGGGTGTTCTATCATTTCATCCTACCCATCGATCGGCCCTACTAAGGCTTATTGCTCATGCGCACGTTATGATTACGTCAAGATTTCGATGGTTGGCGCGAACGTGCATAATTGTATCCTTGTTGTTTATAATGTTTTAACGTCTTTTTAATGTTAATTGTTTTCTTTAAGCTTGTTATTCAAATTTAGCCTAATGTTACTGTCTGCTTGAGTGGCGGCTCATAATCATTGACAAAATAGCAGGGGGTACTGTTTTATGGCCATATTTACACTATCAAATAATCCTACCTGTGGTTTTAATGCACTTAAAGTATTATTTTCCACCAAGGTAGCACATATCGACAAATCTGCACCACACTAGGATGTTTCAACAAGGTAGGACAAACCCACAGAACACGAATTACACGACTTTCATTCTAGAAAATCGCCGGCTCATCTAGCTGCTGTCCAAAACACGTTTTTGTCACGAGAACGCACGAAAATAAACGCATGTGAGAGCTAGCGACACCACGTAGAACATACGTTACTTCCAAAACGCACGTAAACAAACCAGCGATACGAGTTAACACTGCGCTGATCTGCAAGAAAGAAGAAAAAGATACGAAAATGGTTAAAGACACAGGGTCAGCAGGGACTGTCTGTTCTGCAGAGAGAGTGGAAAGTAAATATTTAATTAATGAAAACGTATGCGTCGCACGCAGCCGCAGTGAGATTGCGTAAACAGTGATGCGGTTCTCATTGGCTGTAGCTAGATGCTGCTGTTGACTCACAGTCGCCAACTGGCCTAGATATTAAACATACTGTTTGCCAAGCGTCTGCGATTAGTCGGCGACCACTCCAGTCTAAAATCGTGTAGTGTAAACTAGGCATAGCGTGTTTAATATCTAGGCCAGTCAGCGACTGTAAGTCAACAGCAATATTATTAAATGTAATAATATTGATAACTGATTATTCTAATTATTATTCTAATTATTTTGTCATGACACACTCACCCCAAGTCTCATGCCCTGAATTTCTCTTATTCTCATCTGGACGAAATGTGTATATATGAGTATATAATGTAAATGTGTATGTATATATGATTAAGCATGTAGGCATACGGGTTCCTTATGACATCCTGCAGCACATTTGCCCACAGACGTTGCAGCTGGGCCTGTAGATCCTGGACATTTGTAGGTTGCAGAAGCAGGCGTCCCAGAAGGTCCCATAAACGCTCGATTGGTGATTAATATGGCAACCGCGCGGCTAAGGAAGTGTTGCAATCTGGCGGAGACGTTCCTGAGAAACCCTAGCTGTGTGGACGAGTGGTACCCTGCCAGTTGAAAGTCCTGCCATGAGAGGACTTTCATGTCGCCCCAGGATGCCCTGCACATAGCGCTGAGCTACTCATGCTTGTCGACGGATCAAGCAATCCTCTGTACTGATGGTCTGTCCAGGTTGTCTGAAGTAATTGGTCAAAATGACCATTCTGCTTCTCTATGTGCCCACCGTACTTTAGACCTCGCAGCTTTAATCTTCACAGGAAAAGCACTGCTAGTAGAGCCGGACACTCTGGAGCAGCTGCATGTGAGACTATGTTCACATATCCAATGACTAGGTGGAGTATTCTCACAGTATTGGGTTGATCCGATACCTTTGGGATGAGTTGGAATATTCCAAAAAAACATCGGTACCTGACTTCACTCATGCTCTTGTGAATGCTGAATGCAATCAGATCCTCACAGCATCTAGTGTTCTTGGAAGAGTTGATCCCATTATGCAGGTACCTTGATTTCAGAGGAAATGAGCAGGTGTCTACACTCTTGGACAGTCTGTAGTGTACATAAAAATACCAGTTTATTCTTTTTTTTTATTAAAGGAGCAGTGTGTAACATTCTGAGATTAGCAAAAAAATAAATAACATACAAAACTAGTTTAGTTAATGTATAATTACCTGTAGCTACAAGTCATTGTGGTTTCTTTACTTCATTCAGTGTTGCCAGCTTAGTGACTTAGTCGTTATATTTAGCGACTTTTCAGACCCTCTAGCGACTTTAAAAAAAAAGCGAGTAGCGACAAATCTAGCGGCTTTTTCAGGTGTTATTGGAGACTTTTGGAGACTCTCAGGTGAACACACATGATCTTCAGTTACTGTCCTCACCGGCACCCTCACCACTCCACCACCCACTACACTCACAGTACTCAGTCTCACAGTCAGAGCAGACCCTCACCACTCCACCACCCACTACACTCACAGTACTCAGTCTCACAGTCAGAGCAGACCCTCACCACTCCACCACCCACTACACTCACAGTACTCAGTCTCACAGTCAGAGCAGACCCTCATCACTCAGCGACCCACTATACTCACAGTGCTCAGTCTCACAGTCAGAGCAGACCCTCACCACTCCACCACCCACTACACTCACAGTGCTCAGTCTCACAGTCAAGAGCAGACCCTCACCACTTCACCACCCCCAACACTCACAGTGCTCAGTCTCACAGTCAGAGCAGACCCTCACCACTCCACGACCCACTACACTCACAGTGCTCAGTCTCACAGTCAGAGCAGACCCTCACCACTCCACGACCCACTACACTCACAGTGCTCAGTCTCACAGTCAGAGCAGACCCTCACCACTTCACGACCCACTACACTTACAGTGCTCAGTCTCACAGTCAGAGCAGACCCTCACCACTCCATGACCCCCAACACTCACAGTGCTCAGTCTCCCAGTCAGAGCAGACCCTCACCACTCCACGACCCACTACACTCACAGTGCTCAGTCTCAGTCAGAGCAGACCCTCACAACTCCACGACCCACTACACTCACAGTGCTCAGTCTCACAGTCAGAGCAGACCCTCACCACTCCACCACCCACTACACTCACAGTGCTCAGTCTCACAGTCAAGAGCAGACCCTCACCACTTCACCACCCCCCAACACTCACAGTGCTCAGTCTCACAGTCAGAGCAGACCCTCACCACTCCACCACCCACTACACTCACAGTGCTCAGTCTCACAGTCAGAGCAGACCCTCACCACTCCACCACCCACTACACCCACAGTGCTCAGTCTCACAGTCAGAGCAGACCCTCACCACTCCACCACCCACTACACTCACAGTGCTCAGTCTCACAGTCAGAGCAGACCCTCACCACTTCACGACCCACTACACTCACAGTGCTCAGTCTCACAGTCAGAGCAGACCCTCACCACTCCACGACCCACTACACTCACAGTGCTCAGTCTCACAGTCAGAGCAGACCCTCACCACTCCACGACCCACTACACTCACAGTGCTCAGTCTCACAGTCAGAGCAGACCCTCACCACTCCACGACCCACTACACTCACAGTGCTCAGTCTCACAGTCAGAGCAGACCCTCACAACTCCACAACCCACTACACACTCAGTGCTCAGTCTCACAGTCAGAGCAGACCCTCACCACTCCACGACCCACTACACTCACAGTGCTCAGTCTCACAGTCAGAGCAGACCCTCACCACTCCACGACCCACTACACTCACAGTGCTCAGTCTCACAGTCAGAGCAGACCCTCACCACTCCACGACCCACTACACTCACAGTGCTCAGTCTCACAGTCAGAGCAGACCCTCACAACTCCACAACCCACTACACACTCAGTGCTCAGTCTCACAGTCAGAGCAGACCCTCACCACTCCACGACCCACTACACTCACAGTGCTCAGTCTCACAGTCAGAGCAGACCCTCAACACTCCACAAACCACTACACTCACTGCACATGCCCAAAGCTGCCACTGACCCTGCCTCCTATCTACAGAGCAGGATGTAAATATAAAGGGGTCTTAGATAGATAGATACTTTATTAATCCCAGAGGGAAATTCTTCAGTGTGACACGGCCTGTTTTAAAAGCAACAAAAAAGAATCCACAGAAGAAGTTCATTTATTCAGAGTTTATTTGTAGTTATAACATATTTATGGTATTTTTACTCACGTTACTCTACCACAACGTTATTCCTTCAAATACACTCAGATAGACCATTATACAAATTAGGCAATTATGTCACTTAGCAACTTCTAGCGACTTTTAGGACAGCAAATAGATACTTTCCTTACTGAGAAGTTGGCAAGATTGATATTGGTGGTGTTATAACACCGGTTGAAAGCTATTTCTAGCGCTTACATTTGGCTTTTCATGCACCAGCTTGTTTTAATTTTTTTCTATATTCTGATGCTGACGTTCTTATTTGTCAGCATCTTGTTTAAATTGTCCTGTTCCAGCGAGAACTGTGCAGCAGTTATCATCACACATCAGGGTTTACACTATTTGCACAACAGCATTTAAGGTAACAGGAAAATGAAAACAAGAAACTGGCGAATGCCTTCGTTTTGATTGCCTAAATCCGCTTATCTGGGGGAAGTATTAATATTAGGCTGAGTCTGAGGTCACACACTGCTCCTTTAAAGTTTTCTCCACATTCTGTCACCCTGGCTATTCATTAAGATGTATTATCTCATGGTTTACAGTTCTCATTTGCTTATAGAAGGTAAACCAAAAAGAACTGCTACAGGTTTGATCCGTGAAAGCACAGGCGTTCAGTGTTCTTCCTGTTAGATGAATGAATGAGATTCATATAAACAGCCTCCTCCACATCTGTTCTGCTCAGTCTCGTTCACTCCTTCAAGGGCTCTTGAGTTGTTTCACTGCTTTCATTAAACGCACACTGCTCGATGCGCTCTCTGTTTATGAATGATCTTGAAGCTTTGTCTGTCCCCATTAATAGGATTGACAGGTTTCAGGGTTCAAAAGACAAAGAGGAATCAATAGTGTGTGTGTGTACGGGGGGACAGGGTTATGGACACTGTCAGACTGTGGTTTACTGACGCCTGATGGGCTGTTTGTTCAGCACTGCCCAATAGATTCATTGTATTTGCTCTGTAAATCAGTAGCACTGATGCTTTGTGGGAGGACAGTGGTAAAAACATGAACACAGCCTGTTACAGGTTAAGCATCTGCCTACCACCTGTTAGACAGTGACAGATTCGTTTAGACCTATGAGACGAACTGGAATGCTGACTGCGAGCTAGGCTTTGTTACCTTCAGTGCATTAGTCAAGTCAAGTTTATTTATATGGTGCTTTTTACAACGATGTTGTCTCAAAGCAGCTTTACAGAGTTTTGAAAACAGACAGTTACAACATATATATCCCCCAGTGAGCAAACCAGAGACAACAGTGGCAATGAAACACTCCCTCAGACTGGAGGAAGAAACCTTGGGAGGAACCA
The DNA here is from genome assembly GCA_021613375.1 of Megaleporinus macrocephalus. NCBI lineage: Eukaryota > Metazoa > Chordata > Actinopteri > Characiformes > Anostomidae > Megaleporinus > Megaleporinus macrocephalus. The sequence continues at coordinate 12,731,675 of CM038719.1, forward strand.
GACTCACAAGGGGAGACCTGTCCTCCTCTGGTCAAACAGTATCTACAGTTTAAACTAAATACCAAAGAAAAGAGTCTCTGTTTGAAATCTGGATAGCAAAGATTTAGAAGCTGCACAGGTAGAGGCAGTCTCTGGCTGAGGCAGTCTCTGACTGAGACAGTCTCTGACTGAGTCTTTATGTAAAGTGGGTGTGAGTTGAAACAGTCCCATCCTATCTCAATGCTGGTGCATCTGGATGGTGTACAGTGATGTAACTGAGGGTGTAGCAGTTGACACAGATGCTGTGTGACACAGAGCTGGCTGGTGATGGGTGGGGAGGACCCTCGCCTGTAGAGGCTGTTACTGCAGCGAAGGGAGGACAAATCCCTATAAATGTTCATGGTTTAGGCATAAGATGCTCATATGAAAGCAAGGTTGTAGCCATGAGCTGAATAATGGGAGGAGACAAATACACTGAGGAGACATTCGCTACAATGATTGACACTTTAATGCAGGGGCGATTGTAGGCTTAGAGGTTTAGAGGTACTGAGCACCCAAATGGGAACAGCTCATAACTAACCCCCCCCCCCCCCCCCCCCAAAAAAAAAAAAAAAAACCCATCTGAAAGCCATAATGACTATAATGTTCTATTTAAATGTTAATGTTGATAAATTTGGGATGTGCTAGGCTTCCTGTTTCAGCCGCATATACGCCCATGTATGTATTTTAGTACAATGTAAATATATCTGTATATCTCTTACTACTGAACATTAACATGTGTTTCATGGAGCAGAAGATATGATGACTAGTTGTCTATAAGTATGTAATGGTGTAAAAAGTCAAACTTCAAAGGCATGTTATCAATAATCTTTACTGGAATGTAAATGTACATGAATGAAAACAAGCTGAAATGAAATAGAAGTAACAAGACTATTTTAAAATGTAAGAAGTAGAAAGTACAGATAATGGAGTGTAAATGTAAGGAGTAGAAAGTACTGATAATGGAATGTAAATGTAAGGAGTAGAAGTAAAAGTCAGCCAAAAAATAATTACTTCAGTAAAGTACAAATAACCATAATTTCTACTTAAGTATGGTAACAAAGTATTTGTACTTTGTTACTTGGTACCTCTGTACAAATATCATCATTACACTCAGTCATATAACGTTTCATCCTATTACAACAACAGTCGACTGTATCTGACTCACAGTGACGTAAATCAGGTAAATACATTGGATAATATATGGGTGCTGTTCGATTCCTCTTCCTTCTGGTTTGATCCGTGTGTATCAGCGTGTGAAAAGTATTTTGGAGGGCAGCCTGTCCTTTTTTTCTTTTTAACAGGGACACGTGAAAATAGCTGGACACAAAAAGGGTGGACACACAGTGTACATGATTTGCTGATTTTAACTGCATCACTCCCAGAAAGGGAAAGAGAACCCATGACCTGATCTGCAGTCAGAAATAATCACACAGGATGACGTGGAGTATTCCTTATTTAATTAAAATTAATGATGGATGCAGCTACTGTACAGAAAGCTTGCTGAGAGTGAAATTTACAACACATGAACTACAATGACCATGATGCTGCATTGGGTAATGAAGTTCTTTCAGGTGATAGACTTTCCTAAAGCAGGTCAACTACAGTAGAACATCTTTTAAATAAAAAAAGAGTTAGTACAGGCGTGTAATGTAAAGGGAAAAGAAATTTAAAAAAGGAATAATTGATTATACATATATTCTATCATCCAGAAAGCGAAATGAATATCAAAGCCCAATAGCTTCAGGCTAAACCAGGGACAAAACACAAAACGTGTGAAAATTATTTCAACCCAGGCCTTTGTGACTCATCAGGGACAAGAAGTGCAAAATACAAGAAAAAAACAAAAAAATTACTGCGAACATGAAGGGGAAGACCATATTTATGTGCGGTCAAAGGCTAGAGACAAAAGGTCAGCACGCTATCTTCAACACTGGGACTCTCCTTCTATTCATCTTTTTATTCTTCCTTCTTTTCCCTCTTACATTCCTCCGGGTAACCTTTACTGTAGAATGGCTGCCGAAGCTGCTAAAGGCAGCCAGATAGACGGAGCTGGACGTGTAATTACTGGCGCCGTTTCGTCACATGAAAAGCAGATGAGATTAATTTGGTAGAAATGACATTTAACCGTGAATGGAATCTAGTAATTGAGTTTTTCCCCCTGCTGGGTCTGTCGGAGGCTAACGGTCTAGGCCTGCTGGTATGTCCGAATGGAATACTGTTTTTTAACCCGTTTCCAATGATATAATGTAAAGTCTCTACAAACTGAGTGAACGCGCCATGTATTTATGAACACCTGATTTAATCAGCAAAACCCTGAGTTAAAAAAGCTCTGATAGAAATCAATCAAATCTGCACCTAATTTCAAACAGCATTAGCAGTTCCATTACTCCTAATTCCACGTATACTGAGCGCTATGCTGATAAAGTAATGCACTGGGTTTGAACTGATTCCGATGTGTACATCATTGACACACAAATAAAAACACAGCGATGCAACATTGACTTGGCTATCAGGGCCCTGTATTGGCCAGAACCTGGCTATACCATACAGGGGCTATGATTCTATATACTGTGACACTGTAAGCAAGGCAATATATTGTGATTTCTTGTTTTTCTTGATCGTTATGGTATAAAAACCCATAAGCACAGGTTTGCTAATGTCAGCGATGCACCCTTACACTACTTGTTTACATTGGGGTGATAAGTCTAGTGCAGGGGTATTTAATTAGAGTTCAGTACGGTCCAGTTAGAGGAGATTTCCTCAGGCCAAGGTCCGGACCGTCTGTTGACTTTATGGACTACCTATTAGAAATTTTATAAAAATGTATAGGAATGAGAGGGATGAAAACCAATTTCATTACTTTTGTTTGGATGGCTCCCCGGCTCTCCGCATGTAACCTATTTGAAGCGTTTAAAACTAGCCTTATGATTGGTCGAAGTCTTCTTTTCTTTTTTTAGAGCACGCGGCCCAAATTAACCTTTCGCACTGACTCGCTTTATTCTCCGGCTGCTGCTTCTCGCCTCGTACCTCGCCTGTGTGCGCACCACACTCCCGCATCTGTACAGATCTGATTGGCTAAGGAATGCCAATCATAAGGAATTAAATCATTCTCAATAGTTTATTGCTTTGGGTCCGCATTGTACAACGTCTGGGTCCGGATCGCGGCCCGCCTATTGGTGACCTCTGGTCTAATGACTTAAGATAGTTTACAACACTGTTATCTGTGTGTTGGGGCTTAAACACAACACAAAATTAAGCACCGTCTACCACCAATCATAGCATCGCAAAACATCATATAGCGATACTCAAGCGTTTCAGTATTTTCTTATTTCCTCTTCTTGTTTTGATGTACAATTTCATTCAAGTGGAAATGATGTACACATGTGAATCAAGTGTGCGTGCATTCAATGCATTACGTTTTTCGGCGTAAACCTGATCCCAGAGCTGCTCCTAGGGCTAACGGTACATTAACATAAAACACAATGAAGTCATGAGTGTATAAGGTAAACAGACAGACAAACAGGTAAGCAGACAAACAGATATAAAGCTAAAGAATATAATACAATAGCTCGAGTGGCATCACTTTCCCTCTCGTCATACGACTTAGACACCCTTCTTATAACACGTACAGCGCTAGCTTACACAGCAAATAAACCTATTTCACAAGGCCAACGTGGACTTACAACGTTATACAGTCTTAAAAAATAAACCGTTACATTTCTCTACTTCCCCAAGACAACCACAAAAAGAGTAAACATAAACAAAAAAGCACATATTCCATAATATTCTATACTTGTGGGCTGCAAGACGCCAAAACAAGAAGCATTTTGTATGTTCTGGGTGGGTCAACAGGAAAAATACTAAACAAAACAAAAAACACTGCTCTCTTTTTAAGGAACAGCTAACTTTTAATAGGTCCGGACACTTAGGAACGACGTGGCCTTAAAAATTAACACTCTTTCTTTGATGATGTCTGTGGAAAAACCTAGCAACCACCCGGAATTTAGTTTAGCTTGCCATATTCGTGGACATTCACAGCAATGCAAAGAATATGTTTTGAAAGTGTTGGCAAGAGGGCACTCTAGCATCTTCCCCATATGTAATTTATCATGACTACATCATCATCACCTATGCAACAGAATCAAGGTCAGGATGAGGAGGTGCACCTGTCACAGTATTAATGTACATTAAAATGAATATGACTCCAAATGGCAGAAACGTCTAGAAGTGAAAAGCTCAATCAGATGGCTGGGCATATTCGTGGTGGGCGAACTCACATTGGGGAAGCTACGTCTGAGCTTAGCTCCATATCCAGCGTGAGGGATTCTGGAAAATAACAAAAAATATAAATAAATAAAAGGAAAGTGTCACTGTCAAACCCAACTGACCCTGAATTTCAGTATTCAATTGAACTGAAGGCAGTCATAATTTTTGGACTATTTCAATACATTCAATACAGCATGTGGTCAGTTTTGGGACTCTCTGGATATTTTCAAACACACATACACACACACACACACACTTAAACATGACAAATATGAAACACTCTAAGAACTGCAATTAAACTAAGTTTATAGAAACTTCAATGGAAAACCGCCATAACAATAGTAATGCATGTGCATATCTTACCCAGAGGTCCAGGGTTGGCCTCAGCTGCCTCGTTGTGCATCAGCGAGTCAAGAGTGCGAGGAGACATGGGGAACAGATCGCTTGTGTTGCCCGAATTAGTCCTGCAATAGAAACACAGACACACAGAGAAGTGACGCATACTGTTATGAGAGAAGCCACAAACATTCAGACTACAAGTGCGAACACAGATGCAGTGTGATTAGACTGGTGAGTTTGTTTGACCACATGATACGATAACTATCACAGCCACACCCATGCTTTAAGAAAAATTATCTCTAATATAACACACACACCCATACAGTATATCAGACGACCACGTTCCAGTCATGATAAAGGAAAAAGTCAGTGAGAGGTCTGGGACAGGAGGCAAGTCCAGTAAGAGTCTTGTAGTAAAATAACCAAAAAGCCTACTTTTTCATTAGGGCTGTTAAAAACCAGGGCCAGTTAAAACCAACTCTGTGATTAACTGCATTCTTTAATGGAGCTAAGGTTTTTTAACATACTGTCACTGTCCAAAGAAAAACAGCTTTACAGGAGAGAACTAAAACCTTCTTTACTTTTAATGCAAGTCAATGGAACCAGAAATTGTTGCAACCTATTTTGGAGCATTGCTGCAGACTGAGATTAATCATTTAATTAATTACATTTTAATGACTTTTACTCATCCACACATACGGATGGAGTATGCATCTATGTGTACATGCCTATTTACACCCTCAGTTACATCACACACCATCCAGATGCACCAGCATTGAGATAGGATGGTACTGGTCAGCTCATGCCCACTTTACACAAAGACTCAGTCAGAGAAACTGCCTCAGTCAGAGACTGCCTCAGTCAGAGACTGCCTCAGTCAGAGACTGCCTCAGTCAGAGACTGCCTCAGTCAGAGACTGCCTCTACCTGTGCAGCTTCTAAATCTTTGCTATCCTGATTTTAAACAGAGACTCTTTTCTTTGGTGTTTAGTTTAAACTGTAAATACTGTTTGACCAGAGGAGGATGGGTCTCCCCTTGTAAGTCTTGGTTCCTCACAAGGTTTCTTCCTCCAGTCTGAGGGAGTTTTTCCTTGCCACTGTTGCCTCTGGCTTGCTAACTGGGGGATATATATATATGTTGTAACTGTCTGTTTTCAAAACTCTGTAAAGCAAATAATATAGAAAAATAAAATGTTTTTCTTTGGACAGCGACGAGTTGTCAGAGTTTCACACTGTATCAATATTATTTATATCAAATGTGCTTTCCTGCTTGTGCACTAGTGTACAAGTGTAGTGTATTATAGGTGCGGTTTGTTATGTGAAATGGGCAGCTACAGCGAGTTCAACCCCCTTGCGAGCAGTTTTAGTCAACAATAGGAGTGCTGTGTGGCTTTGAAACAAATAAGTATGCAAATCTGATCATAGGTAACGTTAACTCCATACATAAAACTGACTGTAGGTTTAACATAAGCCACCTGATCAAAAATACTACTAGCATTAAACCGAGATGCTGGAGTCAGCTTCTTATTTGCCATCAACTATATCTGTTTGAATTTTTCTGTCCCACCTTAAATGGGGCAACAGTTATTATTTCAATGCCTGCAGGTGCCAGAATGTAAGTAATCATTAAAGATGTAACAGGAACATTCAAACAAGTAACTGGCAAAGAAGAAGCTGGGTTTGTAGGTGTAATGCTGGTACAACTTTTTGATAACTATAAGCAGTGTGGTACTGCTCAGCTCTTTTTCTGAAACAAACATAAAAATGATGTGAATACAGCTCGAACATGAAGCTGAAGATAAATATTATATGCTTTATAGAGGGTCAAAGCTCCCACTTTTCATTACTGACATCCACTGACAGCCACAACTGGCCAATTATTCTATGACTGTGACCCTCTGGCTCTCTGGCTCTTGTTTTAAGGAGAACTGAAGTCTTACACATTGTTTCTGCTTTTGTTAGTTAGCAGCTTGTTAGTTATCAATACGTCTCCAGCATGCAGGATTCAGCGATGTGTGCTGGATTACTGATATTCTGTGTTTTGACTGTGAAAGCTACTCCAGATGTACCTAAGCCTCCTTGCTTTGCAGTAGGTGGAATCTTTGGTTTTATGAAAAGAGACATAAATAGGACATCAATAATTATATCAACCCTGTGCATGTAACAGAATTTCAGGCTGGTTTGAAGGGTTTTTACTAAGTGCATTTTATCATATATATATATATATATATATATATATATATATATATATATATATATATATATATATATATATATATATATGCTATAAAACTCAATAAAATGTATTATTAAAACAGCCTATATCCAATAAAATCCAATAAAGAAAAAATCTGTCAAGAACATGACTGCTGTTCTACAATGCAGCTGTACTTGTGAATATATGCAGATGTATCAAGGCCACACTACTTTACTGAAAGAGCCTCCTTAACCTCAAAACTTCCCACAGATAGACGAAATGTGCACAATGGGTCAAACAGTGAAAAGAATAGAATGAGCAGTGATAACAATAAAGGGATGAATAAATAGATCAGTTGGACAGAGAAAGCGAGGATTCATATTACTGGAAGAGCAGATTTGAAACACTACGGATGGATGCTGGAGTTAGTGATACTGTTATTATAAATGAACATATAATTTAAATCAAACATATTGTTTCTTTTATTCAAAAACCTTGTACGTTTATTACACCATTTAAAAATGTCAATTGGGCTTCATGCTGTGTACACATTTCTTGATGAATGAATAATAGAAACAGTTCAAAAGCACTATCTAATCTTTAACTTTTCTAATTTCACATTATTGTTTTGATAATACAAGGTTTTTTTTTAACAGAAACAATATGAACATGTCACATGAATAATTTAAAGAATGTTTTGAACAAGGCATGAGAAAATTGTTTTACAAAAAAGGAAACTAGGCAATGCTCCAATCACAAGAGACAAAAGAGTGAGTGCAGTTACAGAAATAACATGTCATAAACCATAACCATTATGAAAATACCAACACCGATATTTATTAATAAGAAAGTGATTTAAATGTTTGGAGCAAAGCCAGAAAGAACCCACTACCAGGCCCTGTCCAGATCACTACTCTTGATGACTTCATCTAGTGATACATGGAGCGTCTTAGGGATAAGGGAGCTTCTTAAAAGCAGAGCAAAGCCGCTTTAACTGTAAGTGCTGCATTATAAAAAATAGAAGCAAATAAATTTCAGTTCATATTCTTTAAAGGGAACGCTGACTGTTAAACTTGTATGCCTTACTAATGTCTAGACGTCCAATACTATTAAAAAATAACATCTAAACCAAACGGGAATGTTATTAACATTTCACACAATACATTTATACAATATGCTGTCTGGTACTGGACATGTACACCATACTGGGGCCTATATATTTTAAAAGTGAGGGTTTCCTTTAAATGATTAAATACACAATGATTTTGATGTGATATTTGTATTTTTGTAGATAATACAGTTTCACATCACATTGTTTAGATACATAAAATATATTGTTTGTAATATATTGTTTTATTATATGTTTTTATTGTAAGTTAACATATCTTTTTTATTTATTGAATTAAATCTGTTCAACACAGCAGGTGCCCTTTACATAGTATGAACATTACATGTTGAGTGGATTAATACAAATCTTCCAAAATGACTTTTTAAATATACTAATATATATATGTATATATACTAATGTATAATGTATACTTTAAAAACTCACCCTCACTATGCATATCTATCTATATATATATATATATATATATATATATATATATATATATATATATATATATATATATATATATATATATATATATATATATATATTGTTAAGTTACCATTTTGGAGATAGGATGAAATTACAATTGTATTGTATTTTTTTATAGTTATTCTATTGTTCACTTATGGCTCCTTTCTCTTAACTTGAAATTAGCTACAAGGTACTGCTAAGTGTGTATTAGCCACATATCCAAATTACCAGCAGTCAAAACACTGGCACCACACAATCAACTGTTTTAGTTTTCTACTTTAAAACAATTCCTGGATCAAACTTCCCTGAAATATCCAAGTGTATGATCTACACATTCATATGTACAACACTGGCTCCACACTGTACAGCTAATGTCCTCTAATGTAGAAGTGAAGAAGTGCTGGAGTGGACAGGGCCTTGTCAGACTCGGATAAGTAAGTATGAGTACAATCCAATGCAGCGTTAACGTGTTAAACAGACCCATTCCATTGTTATTAGACGGCTGCTGTCAGAGTGTTTGATCAAAAATGTTAATACCGTACAAATAAAATGCTGGCTGAATCTCTCTCTCTCTCTCTCTCTCTCTCTCTCTCTCTCTCTCTTACACACACACACACGCGCGCGCATACACCAGCTCCCTATTGCCTACCCAGGGAAGCCGTTTCCCAGCAGTTCACTGTCCGGGAAGTCCATGAAGACGGAAGGACACCTATGAAAAGAGGTCAGTTTACAGCCTGACACACACACGCACACGCATGCATGTGTAGGCACACAGACGTAAGCACACACACCCCTGCATACCATCATGGCCTGTCTCTACTTTAAAAACCTCCACTGTCTTCAAGGTCAAGAGAGCTCGTGTGATCATGGGAGTTTTGGTCAGTCTCAAATCCCTATGCCTGTAAAGGTCAACGCTAGTGGTCAATACGAGGCTCTTCGTGAGTTTAGGTCACAGACCACCTTTCGTTTATCTATTTATTATACTATTACTAGAGCAAAAAGACCTGCAAGGCAGGGTAGACAACCTTAACATAGGATTTCAAGTTCCAGTTTTTCAAAAAGCCACAGGCGTGTCTCTACATCTCCACTATCCAAATACAATTTAGTGTTGTGAGTCTGATATGACGCTATTTGCTCTGGATCAACATAACCGGCCATCTGAGATGCTGAGTATGGGTTCTTAGATGGTGAAAAGTAGAAAATGCAATCAATTTTTAAGACTGAACTTTGGAGGTGTGAAAATATCCCTGCATATTACTCTAAAAGCTAGTCTCAAAGAAAGAATAGAACTTTTATTAAAGGCCAAAGATGATCCTGACTTATGTATGGTTGTGACGGGGGTGGTATCAGTAAGAAAGTAACTGAATTTTATTTTTTAATATTATATTGCATGTAGTCTTGTTTTACATTATCCTTTTAATTTTTTAGACTAAGTTAAGACTCAAAGCCACCGATACGGAATATAACTACTGGTTAAAAGAAAGCAGCCACACAAAGTCACAAAATTCAACATTCACTGTGGCCAGTCAGCATGACTATAAAAACGTGTCTTTGTGTTCTGTCAACTACTTCACGGCTTAAAGTGCACTGTATTTCCCCATTCTGTCAATAGTTCCCGGTAATTACAATCAAAACTCAACGCTGGATGCTATTTGGCGTCTCTATACATGATCAGTTCCTCTCTGCTATCTTTATGGTTGAGAGGAGGAGAAGGAGGTCAGCTGACCTTACTAGATGTGGTATAGAAGTGTTCTGGTAAGTGGACGCGAGGGGGAAAGGCTAGAGAGGCAACAGACAACAGCGTGTGAAATCCAAAAGCTACTCTGCTTATTGACCTTGCTCAGCTCAGTCCCAGAGAAAACCTGCTCTTACTGTTTTGGCTCTTATTCGAGCACTAGTAAAGTTACCAGTCTTGGATCTGACACTGAAAGATCACTAAGAAAACATGGGAAATAAGAGACTCCAGCCATTCAAGGTTCACAGAGGCCACATACACAACATCATGCATGTTGTAAATATATGCACATAACAGTCCTTCCCAGCCACACACACACAGTAAACAGTTAGAGCTACTTACGGGGTGACACAGATAAATTTGGTCTTCAGGTATGGCTGGATGGCTGCAGAAAACAGAAAAAAAAACAAACTACGTAAGTACACACACAGGCACATATAAATACATAATATATACACATAAGTACATTATAAATACATAATATATACACATAAGTACATACATATATATATATATATATATATATATATATATACACACACACACACACATATACATATAAATTGAATATAAATATATAAAAAATATAAATATAAATATAAAGTCTTAAACAGTTAATGCACCATTATTGTTAAACTAAACTATTGTTAAACCTAAATTCAACCTTTGCGTTTTTTTTAAAAGTACAATTATTCTCGCTGTCCAAGTATTTAAGGTCCTGTTGTACAGTGAACTTTTTCTGAAAAAGAGTTTTATAGTAAATACGGTTTACATGCAGAGAACACGCAATGTCATGTAAACAACTTGTACCTGTTATGCTGTTCTGAATATAGTCACAGACAGAAAAGGGAAATGTCCTTGTAGAACTGTCAGAATTTTCCATCATTTTTGTAAAATGAAAACAAATACTTCTGAGTAAACCCTCAGTCAGGATAACCTTTCTTGTTACTTGTAGAGCATCAGGAATTCTAACAGCTTAAAGGGTGAATTCCTGCATGTTTAAATCAGTCATACCAAGCGGTCTGGGTTTAAAATGCACCGTTCTAAAGAAACAGGCCATATCTTTTACAGTGATCGTGATAGGAATCCGACCTCCTTTTTTTTTAAAGTACGTTCATGGCAGAGAGGTACACGCAGGACGTCGTATGATAAGGGAATATATGCTGGATGCGCTTAAAACACTGAACTACAACATGCTTTAATACTTTTAGAGCACAATAAGTGAATTTAGCTGAATACAATATGTGAAACATGGCTGATTAACATGGCTGTTTCTGGAGGGCTGTTTTTAAGTGTGTTAGAATACTGCGATACATGTCATGCACTGTGAAACTGTTTTTAAGTGTTGCTATATAATATTTTCTTCTCTCTCCAATAGGTTCACTGGCAATTTATATATATTTATATACATACTATTTTGGATAGTAAACAAAATGGTGGTGTTTGTGTTGCCATTGCAACCCCTGGTTCCTATCACCACAATTGTTGCCCATGATCTTTGCTCCCACAAAAACTTGTGGGAGTATTTCTTTCAGTATTCTTGCGTGCGTGTAAACAGTAGGGAAAATATCAAAATATTGAATATTGCGATATTAGTGATACTGACTCTTAATTAACATTTTGCATGCACAGATTCCTGGCAGACAGCGAATCATTGTGTGTTGTGTTGTGTTTAAACCACTGACCACTAGATGGCAGTGTTATAGTCCATTTTCAGTTCCACTCCAGCATTAACAAGCAGCACAAGGGCGCAATGCTATTGTAGACATTGGCAAACCTGTTCATATAGTGGTGGGTTTTAATAGTAGGATTTAAAAATTCACAATATATCACTTTACTTGCAATATATCGCAATATATTGAATCGTGACCGCTGTATCACGATACGTATTATATCGCCAGGTTCTTGCCAGTACACAGACCTAGTAAAGTCATTCGCTTCTCCCACTTCTGCTTTCCTGTTTTGGAAAGAGTGAAAGAAAAATGTTGGCTTATTCTTATGTAATCTCTTCTTCTTATTCTCTCTGCTGTGTTGTTTCCCTGTTCTTCTACAGCTAAGCCTCCCAAGCACAGCATTGCTTGCTTAGTGGTTTTTTTTTTGTTTTTTTTAAGCACCAGCGGGGTTTTTTTTAATGATCCCCTACCATTTTATGGTAGCATATTTTGGACGATGATTTATTTAAATTTTCTTTAATTTTTTGAAGAAAGTCTGAAATATGCTGCTATAAAAAAAGTCTTGTTTTGCTCTATTTCTAATCAATTTGTGATTTAACTGATCTCTTGTGGGGATTTTCCAAAGTTTGCTTTTCTCAGCTGATACTACAAGGCTGTCGGGTGGGCTGAAGGTGGGCTGGGTGTGGGCTGGAAAAGGTGCCAAATAAGAGAAAGCCATTACCACATCCAGGCTCTTGGAAGTCAGCGTCAGGCTGGGCCTCGGGCCGGCAGTACTTGCCAAAGGCCTCCTCTTTGGGGATATCAGGGAAAAGGTAGACCAGTGGGGAGACAAGGATGTTGGTGGCATCCATGATCTTGTAGCCCATGATGATCTCAGCGAAGGACATGCTGTTCAGCTGCTGCTTAGTGTACGGCTCCACGGACTGGATCTGTGTCTTGCCTAGAATACACACAAGCATATAAACAGACCCGGGATTAAATTCACAATGCATACCAGCATGAAATGAAGATAGATGTTGCTGCTCAAAGGATCTCGAAAATCATTTTTTCATTTTCTTTTATTCTAATCTATTTATGACTTTTATTCTACTGGTGACACCATCATGACGTTTTTGGCAGCTGCTGAGCTGAAATTATAGACACTTTTTTTTCTGGACAACAACGATATGTATACACTAAGCCAGAGGTCACTAATAGGCGTACCGCGATCCGAGTCCGGACCCAGACGTAGTCCAATGCGGACCCAAACCGATACACTACTGAGAAGGACTTATGTCTGACAGTGTTTATTTTAAGTGGATTTATTTATTTTTATGTTTTTATGTCTTATACGGGCTTCGCGGTGCAGTAAACTCACAGGCCAATCACGTGTGTTGTAAGATCACCAAAGGCTCCTCAGCCAATCAGATCTGTACAGATTCGGGAGTTCGGCGCCCGTACACAGGTGAGGTACGAAGCGAGAAGCAGCAGTCAGAGAATAAAGCGAGTCAGAGCAAGACTAATTCAGATGATTCATTTTACATCCCAGGCTCACAAACAGAACCTTCATACGTGTATATGTGTTTTTTTCCAAAAGCATTGTTTTTTAAGGAGCCCTTGGAGGAAAACACATATATTTTAAATTCTATAAATAATTAATTCAGTTCAGCATTTACATGTATTGTTGAAATATATTGAACAGTATTTGTAATTGGTCTTTCAGTTGTTGATGATATAAAATACTGATAGAGGCTACTCTAGCCTCTAGCAGCACTGGGCAGCTCCTTCAGCGACAGGCTGCTTCACCCAAAGTGTGTGAAGGAGCGGTATCACAGGTCCTTCCTTCCTGCTGCTGTTAGACTTTATAACCAGCACTGCTCCCAGCAGACCACATATACACAGCAGACTATATATACACACACACACACTTTAACACTACACACTTACAGAAAACAGAATTTTTTCAGTGTAACATAATGTGCAATATTTTTCATACCCCCTGTGCAATTAAGAAGCTGTTTATGTATCTATTGTTTGTACTGAGTGCCTTGCTATCCCTTTGCTGCTGTAACACTGTAAATTTTTCCACTGCAGGACTGATAAACGATTATCTTATGTTATCTCACTAGGCTACTTCAGTATACAGGATATGGCACTGAAATGATTAAAATTGTGACCGTCCGGGACCTGTGCCTGAGGAAATTTCCACTAAATAGACCTTACTGAATTCTAATTAAATATCTCTGCACTAAGCTATAAGTATACTGGGAGACACCACAGCTGTCAATCCATTAAAATGTTGATTAAAAATGACATAAACCTGAAAGCAAAAACCATAAAAGTGAGGGCAATTTTTAATTTATCATCACTGACTTACAGAGTGACAGTTGCTGTATATTTCCTCTGTGACTGCAGCCTCTCACTCTCAGACTTATTTCTTGTTTCAAGGGAAACTGCAGTTTTCTATTTCAGCTCCTTTTGTTAGTTTATTTATCCAGTGCTGTATGAGTAATGAGAATCACTCATACTGCCTAGATCACAGCTGTGTTTTGCTTGTAAATGATTCGTAAGTCTCAGTGCATTTTGTTAATAAACAAATTTTCCACTATAAAAACTAGAAACAGCTTTTCATATAAAGAGCCGTCAATGACAGCTGCCATTTAAAGCTGTATTTGAATGAGAGGGCTACAGTAGAAGCCATATCAGCATGCCTGCTTTAGGGTGGAACTACAGCTTAGAAGGGTTAAAGTAAGAAAATACATCAAATGCTAAAAAAGTACATAAGATTGTGCCTTTAATCATTTATACTGTTAACATGTTATTAACACAGTAACTGTGACATCACCACAATCAGCTTCTGTAGCCCATCTGCTGATGAACAATTAAACAAGGGTTTGGGCACCCTTGGTCAAATGATATGTTTCATTAATTAAGTGAAAACAAGTTAATGCATCCTTTACAGAAAACAAACCAATGTCTATACAGTTTAACACACAATTACTGAAAAAATAAAAAACATTTTTTGCATGGCACATTTTAGATATTAAATGTTTTCAATATGATAAAAGTTAATAAAAATAATACAGATTTTATAGAAATTTGCCATACTTTCACTTCGAAAATCAACAATACATGTACTTTGACAGGGGTGGTCTATTGGCGTAGGAACCGGGCGGGGTGGGGGGTCGTTAGGTTGTTAGGTGGTCTTTAACTGTTAATGCTTGTGTTGAGATGCCTGTTCAGAAATATCCTGCTGGCGGCAGATTTACTGACTGGAGCTCTCGTCGTGTTGAAGCATCGGGTAGCTCTCGCCAGCTTTAAACATGAGGTCAGTGATGAGAGCAATGAATAACCAAATATACTGTAATAAACCGGCTTTAGTATAATGTGTTGTTATGGTAACAGACTAGGAGGGTTTGGGTTAGATAACGTTTATATTAACTTTAGTCAGAAAGCACTCTGAAACGTAAAGTTACATTACTCTCTGACCACGTCCCAAACTGCAGACCAGGGGCATAGCTAGCCCTAGTTTAGATTTAAATTGAGTCCCAGCACCTCTCAAGATTATAGTAAAAACATTTTTTTTTTCTTTTAACGTTAATTTGTCTCTGACAAGCTGGAAATGTTAAAACCATAGAGAGTATATAGTTAAACCAATTATTTTAACAACGAAAAGACAGTTGCTCTACGTCACTATACATACAGTGATTTACTACCTTACCTACAGTGGAATCAGCTTATAGGTAATATTTTAGGGGATAGGGTGGGCTTTGATTCATATTAGCAAATGTGTCCCCCCAATGTCAAACCCGCTCCTACGCACTTGGGGTGGTCAACAACGACTACACATCGCGAAATGCATTTTCTCTCTCTTTCTTTTCTTTTCACATGCAACCACACTCACCACTGATGTCTTTCTCCACCCAGGTGAACGTGATGCCGCCCTCCTTACTGCTCTCACTGAAGCGGAGCAGGAATGTGCCAGGAGGTTTGGGGCTCAGGATGGCCCTCTCTCTCTCCTTACTGATGAAGCCCATGATATACCTGCAAAATGCATGCAGCAGAAGTTAGTTTAGATAGAGATAAGGCCGAGTGATACTGGAAAGAGTGTTTGGTGCACTGAGAAAGGAAGTGGTTAAACTATTTTAATAACTTCCATATAAATCAAATATACAACAGTATAGTTAGCATAGTGTCAACAATGAAGCTTATTGCATTAGTTAATTAACCCATCCACGTGCAGTGAAACACCTATGTACACACACACACACACACACACGGACAGTAAGCATAGACCGGTGGGCAGCCCTATCCACAGCGCCCAGAGAGCACTTGTCTTGCTCAAGGGCACTTCAGTTGTGTCCTTTTGGGTCAGGGGGATCAAACCAGAGACCTTCTGGTTGCAAGGCTAGATTCCTAACCTCTAGCCCAGGGCTGCCCCCATTATTCAGTGTGTACTGGCATTTCAGGTATTTCTACAATCAGTCAATTATACTCACCCCTCGTTCCACAGAGCCAGAATATACTTCTTCACCAGGTCAATGATGTTATCCAGCCATACCCAGAACGAAAAACCTTTACCAGCCATGTTTTCCTGCAACACACACATACACACGAGGTCAAAGGATTCTCGCGGGATCTGTAAAGGGTTCATTTTAGAAGAACAGCAGTGTAGCAGCACATACTTTGCAGAACTTGGCCCAGGTGATCTGGCAACCCGAGTAATTGACACAAGGACCTAAACACACACAAAAAAAAGGAATGACACACGTTATTAACACTGACACTCACATGTACAAGTCTGCAAACTTGTTCTCACACACACACACACATCACTGTGCAAATGTCAGAGACCACCTTTCCTTTGTTTCATTTTCGAGTCAAAATGACCATTAAGTACAACTTATCATTCTTCAGATGTTTCTGAGGAGATTAGATGTGATAGTCAAGCGGCAGTAGGAAGAGGAAATCAAAAACAAACAGGAGTTTCTAAAACTCTTCTAAAACTAATGGAAAGTTATTAATTAACATGTTACAAACACTTTTATTTTGAAATTAGTTTAAAGTTTTTTTCTTTTCTTTTCATTTGGTGACACTGGCTCTTGGGCGACTAGCATGCCTGTCACTGCTGTAATGTGATGCTTCGTTCATGGTTTGATAGATAAACTTATTAACTAATTAGTTGTAAAACTCTGAGACTCCTAACAACGGTGCAGGAGCGCAACATAACTGAATGTGTTTGGGATTATTTGGATTATGAGAAGCAGAAAAGCGTGTAAGACTGAACTGAAGTACTTATGGGAAGTAAAACATGTTCTAAAACTAAAAGCAAAGGAAGAATGGGAGCTGTAATAAAGCTGTAACAAACTGCAGACACACTGAACACTTAAGAAGTGCTTTGATATCCGGCTGCTGAGGATTCTGTGTAGTTTCTGTTAAATGTATGTCGTCTGCTTTGTTATCCTGAGGTTGAAATGCGAGACTTAACGGCCGTTTCGCCTGGAAACTAAACGAAAGCAAGGGGATTTGCCCGGGACTGCATGTACGCACAAGTGAAAACCTAGGCATACCGAGCAGTTTCTCAGCCAGTGTGGTAAGTTGCTCAATAGTGAGGCCTCTCTTGGTTGTAGAAGAGAACTGCCAGCTCAGCACTTCAGCCACTTGATCCCACGTTGCCACGGGAGGCTTTGTGAAAAAATTTACATTCTGAAAGCAGGGAAGAGAGAGGAAATCAATTAGACACCGAGCACAGCTCGAGCTGACAGTAGGGGGCGATCTTGCAACATTGTTGTTTTACTCACTTTGGGATGGTTGGTCAGCATGTTGTACCACAAAATGGACGCCCATGCGTTTGGCATCTGACAGATATTGGAAATGACTACAACGGGGAGAGAGTGCGTCTGCAAGGAAAATAAAATAAAAATAAACAAGATCAGATCAAATGCATATACGCAGCACACAGAACATACATGTTTGCTGGACTACACAGCTGCAAAGTGAATTCAGCCAGCTGTGAAGCAACGACTTCATTAACTGATTAATTATTCAATTATTCTTCTGTGTGTATTTTAGTGGTGTGAAAAGAAGCCTTTTCTGTATTCTTTATTTTGATCCCCATTAGCTTCCACAATGTGGTCGCTAGTCTTCCTGGGGTCCACACCAGAACAAAATCAATCAAAATCAAACAAACGCAACAAAAGACAAAAACTGAACAAAACAAAAATTAAAAAAAAAATTTAAATTAGATTTTTTTAATATAACGACAGAGAACACCCCTACATTCATATAAGCTTAAACTAATTTTGTTTCAGTAGCTTTTCAAAAAGAAATGTATTAATTATCTGCCTGTTGTTTATAGGAAGCATATTCCGAGCCAAGAAAGACCTATAAAGAACAGCTCTTTTCATAAAATTGGATTTTGGACTTGGCACCCCCAGCTGACCTGTGTTCACTTGACGTGTTTTATGACAAAAGCCTGAAAAAACTAATTTTTCATAAAAGAAATAAGGTGTATTTTTCCAAATAACACTATGCATGAATAACAAAAGACTTTCTGAAGTTACTACATACCAACCATGTTACCAATATCCAGTGAAACTGAAACTGGGTGCTTAAGTACTTTATAAGGACCAATATATGGAATGTTATTTCTGAGCACTGCTCTGCTCTGGCTTCTAGCAAGCTGATCGAAAATGAGAGTGCTGAGGAGCCTGAGAGCCATGTGGGGGCAGGTCTAATAGACTACAGGGAGGTTTGGTGATTCTGAGAGGGGCTGGACAGCTCAGGGGACTTCTGTCTGGCCAAAAAAGGAACAGTGCTGTTTGTGGACATGATCGTCTGCATGTTGCAGTTCGCTTAACTTCTTTAAGTTACACTGAACTGAAACTAAAATAAACATCAGGAGACCACTGAAAGTCTCACACAAGTTTCCTTAAATACTTGTGTTTTTAATCACACCCTTGTTACTCCTAACAAGTGCTCCCAAAATCAGATATAAGCTAGAATTACAACTAGTACAACAACAACAACATCACGGTAGATACCTTTACTCTGTAACTACGGCAGGATTATGGCTGCTTCCTTTTTAATACATTTGCTGTGTATTTTTTTTATTGTCCAATAAAAAACAGGTATCTCCAAAATGGCTTTACTCTCTCCATTTTTTATGTCAATGGAACGAGAATTTTTTACAAGCTATTTTGGAGCATTTCTATTGGTCCATTCTTTATAAAACTTTCACACAATGTAAACGACAGCTGATGCATTTAATTGATGCAGAAAAATGGAGATACATTTTTTCACTGGACACCGACGAAATACATCCCCAACTCTTCTTTCAATCCACTCAAACCACTTCAAGCCTTTCACAGCATGCCTTACTTTAAAAATGAACAAATCTGAACAGTGCAGCTGAACACCGGAGCAGCTGTTTTAGATACAAGGTGTGAAAGTGCCCAATTCGATCTCCCCAAAAACTTTCTGTTGTTTTGATTTATTAATAAATCTACATTTCAAAAACATTCGGTTATATTAACGGTTATTTACAAACAGAAACAACAGACGTAAGTGTGTGAACGCAAAGGAAAGCCAACAGCTGTTGTGTACAATGAGGCTCCCAGCACTGTTCGGCCACACAGTGAGATTTGTTCACTGTTATAAGTTAACAGTACGTCATACTGTGCTCCAAGTCTACTGACATGTCTACACAGCCTCAGTAAACGAGGTTAACGTGGGTTGAGAGAAATTTTGAGAAAGTACTTTAGGTGACTATTGGAGTCTAGTGTCTTTTAGCAACATCCACCTCACAGCTCCAGCACTAAGCTAAAGAAGGAACATCTGAACACGAACCCTGCCCTGGCTGACTGCATACATAGAGGAGAAGAGTAAACTGTGTACATCTAATTTTTCTCCAAACCGCTACATTAAGGACTTTCCTTTAAAGTGCAGATGCAGATGTTGTCACCACTAGGAGTGCTGAGTGGAGAGAGTGATTTGCACAAGGTATGGTGAATTAAACATCTTCAACATATTGTTGCTGTCCAATGAGAAACAAGTACCTCTAGTTTTGTTAATTTTAAGTTTTCTACATCATTTGAACATGCCAATGGTCGTTTACACTGTGTGAATATGTCATGATGAATGAACCAATAGAAGTGCTCCAAAACAGCTTGGGAAAAACTCTGGTTCCATTGACTTACATTGAAAGTAAAGTAGGTTTTTGGTCTCTCCTGTAAAGTTTCAATTTTGCAGATGCTTGTTTTTCATTGGACAGCGACGATATGAAAAAATGTGTATGTGTGAATGTAAGGTGGTATCTGCAGCTGCAGTGGTGTGTATGTGTGTGTGTGTGATAAGACAAGCACTGCTTACTTCCACTGACATCAGCTCACAGTGTGACAGCCATTAGTGTGACCTCATTAGCATGCTGCAGAGTGCACCAATCCCCAGGAATCACGGAAAGCGCTTAATGACCAACCACTTAAATATCATCTTTAAGATAATAACATGATTTAACCTAATTGCCTTTGATTATGTGCCCTGCTGGTCTGTCCTGCCAACTCATGACAGGATTCTGATTAACAGACCTGCTCGGAGAGGAAATGATCCCACAGAACACATCAAAGGCAGCAGAGTGAAACAGTCTAATCTACACTCTACATGTTAAATGGGAAACCAGGGACTGCAACTGTGCACACACCATCCCTGCCCTGTGCATGTGCGCGCGCTCTCTCACCTCAAGGTCGATCTTGAGGCCCTGGTGGTAAACCTCTGTCTCAAAGGTGATAAGGTGAAGCTCTTCAGTCACAATCAGAGAGGCCTTAAAGTCAGAGGGCACATTCGTTAGCACGCTTTAAAGATAATGACTCAATATGTACTACTTAACGCATTGAGGATGCCTTAACGTCAATTGGCAGCCACTTACATCACTGTTGGTCCGGCCACCGTTGCCACACCTCTGTTCTCGTAGAGTCTAAGAAAGAGAGGAGTTCAGGTCAACCCAAGAACTCAGTTATTCATAGCAGGTTCAGACTAAAGGTATACGCTGTAAAGAACTGATGTCCATTTACAGTAGAAAAAAACAATGCAGTGATCTACTGTGGTCCTTAAATACAGCCAAAAATTGTGCATCCTTGGAGATCCAGCTTGAGTTTCTTTTCAAAAAGATCTGCTTTTACAGGAATTAGCGTTACTAATAATTAGCTATCATTTTACGCCGCCATTTTCCTTGTTTTTTAATTATATTTTCATGGTCATACACAATGTCATTGTGAGATATATTTCAATCTTCTTGCATATATATGCACAGACACATACATCAAAACAAAGAGAAACAAACAAAATAAAAATAAATAAATAAATAAATAACAAAAAGAAATACAATTACTTTATGAATTAAAAAATCAGGCTTACGCCACCATTTTCCAACCTCCTTTTATTCCTTAGAATTCCACGGGCTGCTGTTGTTACTTTTAAAACTGTATCATGCCTTATTTAGAAAGCTGCCAAGGCTGAAAGACTTTTAACTTCAGTGTCAACGACCAGAGCTCAAGCTTCAGGTTGTATTAGCAGATTTACATAAATATGTAAACTCAAATTATTACATAGTCAAAACAATTGTAGCTAATTTCCATTTTAGAACTGCATATACGTATGATACGTATGTTTACATTTATTCTGAAATTATTTTAAAAGTGAATATAATTTGGTTTAGCTTTTCTTTCATTTAGTGACACAGGCCCTTTAACAATTAGCATGCATGTCACTGCTGTAATGTGATGTTTCGTTAATGGTTTGATAAACAGTTAAATAGTACTGTCCAAAACCAGTAAAATAAAAAATCTTTAAAAATCTGTCATATACTTTACAAATACTAGGCTGAAGGAAATTCATCTGAATTTAGAAATAAAGTGTTGTGATTTTATGTAAATTATTTTATATATTAAATTTCCTTTACTACAACCATCTCCGTCATGTCTTTACATCATGGTTTTTTACAGTGTGTGCTAAATAAACCAATCAACTGCATCACAAATTGTGTTTGACCACCTAATTTGACCACTTAACGTCTTATGGTGTATTGGGTGTGCTCACCAGGTGTTTGAACTCAGCGGACAGGCTGCCGTTATTGGACTCCTCCATGTTCATCACCTTAGTGTTAGTGCCCAGGATGTTGAACTTACGTGACCTGGAAGAGGACAGAAGACAAAAAGGGCAGTTGGACATAGAACAGTTCCTTTAACATTATATTACAGTCAAATGTAAATAGGAGTTTAGTGCACTGATAATATGTGCTGTTTCTTCCTTTACATATGATTAACTCTAATCTCTTTTAGATAAGATAAGATAATTCTTTATTAGTCCCACAGTGGGTAAATTCACTGTGTTACAGCAGCAAAGTGATAAAGCACTCAGCACAATCAATAGATAAATAAACAGTACAGTATATACAATATAAACAGTAAAAAGTCAAGAACTCTTGAGGCTGTATTTACAAATAATTGCACGTTGCTTCTTAACTGCACAGGGGGGATGGAAAATATTGCACATTACATTACACTGAAAAAATGATATTTTTTGTAAGTGTGTAGTGTTTATGTGTGTGTGTATATATAGCCTGCTCTGTATATGTGGTTTTATGCCTCATTTCAAGTTAAAATTTCATTAATAAATAAAATATTAACAGTCAGATAAGAATAAGATGAAACTCACCCTCGAATAGCTGCCACGTCCCCAGACTCCCTGAAGAGAAAAACATTCAACAACAGTAAGAGCAACGTCAGGCTGTATGTGTTTGTAGACACTTAACGACTTTGAGTGAAAGAATGTACAACTCACTTGTCAATGCACACTTTGATTTTCAGCTGGTAGTTCAGTTCTGGGAATTTCACCAGTAACCTAAAACAGAGTTGCAAAATGAACATATTTGATTGATTTGTCACTGTGCCTATCAATCACTTTCATCGTGTTTGTGTTTATGTTGGAAAGAGTCTTACCGAACTTTGTTGGTGAACTGAACTCCTGTCTTGATGACCAGGGGCCTGTCTGGGTGCATGGGCATGCATGGCTGTCTTTCAACTACAAATGCGCTGCAATGACACAGACACACCATTAGGGGGCTCTTTATATGACATGTGCTTGAAGCTTGTGGCCTTAACACAGTATTATATTACGGTCAGAGGTGTTAAGAAATGAAGAACAAATACTTTGTTACCTTACTTAAATAGATATTTTGGTTATTTATTTTTAGTAATTATCTGTACTTTCTACTCCTTACGTTTTAAAACTAGTCTCGTTACTCCTGTTTCATTACAGCTTGTTTTCATTCAATGTACATTTGCATTCCAGTAAAGGTTATTAATAAAATGCCTTAGAAGGTTGACTTTTTACACTATTGCAATACTTATAGACAACTAGTCATCATATCTTCTGCTCCATGAAACACATGTTAATGCTCAGTAGTACACAGATATGCTTCTTTAATATATTTACATTGTACTAAACTACATTCATGTTCAATGGGCGTATATGCGGCTGAAACAGGAAGCCTAGCGCATCCCAAATTTATCAACATTAACATTTTAATATAACATTATAGTCATTATGGCTTTTAGAAGAATGGGGTTTTTGGGGAGGTGGGCTAATGCACTATAGACCACTGTGGTGGGGCCTAAGCTTTTGTCCTTAATGGTATTTTTTTCCTTACATTACTTTTACTTTTATACTTTAAGCAGTACTGAAAGCAGTACTTTTACTGGAGTAAAAATCTTGAGTTGATACTTCAACTTCTACAGAAGTATGTTTAAACCCTAGTATCTATACTTCTACCTGAGTAATGAATGTGAATACTTTTGACACCTTTGATTGCGGTGTAGCATAATGTTCCAGCTTTGTTCTTTGCTTATGTGTGTGTATGTGTGTGTGTGTGTGTGTGTGTGTGTGTGTGCGCCTCACCTCTTCATGAGGTTGCGAAACAGGTCTACGATTTTTTCCTCCAGGGCAGGGCGGTGCTGAACTATGGGGTCCCCTTTATATGACACCTTCTGCTGAAGCTCCTCCAGCTTTTTTATTTGCTGCCTAATCTGCAGCTGAGACTCAGCCAATGAGGTGATCCTAAGAAAGAGCAAGGGAGAGAGATAAACACACATGGGGGATATTGAAGTGAAAGTGAAAGAACACTGAGGGACAAATGGGACAGAGGGACACAATGCAGCACTACAGAACATTATAGAAATTTCACTGTGTTTGTGCTGAGTGTGTACCATGTCTCTAGCCGGTCCAGACAGATGTTTGGGGGTCCTCCGATGCATGCTATCTGCTGTCTCCTCTTCCAGTCAGCCAGCTCCTCATCAGTCAGAGTCTTTTGGACAAAGTCCATGGCCTGTAGCAGCCCTGCCATCTCAGTCACAATTTGCTGTAAGATGAACGAAGACAGACCGCTCTGTGTAAAGCACGTCTCTGTTGACCTTTCATTAAACATAGACTTGGCTAGACAGCACAGACAAAGCCTGATGTCCTGGAATGTTCTAAAAAGTGTCTCTCACCCTTCTGAGCTGATCGAGGGCACTCAGCATCTGCTCCAGCTGAGCCATCTTCTGTCTGGTGGCTGCAGCCTGGCTGTTCCCATTAAGGTCCTGGGACAGCTCTGCAAGAATCAGATCAATCCATCAGAATTAGGTGCAAACGGGAAATGGCTTCTAGAGAATTCTTAACAGGATCATATCTGGACATAATTTTTTTTCTTTATTTTTTTAAAGAAAATAGTTTGATGTAGTATGTAAAATGTACCATTTACTCCCCAGTCCATAAAGTCCAAATACAGCTGAATTCAATGCTTTTGACATTTCATGAAAAACCAAATTCACATACACCCACCCTTTCAGACTATAAGGCTCGCTGCCTTAACTAGGCATTTGTAGATCTACCAGAGAGGAACACTTCAGAGTAAACAGCTATGCTTTGAGTGTAGGGCTGGGGGCAATGCGTCGACATAATCAATTATGAAATTACATCAATAAGCATAACGTGCGTCAATGCATCGCAAATATGGCCGCTTCTACTGAAAGCATGGATTTATCTGGAGCGCAAGCTGCAGCTACAAACACTCACTCGCATGTATCTAAAGTTGTGGGAGTGTTTCACACAGAAACACAACAGTGTGGTGCTCTGTCAGTTCTGCACAGTGGAGATGATTACAACAGTACAACTGCTATACACGAGACCTTGAAGCTCAAACATCCCGTAACGCTTTGTCAACACAGCAGCAAGACAGCACCTGTTTACTTGTAGTTCTTATCTTAGCAGATTATTCTAAGATAAACACATGTAACTGGTTCTTTCGAAACTGTGGGAGCTTTAAAACACACATAGCTGCTTCTCCAATGGCTCTCTGCCAAAATATATAGTCCAGAAAACTGTCCGAGTTTACTTGTGAATTTAAATTATTATTTTGTTATAGATTTGTATCCAATGGATGACTTTGTGTAAACACACACACATATACATACATATATATATATATATATATATACACACACACACACGTATGTATGTATGTATGTATATATATAACATACATACATATATGTATGTGTGTATATATATATATATATATATATATATATATATATATATATATATATATATATATATATATATATATATATATATATATATATATATATATATATAAATAAATATACACACACACACACACACACACACACACACACACACACACACACACACACACGTACATACACAAAATCATCCATTGAAAGTAATACAAATTTAAATTACTAATACACTCGCATTAGACTAATAAAAAAATTCGATTTATCGCCTAATCGAAAAAAGAATCAATAGATTAATCGATTAAGAAAATTATTGTTAGGTGCAGCCCTACTTCAGACTTTAGAGAAGCCAGTTTGTTTCCTAGAGCAACCTATCTTTCTTACCTCCAGCACTCTTCAGAGTCTTATAGTTGAAGTCAAAGTCATCCTGCAAGTTCTCCAACATCTTCATCTTTTGTTCCATGTCCTGAAAAACAGGCAAGAAGAAAGCACTGTTTAACCCTGTTCCTGCTCTGGCACACGTCTGCTAATCATAAGCTCTTCTTTAGCTCAAGTGCCTGGTTACTCCAGCACTGGTTCTGTTATACTTTGTGGAAATCCTGTTCTTTTTACAACAGACTTATTAACCACGTGGCAAAACAGGCAGTAAGTATTACTGTAATTACTCTACTGCTCCTGCTAATGTGATCTCCTGGCTAATGAGCATGACACCAGTTTATTAACGTTAGTCCCAGTAACAGACCTGCACTCTCTTCCGAATGTCCTGAAGGTTGTGCTCCAGGATCTGCTGTTTCTCCGTCACCACTGTACCAGTCGGGTGGGCTGCCTGGCCATCCTATGTGAGAACAAAAAGTGTTTAAAACATCTTAACCGGGGCAGATCAGAGTGATTTTAACATCCACACCCATTTCAGTCAGAAAGTGTTTGTTAATTAGCTGATTGGGTGGATCAGGTGAGTTAGAGGAGGACAGGACTGGGAACCACTGCACTAACCCCTTTAAATCAATGCACAGGAATACTGCAGACTACAGATACTTCTACTTGTTTTTCTGATAGAACTAATTATTTTCTCATCAAGAACAGGCTGCAAAAAGAAGCTGTTTCACAGCCTCTAACAGTAGCAGAAGCTGAGGCAGCATTGTGGATTTGCAGCGTTGGCAGTATGATCACTGCTTCCTTTTGACATGTTTGACAGTTCACTTTCACCAACGTGAGGCCCTTCACATCACCACTGCTAAAGCACGTAGCTTAGGTTTTCTTAAGTGGTTAAGAACAATGGAAAATAAACTTCTCCTTCATTTGTGGTACGTAGTATTTAAGCACTCTTAAAAAAAAAAACAGTTCACTTTCCAACTATACATGCAAACTAACCTGCAAAAGCAATCTGTTCTAAATTCACTCTATATCAGCCTACAGCATGTTAAAGTTCTACACCAGGTTTCAGTCCAGACTGCTTTCTGACTGAGCTTACTTACACATATCAGTCTTAGTGGAACAGAATCAGCTTGGTTCATTTTTGGACATAAAACTACAAACAATACGGCTTTATAAAAAAGCTGACTCAAAACAGTGTCTGTTTCTGCTGATTAACTGTCTCGTTTCCTTTAACCGTGTGATTTCTCAGTGTTGCTGTTTCTGCTCATCGTGTGATTTCAGCTAACAAAGCAAAATGTTTCACATTTTGAATAGGGCTGTAAGAAAATATAGACTATGGGGATATTATGTTTAGTGATACAGTATTGATTCTCAAAAACACAGTATCGATACACAGATTACAGGCAGACAGTGAATCATTGTGTGAACCATTTTCTAGCTCCACTCCTACATTAACAAGCAGCAAAAGGGTGCAGTGCTATTGTAAGCATTGACAAACCTGTTCATACAGTGGTGTGTTTTAATAGTAGGATCGCAGTATATCACGTTGCTTGCAATATCACTACTGAGTCGTGACCACAGTATTATGATTCAAATTGCATCGCCAGTTTTCTGCCCATACACAGCTCAAATTTCGAACAACTCGTGCAAGTGGGTGCTCACTTGGAAATAAAACCAGGTGCAGAATAAAACAAGAAAGGAATTCTCATCCATCTTAACTCGAACCACATGCTTAACTTGATGAAATTATGTTGCAGTTGCCTATGGGGACACATATGAAACACAACACTGGTTTCTTTATTGCAGATTTAATGAACTGAGCACTGTTTATGATATTAACAGGGAATTGAAAAACACTTGATGGACCAACTGTCCACCTTAAAGTAGGGGAGAGGTTACAGTCGGTGTGCAATGTATAGAAATTGTGTGCGCTGTGTAAAACACTGGGCGCTAATGCGTGTGTCCGTACTTGCTGAGCGGTGGTGGCAGTCTGTAGCAGTCTCTGCTCTTCCCACAGACAGCGGGCCACGATGCGGGCAATTTCCATGGGCTTCTCCAGGTACTTGCTCTGCAGGTGTTGTTTGATGCGTCTCAGGTTGTGCTGGTACAGAACGTTGTTCTCCTGCAGGAAGCGGCTGTACTGCTGATCGATCTCTCCCAGTAGGTTATGAAACACCAGAGTAGCGTGGGACTCCTTATTGGCTGCATAGGCCCTGTGGAGTCAGACAATAGGTCTTAAATTAAAGTGCAAGCAAAACTCTTTCACATACTCTAACGATTAACATCGTTCGCATGACAGTAGCATTCTAAATGTAGAATACATAAATATATATATATATATATATATATATATATATATATATATATATATACATACATACATACATATATATATATATATATATATAAACTTTAATATGCACACACACACCTTCACCCACAAACTTGATTTTGAGTGAGAGCAGAAGATAAAAACAAAAACCCAACCCTCTATACGGACTTCCCCCAAGAAAACCCCAAAACCTAAAGGCTGCTTCAGCTACTGATGTAACATCAAAACACTATCTACGTTTTCAAAAAATCAGCCTTGTTGTGATGATGAATGATGAGTGACATTTTAAAGTTCTTCAGTTACTCAAGTCAAATCCCAAACTGCTGACTTCATCTAACAACAGCACAAACACTTGCGGCATTTAAGTCATCACTTTTTTTTCTTCACTCTATTCATAGAAGCACATCTTATCTGCCCTCTGCACTCTCAACTCACTTAACCTGAATCAAGAGAAAGACATTTAAGATAAACACATTATGCATCTCTGATGTGTTAATGGACACGTCCATATGCCTACTTCTCCCGTTTTACCACAAGAAACAGTCCACATTTACTAGGAAACAATAGAACTTACCATAGAAGTTAAGGGTTGTTTTTCTCCTGTAAAATTACTAATTTGGAGATAAGCAATGAGATCTGGGTGGCGAATGATTCCCAGCACTGCTTCATGTGAACACGCCATCACATTATACATGCAAACCTACATCACTAGACAAAACTTTCAAACAGTACCACATTTCTGTGCGTAAGCAGGAGGTGAGATCATTTATTTTGAAGAAAAGTTGATGAAAAGTTATTGTTCTGAGTGGAAAACAAGAAAAAACCCTGAGATCTCTGCCATGTTTCCTCATTTCTTGACATCCAATCAAACAGAAAGGAGATACAGAGTCACTGCAGACCCAAAGATGTCAAAACAAGAATGTAAATGTAATAAATTGTTAAAAGATAAAAACCCTCTGTCATTACAGTAATAAATCCAGGTAAACTACATACTTTTATTTTAACTGCATATCAAAGTGAACATAGTTGGGTTCTAAAAGTTTCATAAACTTCATTTTGAATAGGCCTTAAGACTGCAGCAGGAGCCATGTCATACAATACAAACACAAAACAGAGCTGGAACAATATTCCACTGATTTCCAGAGAACATACGAAGCATCATTGTTAAGATTTATAGCCTAACCTCACAATAAACATCAAGGGAACATCATTCACTCTGTCAGATATATGTTTATGTACAGGCACACTCAACTACAAACAAGCCTGGGAGAGACTACAGCTTTGGCTGTGTTGGTTTTAAAGTGATTTATCATTCTACAGACTATGAGAAGTTAAACACAAGTCTGTTGTCTACATACTACCACATGTGTTTTGGCTTGTATTCGATCAGATACTGCGCCACACATGACCAATACATCAGCTATAAATAGGGAGTCTGAGCATCTACTCCTCTTGAAAGGCTTTACACAAGATATAAGAATTTTCCTGAGAGGATTTGATTTTATTCAGCCGCAAGAGCATTAGTGAGGTCAGGTACTGATTTTGGATGACTAGTTCTTGGAACACAGTCCAAGGATACAGGATGATGCTCCAATACTACAGGGAACACTGTTTCATTGCTATGCAATGTTGGGAGGCTTTATACCCTTTTAGCACGAGACATGGTGACCTTCGGCTTACGCTACAGGTCAAACATTTTAGTACACTACCGGTTTTTAGCTACTAATTTGAACCAATTTTGTGGATGTTCTGTTCACTTTTCATAGAACAAGCATTGCTGAACATTAAAAACGTATTTTTTCTTGAAAAGAAATGCAGATGTCTAGGCCTGGGTAAAGTAATCAGATATCAGTGATGACCATCATGTGAACCGATATTTGACATGCAATAATCGAGTTACTCTGTTCAGATTTTTTTGCACTAGCGAATGCTAGTGCTAGTTGAGTCCGACTCAACATGTCTGCAACATGTACATACTAGAGATAGAAGGATCTATCGGCTATGTATCGGTCTCGGACGATTTTTAATCAAAATATGTGACCGGTGATCGGCTGATATTTCTCCAATTTAGCGGATCCCGAGAGCCGATTGATGACTTTAAACAAATGAGCATAATTTCTGTATTTCCAGCTAGCGTTTTATCCAGTAAGAGGAGCCCTCTGGCCAGCTCCCTGCAATTCATATCTGAACCACTAGGTGAAAATACATACCCTTTCATTTTCCACAGACTGACTAAAGCAGCAGCCTTCTGAAAACAGTTTACCGCACTCACCGACAGCAAACATGTCTGGCAGTTGTTTACCGTATGTGATGCAGACTCATCCAGGACGTTTTGTAAAATTAAAGTGTCTCGTGGGGGAACCAAGACAAAGACATTTAACACTAATAATCTGATACGGCACTTAAGAGTACACCATGCGGCTGAATACAGTTAGTATCAGCAAACAGTACAACTAGCATTCGCAGCTAACACAAAACAAACAACCCAGAACACTGTGCAGACCAGATCAGACTGGTATGAACAGTACAGCAGCAGCACTTTAAGATCTAGATTTAATGACTACAGTTTTTCATTTAAAATGAAAAACTGCGTTTAATGACTGCAGTTTTTACTGCATTTATTTAATTAGCTTTTTTCATTTTCAATTAAATTGAATGATTGCAGTATTGGGGATATTTGATTTACTTTGTTTATTTACTGTTAATTTTGTTAAAAATTAAAAATGGTAATAAACCAGTTTAGATTGTGTTTCATGACTTGCTTGTGCTAGTAATTACATGTAGCCCTGCTGTGGCATATACCCCGGCCTCGATTGGTATCGGCTATCGGCCGATCGGCAACGGCCTCAAAAACGCTGATCGGTCCATCTCTAGTACATACCCAAAAAGGGGACATGCGATATCACTGATTATCTCAATGTTGTAATAAGGGAATATCCCAATAACAAATTCTTAACATCACCCAGGCCTACAACTGAGAGCATGCTACTAAACTAGCAGTCTAATAGTCTAATAGTAACGCTAGCTTTATATGGATCACACATGACGTTAAGACCAACAGTGTCGTCTCACATTATAGCTTTAAATAGTTACCCAAAAGTTCTTTCTGTAAATTTGAACTGTATTGATCTGTATGAGGAACATGCTTCTAATCTAAGCTATAACCTTATTAGTGTACTGGAAAGTATTACTTGCACATACTTCCTACAAATCTGCCACTCTTACAGGAAAACATTTTTCTTAGATGTTGATGGAAGGAATTCAAATACGGGCGGCCATTCAAAGAATAAGGAAGTGCAGCTGAACATTTCTACTTTTATCTTTTGACTGATGTCAAGCCTAGATGTGTCTTTGTGTCACTACAAACCTCAAGCAATAACAAATGGATGCCAAAATGAATCACGCAAGGTGGAGTCAACAGGGCTTCCTGTAAAAGCGTGTTAGGGTTCAAAGGCAGTTTGAGACTTTCTAAACTCCAGCAGAGCCACCAACGTCTACTGGCACCACAAATCACACCTACTGACTTCTCGCCCAAAACAAACACCATACAAGTTAGAATAGTGAAAAGATGATGTCCTGATTTTTGAAAGAATGTGTACAAATAACTCTTTAGAGAAAATTCAATTTTCTCACCAACTCTGATTAGCTTGTTGTGCTGTTTGCATTATAAATCAATCGCAACCCACATACTACATTTGTTCCGTTTTGCACCATGTTGTTCCCGGAGGAACCTAATTTCACTCCACTGTGTACTTGTATGTACATGGATTGAAAATAAAAGCCTCCTGACTTCACATTAGTCTGATTACGTTCACAGTTCATGTGGCAGACAGAGATAAACAACCCACCCACAGATAAACAATTATGACCGCTGATGGATGCAGATCCACTCGTGGAGGTTTTGGTTTCTCTCTGCTGTTATCACAGGAGTGATCACTTTGTAACAAAGTGCCAATGACTGACAGCTGGGCTTCATGCAATCGAGCCTGTTTACCAGCGGCTGCTTCTCTGGTTTGCGTCTTTTATCTCTTTAAACTTTGCAATCCTCACGCTTTGGTTGGTGTTGCAGTCTTATTCTCCTATGGCTGTGTTCAGCTATTCCTATAATTATATTTGCGATATGTGCCTTCTAACTATTTTTATACACAATTAGACTGACATAAAAGTTCCAGTCCTGCTGTTCAGACTGAATTGTATACTCATACGAGTATTGCACATATATACATGTATACCACATATAAAAGTGTGCACAATCTTCTCCTCTTCAAGCTTTTCAGATGAAACTCAGTACTGATAAAAACTATAATAGATGTAATCTTTCATTGATTGGTATTTTTTCCATATTTTCATCTTCATATGTGTCACATATGAGAATCAGATCTGGGACACCTTTACCTGCTGAGTATAAACAGCCTTAATGTAAGTGAGCCGTGCTGTGTTGACGCAATGCGATACCTACCAGTCTTGGCTTTCGATCCAGGGGGCTAGAAACTGGCGGAGCTCCATGGGGAAGCTGTCACTGTACAGATGGTACAGTTGCTCCAGGTAGCGCGTCTCCAGCTGCTGCAACTGGTTCCACTGGGCCATGTTGACCTGAGAGGGAGAGATGTCACAATTCTCAGCATTCCTGCCTCAACGAGGTCCGATATCACTGGTTATAACAGTTTAGTCATTCGATACGAGGTTCTCTCAAATCCCCAGTCTATGTTCAATACAGCAAAAATAGGAAGTGCCGAAAATGTTAATGTTTAATGTTAATGTTTTGATTTTCAAATGGTTAGAGCATTCAATATTATACAAATACAACTTTTCAAACAGAAGTGGAGCTTTATAGTGTGCTGATCTAACCACAAGATAATATGTTAGCTACAAGCAACATGCCACTCATGATACGATAAAACATGATGTAATATGATACACAGCATTGTACAAGCATATTACATACAAGTGTCCTCTTTGGAGAGTGGAATGATTTTTCAGTACAACACTGTGACTACGATGTAAACAGCAATAATAACCTAATCAAAGAACATGCATTACTGATATGGTGCAGGGCAGAGTTACTCTCGGCTTAGATATGGCTCACACGAGCAGCAAAGTCACTTCCCCTGGAAAACTAATGTATGATATGCATGGAATATCGGCTAAATTTAGGAAAATCTAGACTCATCTGTGACTTTCTTTGGACTTTATGTGATGGCAAAGCTTGTCTTTCTTTCCTCTCAGGCATTTTGTTTTATTCCTGCATCTGGATTCCATGTAATCTTGCAACCTTGCAAAACCCACCAAAATAACCAAAAAAACAACAACTAGCATATAATTTTTTTCCGTGCTAAACTTAGTGCGCCAACACTAGACTGCCTGTTAGTTGTTTGGTTGAGCTTGGTCAGTGAAACAAACCACACGCTGTTCACAAGCCCAGTGCAATCAAAATGCATTTCCTTAACAATTAAAATAACATAAAAAAATAAGAATATTGACTAGAATTAGAATCACAGCTCTTGCTATTTGAGTCTACATTGAAATTACAATTTCACATGATTAATCTTCCAACTCTATCCCCTTCAGAGTGCTTCAGCACCAAAGGACTGGTATACTAGATATTTAATTGCCCTGAAGGACACAAACCCAACGGTGCTACAAATCTGAAGTTAAGAATCGGAGATAATTAACACGACGCTTGCTATACCTGGAAATAACTGTGACTTGTTAGCCTTAAATCCTCCTTAAAAGCGCTGAAGGGAAACACGCGCCGTCTGAAGAGAAACACCTCGCAGCCCTTTCTGCTGAAGCACCATCAGAGCCTCGATCAATGGCATCCGATCAGACAGCAGCAGGAGCATCCGCTCTCAGAGGAAAACCTCAAAACCCAGAGGCAGAGATACTGTCGGTTTCTGTTCAATCCAGCTACCTATCAACACAAATACACGCATCCTGTATGACACACACGGGTCTGCTCACCCACCCACGCTGACATACCGAGTGTACATACAGATCAGCACATACTGCAAAAACACTCTTCTAAAATACACAAGATTGCACAAACTAGCATAGCACACTTTCACCTTCCTTCAAGCTCCTGCGGGCTACACGACGGCTGCTGTGCAGGCTTTGAACAGAAAGCAGACTGTCAGTCACCTCTTGTGAACTGCTGCGACCAATTTTTCCTGACATCACTTTACACTTTCCAGCTCTTAACAGAAGCACCTCCCCCCGGCACCCACAACCTGATAGAACATGTGTGAAAGTTCATTGTGCTTTATGTTCACTAGGGCCAAGCGGACATGACTTCTGACGTTCATTAGGGCTCAACAAATCTAAACAAAAATGTTTACTGGCACCCGGCGCACAGTAATATAACAGTTTATGTGATTTTATAGATATTTTGGTTACGTAGGCCAGACTTTGAAGTGGTCTATAGATTAGGACTGGGCGATATATTGAGTTTTTAAGAAATATTGATATATATATATATGATATGTATATATATATATATATATATATATATAATATATATGGGATGAGACAATATTGTTTATATCGATAAAGTCTGTGTTGCGTTGCAATTATACCTGTAAATCCACCAGTTTGCCCCTCTCTTCTCCCAATTTGTTTTAACTTCAGACTGCCCGGCCTCTCTGCCTCACAAAACTTACCCTTCCCCCACCTTGAATATATTCAGTTAAAAAAAATAATAAATAGAAAAATTATATATATATATATATATATATATATAGTATAATCGCCATTCAGCTAAAAAAAATACTGACATATATATTGAATATCACCATTAGGCTAAAAAATATCAAGGTATATATATTGTATATCACCCTTCAGCTAAATAAATTGAGATATATATCATATCTCGCCATTCAGCTAAAAAATGTTTTTGATATTTTTGGTCTATATCGCCCAGCCCTAGTCTACAGATAAGATTTTATGTTAATTAGGGCTCAGCCTACATGACTTTCATGTTTACTAGGGCCTGATCAGTCTGATTATTTTTTTGTATGCACTAGGGACTGACCAGGCAATTTTACTTTTAATTTATCTAATTTCAATACAGGTCGACAGGCCTGACTGTTTGAGCCCAATGGGATCCAACAAACATGATGTTTTAATTTTATTTGAAACTTGATATGACTTTGTATGCTCAGTATTACTGAACCAACATGACTTCATTATGGCTGGTCCAGTATTACGGTTTATGCCTATTAGGACCTATATGACTTATTCCTATTTACCAGGGCCTGAAACATATGACTTGGTCTGCTCCCTACGACTCATGCGACACTAGTTATTTTTTACACTTGGGGCTTAACTGAGATTATTTTCCATGATTATTAGGGCTTTATCTTTCACTTAAATTTCACCAATATACTATAGTGCTTTACCAACTAATATATCTGTATAAGGCTCTCTTCACAGAAAAGGTGTGTCCGTCTGTCTGTTTTTATCATGTTAGAGTTCAGGTTTGCATCTCACATCTCTTGTTTGGTGAGCGTTTGGTGTTTAGTAGAAATCAGCCAATAAGAGGGGCACCCTGATATATTGGTCAGACTCTATTACTCATACCTTCATAAGTCACACCAACTGATGGCATCAATTCAAAGAAAAATAAGTATCCCTAAAATGCCAACTGTATAGTAAATGTACTTGTCAGTAGAAGTCAATGGAATTTTTTCCCAAGCTATTTAAAAGCATTTCTATTGGTCCACAAAAAATAGGAGACGAAATACATGTTTTTCTTTGCACAGCGATGATATGTCCTCTTGTGGCTGAAACAGAAAGTCAACGGTGATGTGTCTACAAGAGTGACAAACCAGTTTTAACTCACATCATTGCACAAGCATTGGGACAAGAAACGGATGACTTCCTCGTTGTTACGTCAAACAGCTGTGCTGTTACGCAGCAGTGGCAAAAAACGATTATGTGGCTGCTTAAATGAAAAGCACTGCTGTTTTCATGGAAGAACTCGGCCGGGGCTCATGTTGCAGGAATACTGGCTAAAAGTAATAGCTTATGAATGCAGAAATACAGGATCAACAATTGACTTCACCCTTAAGGATGGGATAATCATTTTCCATCATCTGGCACCCCTTCTCAGTGTTCCGTATCAGATTTCTTAAAAGAGCTAAACGAGACTGGAGACAGCCCTTGGAGATTTGGGCAGCATCAGCTTTCAGACAATGGCCTAAAAGTGAAACAGTTACATAACAGACAATGCAGCGGTGGGGAAACCGACAGGCGACGAGAAAGCAATATGCACGGTTAAAGAGTGAGAAAATTTTACTGAGATTTTCGAAAGGTAAGCTAGAATGAGGTTAGAGTACACGGGAGAGTTCTGGGGAACAGCCAGCTAAGTGAGGCTGTGCAGCGGAGGTGTGAGAGAAAGCTGGTTGAGGTTTTTGAAGCAGCTTCTGCAACTTAGTGCTTAGTTTAGTAACCAGAAAAAAAATCCCCCACTTCATAAGCAAGTTCAATTTAAAGGTATGATAACAGCTTTTTTTCCTGGCAGCCTTTTGGAGTCCAAACAGTTAAAACAACAGGGTGTGAAGTGTGAAATACAAAGACGGCAATGGGGTCATTCAAAGTACAGCAGCTTGTCTTTGTGGAAAGTTGACCAATGACACAAAACAAGATATTAGAAGTCAACGAGCAGATGTTTCAGCACTGGCTTTAAATATCTTTAGTCAGGACATGGAACTGAGACAAAAAAAAAATATCTGTGGTAACTGACCATTCACCACGGATATGCTGCATACAGAACTGAGTACTCCATTACAGGCCCCATATCCTGCATCCTTCCATATTTTTTTTTTATATTCATATAAAACAGTTGTGGCCATTCCCAACCTTATTTTATTCTTTTAGAAATAAACAGTCTGGTTTTGTCACTTTGCCTTACTTTATTTACCACTGTACCGATTACAACTTCTATTATGCTCGATTTAAAACCTGAAACACTCCTTCAGAAAAAAATTGACAGGGCTAAACTGCTGTATATTTTTAAAGGAATGGGGAGGGAGGTATATATGTAAATGTATTGACTTTCATGACATCACAAAAACAGAGAAATTAGTTTTGCAGCTTTGCTTTCATATTAAAAATAAACACATTGACTGGAAAGTGGTTAGTACACTGTGAAACTCATTCCTTTAAAATAAAAAGGAAAACATGTAGTTGATGAGAGATGATCATCAAAGTAAAGAAAATTATTTCATATCAGAGTGTCTGTCTATTCTCTAAACCACAATGTTTCACTTTGTAATTATTAATTAATTAAATAATGCTACCAAGTACAATAAACTTTATACAAAGAACTTTAGAGACGTAGAACAGTATAGAACTGTAACGCTGAGAAACACAGACTGCAATGCTTTCAGTCCTGAAACATCAGCACTGATCTCATCGATCTCACCTGTCACCTCTTTTGTCTTTTCCGCTGCAGACAAAGATGGGTTAGTGGCACAGTCTGTGTTGTTTCATCCCATTGTCTCTCACCTCCCACTGCTGCTAACGTGTCTCCACTTCCCTCTTACTACACATACACTTTCGTTTTACTGGTCTGCTGTCCAAAAGCCCAGCTGAAGTAACATGCAGTTGGTTGTAAGGCAGTATACTTCCTACTACCAGCCAAACGTTTTAGATACACTACCAGCCAAACATTTTAGAACACTACCAGCCAAACGTTTTAGAACACTACCAGCCAAACGTTTTAGAACACTACCAGCCAAACGTTTTAGATACACTACCAGCCAAACGTTTTAGAACACTACCAGCCAAACATTTTAATAAACCACCAGCCAAACATTTTAATAAACCACCAGCCAAACATTTTAGATACACTACCAGCCAAACAATTTAGTACACTACCAGCCAATCATTTTAATAAACCACCAGCCAAACATTTTAGATACACTACCAGCCAAACAATTTAGTACACTACCAGCCAAACATTTTAATAAACCACCAGCCAAACATTTTAATAAACCACCAGCCAAACATTTTAGATACACTACCAGCCAAACAATTTAGTACACTACCAGCCAATCATTTTAATAAACCACCAGCCAAACATTTTAGATACACTACCAGCCAAACAATTTAGTACACTACCAGCCAAACATTTTAATAAACCACCAGCCAAACATTTTAATAAACCACCAGCCAAACATTTTAGATCACTACCAGCCAAACGTTTTAGATCACTACCAGTCAAACGTTTTAGATCACTACCAGTCAAACGTTTTAGATCACTACCAGCCAAACGTTTTAGATACACTACCAGCCAAACGTTTTAGATCACTACCAGCCAAACGTTTTAGATACACTACCAGCCAAACATTTTAGATCACTACCAGTCAAACGTTTTAGATCACTACCAGTCAAACGTTTTAGAACACTACCAGTCAAACGTTTTAGATACACTACCAGCCAAACGTTTTAGATCACTACCAGTCAAACGTTTTAGATACACTACCAGCCAAACGTTTTAGATACACTACCAGCCAAACGTTTTAGATCACTACCAGTCAAACGTTTTAGAACACTACCAGCCAAACGTTTTAGATCACTACCAGTCAAACGTTTTAGATACACTACCAGCCAAACGTTTTAGATACACTACCAGCCAAACGTTTTAGATACACTACCAGCCAAACGTTTTAGAACACTACCAGCCAAACGTTTTAGATACACTACCAGCCAAACGTTTTAGATACACTACCAGCCAAACGTTTTAGATACACTACCAGCCAAACGTTTTAGAACACTACCAGCCAAACGTTTTAGATACACTACCAGCCAAACATTTTAATAAACCACCAGCCAAACATTTTAATAAACCACCAGCCAAACATTTTAGATCACTACCAGCCAAACGTTTTAGTACACTACCAGCCAAACAATTTAGAACACTACCAGCCAAACGTTTTAGTACACTACCAGCCAAACAATTTAGAACACTACCAGCCAAACGATTTAGTACACTACCAGCCAAACAATTTAGTACACTACCAGCCAAACAATTTAGTACACTACCAGCCAAACGTTTTAGATCACTACCAGCCAAACAATTTAGTACACTACCAGCCAAACAATTTAGTACACTACCAGCCAAACGTTTTAGTACACTACCAGCCAAACAATTTAGTACACTACCAGTCAAACGTTTTAGTACACTACCAGCCAAACGTTTTAGAACACTACCAGCCAAACAATTTAGTACACTACCAGTCAAACGTTTTAGTACACTACCAGCCAAACGTTTTAGAACACTACCAGCCAAACGTTTTAGTACACTACCAGCCAAACGTTTTAGAACACTACCAGCCAAACGTTTTAGTACACTACCAGCCAAACTTTTTAGATCACTACCAGCCAAACAATTTAGTACACTACCAGCCAAACGTTTTAGAACACTACCAGCCAAACGTTTTAGATCACTACCAGTCAAACGTTTTAGAACACTACCAGCCAAACAATTTAGTACACTACCAGCCAAACAATTTAGTACACTACCAGCCAAACAATTTAGTACACTACCAGCCAAACAATTTAGTACACTACCAGCCAAACAATTTAGTACACTACCAGCCAAACGTTTTAGTACACTACCAGCCAAACAATTTAGTACACAACCAGTCAAACGTTTTAGTACACTACCAGCCAAACGTTTTAGAACACTACCAGCCAAACGTTTTAGTACACTACCAACCAAACGTTTTAGTACACTACCAGCCAAACGTTTTAGAACACTACCTGCCAAACGTTTTAATACACTACCAGCCAAACAATTTAGTACACTACCAGTCAAACGTTTTAGTACACTACCAGCCAAACGTTTTAGTACATTACCAGCCAAACGTTTTAGTACACTACCAACCAAACGTTTTAGTACACTACCAGCCAAACGTTTTAGAACACTACCTGCCAAACGTTTTAATACACTACCAGCCAAACGTTTTAGATACACTACCAGCCAAACGTTTTAATACACTACCAGCCAAACGTTTTAGTACACTACCAGCCAAACGTTTTAGATCACTACCAGCCAAACGTTTTAGTACAGTACCAGTCAAACATTTTAGTACACTACCAGTCAAACGTTTTAGTATACTACCAGTCAAACGTTTTAGAACACTACCAGCCAAACGTTTTAGTACACTACCAGCCAAACGTTTTAGATCACTACCAGTCAAACGAGTTCTAAAACGTTTGATTAGTAGTGATCTAAAACTGCTTACCAGTAGTAGGAACTATACTGCCTTACAACCTACTGCATGTAACTATAAAACGTGTCTTGAAAATACAGTTAAGCAACATCTGGTTACTATGACCAGTGTTGTGTTTCCTTACAGCAGCATATTTCATATCAAATCGCTCTAAATGACTTTGTGTAAACCTCAATTGGCAGAACTGTTGAGCCCATCAAGTAAACAGACAGAAAAACCACAAAACATCATCATATCATTTGATCAGGGGTGTTCAAACTTTTGCATACAGAGGCATTCCAATTATTCTATTTCTTTCAAGAACAGAGGGGACACAAAAGTTATGAATACCGAGAGTGACAGCTGACAGCTGGTACTCACTATTTCCTGAAAGTGCAAGGAGTTTCGCAACAATATGACACAAATTACTGTGCAGCTAATACAGCAGCCCAGAAGAGCTGTTAACTTCAGTGGTGATTATTGCTTCTGAAACTTCAGGGAATTTTTCAACCATTCTCCTGAAGTCGTGAAATTAAAGTGGCCATGCAAATCACTTTCACTTCTCTTTAACTGATTGATGCCCCGGCAACCCAGACCACAATATTGATCCCATGTAAGAGTGTTACTCAGAATATATTCACAACAATGGTAGACAATGGTAGCTTTTCTGGCTGCCCAGCAATGTACTATTCATTAGGTGGCACATTGCATCGTTGCTATTAGATCAGAGAGCTATCAAAGAAAGATGTTTTCCAGTGTCTCAGAGCGGTCATGTCAGCCAACTACAGCTGGCCCAACTACCATATTTTGTGCTTTGGACCTTCAGCAGTGAATATTCAAAACCCTGTCGTTCAGAACAGCCAGTGTTCTTTCTGAAAGCACATTCGCAGCATCAGCCACTGCAGAATCTCAAACCCCTCCATCTACCAGCCTCTTTAAAACAGGACTAGTGGACAACAGCAAAGGGCATGGAAATGGGCATGGAAATGAACGGAGGTTCACCAGCATCTACAAGAGGTATGAAGGTACACATCACAGCCTTGCCGCTCAATAATTTTACTCCCCATATATTTTCTCTTTAGTGCTGTTTCCCCAAAAGTTGTATTACCATATATCTGTGCCTGATTGATGCTGTTTAAAGAGATTTCAAATAGGAAAGCACAATGACATCAGAAACATACAGGGTTTTAAACCATCCATCCATCATCTGCCCCTTAATCCCGCTAGTCGGGGTTAGGGGGGGCTGGAGCCAATCCCAGAGTCATCAGTTGAAGATGGGGTACACCATGGACGGTTCGTCAGTCCATCGCATGGCCAACACTCACTTACGCACTCAAACCTACGGCCAATTTAAGAGTGACCAATCAACCTATCATGCATACGTTTGGACTGTGGGAGGAAACCGGAGTACTCGGAGGAAACCCACTCAAGCACGAGAACATGCAAACCCCACACAGAATCCGGATCGTCTTGCTGTGAGGCGACAGTGCTAACCACTACACTACCCTGCTGCCGGGTTTTAAACCACTTAAAATAATCTTTTTAAATGGTATATATCAGATGTTTCTATTTGACCCATATCGCAAACTGATGTTATATGATATGAATGTATTGTACTCTGGACAAGCAGAACGTTTAGACGATGCCAGGATACTGTGCTGAAAACTTATAGATTTTACTGCACTACTAACCTTACAGAAATAAAATATAATGCTAATTCAGACTGCTGTAGTCCCAACCTTTCACATTTTAGAAAAGCTTATGCATCAGCATAAAGAGACACATAGATGGAAAATGCCTGCATCAACCTAGAATAATGATGGGCAGCCTCGGTTTCAAATTTTAAACCAGGACGTTAGTGAAAAGCAAAGCCTCAACAATGCTGAAACGCCAATTACAGCACAGACTTACACAACAGGTACTGCACCCTAACTGATGCCAGGTTAAGTTATGTAAATTTGTACATCACGGAAACTGGCAGCCTCAGGATTCTACATACTTACACACACACAGAGAAAAGCATTCAACACTGTTCACTGTGGAAGCTCGGTTCCAACGAGCCGTAAACTGAATCTTTCTTTTGGTTCCTGTTACAGCGCTGCCAGCGCTAAGGTTTTTATGCTAACACTGTAAACGGGTCCACAGACTGGGTTCAATTAGCATTTCACATTGTTCTCTGATGTCTACATGGAAGGTATGTGAAAAAGACCCAGATACGGTTTTACTAGGGGTGTAAGAAAATATCATAAATATTGAATATCAGGATATTATGTTTTGTGATATTGTATCGATTCTCAAAAACACAGTATCGATACACAGATTCCTGGCAGACAGTGAATTATTGTGTGTTGTGTTTAAACCTCTGATCGCTAGATGGCAGTGTTGTAATCCATTTTCAGCTCCACTCCAACATTAACAAGCAGCACAAGAGCACAGTGCTATTGTAAGCATTAATAACCCTGTATATACAGTGTGTTTTAATAGTAAGATTTGAAAAATCACAATATATACTGCAATACTGCAAGCAAAGTGATATCGCGATATATTTAATCATCGATACGTTTATCGCGATACGTGTTGTATCGCCATAGTCTTGCCAATACACAGCCCTAGGTTTTATATGCTCATATACATTCTATGATTTGACTACTGATTCTATGATTTGAAACAAACTGGTTTGCCTTTTTTTATTGAGCTCATAAATAATTTGACGAGCTCTGCTTCGAACCATGCTCATCACACAGAAGCAACGTGACTCAGACGGGAAACCAAAATGGCCCTCAGTGTAAATAAGCTCGGCCCTCATACTTTTCAATTAGCTATGCTTGTTAATAGGGATGTAGCGATACACCCTACTCACGATTAGGGCTGTGTATTGGCAAGAACCTGGCGATACATAACATATTGTGATACAGCGGTCACGATTTATATATATTATGATATATTGCGATACTTCAAGCAAAGTTATACATTGAGATTTTACAGGTGTTACTATTAAAACACACGACTATATGAACAGGTTTGCCAAAGCTTACAACAGCACTGCGCCCTTGTGCTGCTTGTTAATGTTGGAGTGGAGCTGAACATGCATTACAACACTGTCATCTAGTGGTCAGAGGTTTAAACACAACACACAATGATTCACTGTCTACCAGGAATCTGTGTATCGATACTGTGTTTTTTAGAAGCGATACAGTGTCACGAAACATAATAATGAGAAAAAAACGTTAAAGGAACCCAACTTCAGTCACGTTTAAAGATGAACATCAACAATACCCTCTTTTTAAGCTCCAGGATTTGTCTTTGGAGGAGGAACAACAGTGTTTGAGGTTCACAGTATGTCAGTTCTATATACTGTCCTTACTCAACTATGATAAATACAGTTTTCCATTCTATGGCTCTATTAAAGTCTGAAGATCTCCCATTTGCCAATCCCATTCGGGTCAGAGTAAATGACGTAGAATAAAGGCCAGCCAATCAGAAAGTAGCTATTTACATACATTGATCTCAAAAACACTAGCAGCCTGTTATATATTGATATAACAGGATTGAGAGAGGATGGAAAATGGCTTATTACAGCTTTTGCTATTAACACAAATGTCATGTTATGTAGCAAATAAAACCGAATAACAAATAAAGACAGATAAAGACAGAAAAATTCAGGATGAGATGCTATTTTTAAAGCTGCACAGTACAGTGTGAACCCTGACCAATTCACTGCACCACACTCTCTTCACAAAGCTACAACATACAATGAAAAACACCTGGGAAAGCTGAAAAGAGAAAAGAAAGGAGAACAAAGGATGTCACTCATATGAAAACTTTCCTTTTTACAACATTTTAGAACGCCAGCTGTGCTTTACACTGTGTGAACAGTTCATAGTGAACATACTAACAAAAATGGTCCTGATGTAAAGCTTGTTACATTGAAATGCATTAAAGTTGTTTTTATGTTTGTTGAAAAGGACATGTATCATTTGCTTCTTTATAAAGCCTACAAAGCCCATGTAATATTCACCAATTTGTATATCATTACACCATGAAAGTCTAAATCAAATGCCCATTATTATTTGCATACATGTATACACACAAATAGACACAAACATACACACATCCATGTACAGCTCATACAAACTTCTCTAGTTATCTCTCAAAAGCCAAACTAAACAGGATATTTTTTCTGGCACACATGGCTGAATGTTCAGTTCTGAGGCGCTACATAACTCCAGATACTCTTTCAAGGAAGTTTTACCAGCTCAAGCTATTCCCGTAAGCATTTCCTCATACTGCGTCATCAATAGCATGTGAAATACAAAACAAGATGCCTTTGAAAGAAAGACCGCACTGCTCAGGCTCAAATCAATCAGGTTAAAAATTTTATGTAATAGAAAAATTAATCTACAATGAACTCCAACAACCTGTTATTACCACAGTAAGGTCCTGAGCTGTACAGTTACTGTTCTACTGTATTACCGTATGTTTTGTTCTGTAGGAGCCACATGTGCTTGCAGCATGTAACCCATCTGTATGGGTACACACAATAGTGAAAACACACTAGGGGCAGTGAGCACCCTTGCTTGGATGGTGGGCATTCCTATTCACAGCTTCAAGGGCACTTCA
Source organism: Megaleporinus macrocephalus (assembly GCA_021613375.1). Classification (NCBI taxonomy): domain Eukaryota; kingdom Metazoa; phylum Chordata; class Actinopteri; order Characiformes; family Anostomidae; genus Megaleporinus; species Megaleporinus macrocephalus. The sequence continues at coordinate 12,776,579 of CM038719.1, forward strand.
GTCATGTCCTGTTGGTTCAGGGGATCGAACCAGCAACCTTCCAATCAAATCTGGTTCCCTAACCACTAGCCCATGACTGCTCCTACTGCTCTAGTGTATTACAGTTAGTTTGTGTTGTCTCTATAGCTGTTGTAGTGTATTACAGTTAGTTTGTGTTGTCTCTATAGCTGTTGTAGTGTATTACAGTTAGTTTGTGTTCTCTCTATAGCTGTTGTAGTGTATTACAGTTAGTTTGTGTTCTCTCTATAGTTGTTGTAGTGTATTACAGTTAGTTTGTGTTGTCTCTATAGCTGTTGTAGTGTATTACAGTTAGTTTGTGTTCTCTCTATAGCTGTTGTAGTGTATTACAGTTAGTTTGTGTTCTCTCTATTGTTGTTGTAGTGTATAACAGTTAGTGTGTGTTGTCTCTGTAGCTGTTGTAGTGTATTACAGTTAGTTTGTGTTGTCTCTATAGCTGTTGTAGTGTATTACAGTTAGTTTGTGTTCTCTCTATAGCTGTTGTAGTGTATTACAGTTAGTTAGTGTTGTCTCTATAGCTGTTGTAGTGTATTACAGTTAGTTAGTGTTGTCTCTATAGCTGTTGTAGTGTATTACAGTTAGTTAGTGTTGTCTCTATAGCTGTTGTAGTGTATTACAGTTAGTTAGTGTTGTCTCTATAGCTGTTGTAGTGTATTACAGTTAGTTAGTGTTCTCTCTATAGCTGTTGTAGTGTATTACAGTTAGTTTGTGTTCTCTCTATAGCTGTTGTAGTGTATTACAGTTAGTGTGTGTTGTCTCTATAGCTGTTGTAGTGTATTACAGTTAGTTTGTGTTCTTTCTATAGCTGTTGTAGTGTATTACAGTTAGTGTGTGCTGTCTCTATAGCTGTTGTAGTGTATTACAGTTAGTTTGTGTTCTCTCTATAGCTGTTGTAGTGTATTACAGTTAGTTTGTGTTCTCTCTATAGCTGTTGTAGTGTATTACAGTTAGTGTGTGTTGTCTCTATAGCTGTTGTAGTGTATTACAGTTAGTTTGTGTTCTCTCTATAGTTGTTGTAGTGTATTACAGTTAGTTTGTGTTCTTTCTATTGCTGTTGTAGTGTATTACAGTTAGTGTGTGCTGTCTCTATAGCTGTTGTAGTGTATTACAGTTAGTGTGTGCTGTCTCTATAGCTGTTGTAGTGTATTACAGTTAGTGTGTGCTGTCTCTATAGCTGTTGTAGTGTATTACAGTTAGTGTGTGCTGTCTCTATAGCTGTTGTAGTGTATTACAGTTAGTGTGTGCTGTCTCTATAGCTGTTGTAGTGTATTACAGTTAGTTTGTGTTGTCTCTATAGCTGTTGTAGTGTATTACAGTTAGTTAGTGTTGTCTCTATAGCTGTTGTAGTGTATTACAGTTAGTGTGTGTTGTCTCTATAGCTGTTGTAGTGTATTACAGTTAGTTTGTGTTCTTTCTATTGCTGTTGTAGTGTATTACAGTTAGTTTGTGTTGTGTTGTCTCTATAGCTGTTGTAGTGTATTACAGTTAGTTTGTGTTCTCTCTATAGTTGTTGTAGTGTATTACAGTTAGTTTGTGTTCTTTCTATTGCTGTTGTAGTGTATTACAGTTAGTTTGTGTTCTCTCTATAGCTGTTGTAGTGTATTACAGTTAGTTTGTGTTGTCTCTATAGCTGTTGTAGTGTATTACAGTTAGTTTGTGTTGTCTCTATAGCTGTTGTAGTGTATTACAGTTAGTTTGTGTTCTCTCTATAGCTGTTGTAGTGTATTACAGTTAGTTTGTGTTCTCTCTATAGCTGTTGTAGTGTATTACAGTTAGTTTGTGTTCTTTCTATTGCTGTTGTAGTGTATTACAGTTAGTTTGTGTTGTCTCTATAGCTGTTTTAGTGTATTACAGTTAGTTTGTGTTGTCTCTATAGCTGTTGTAGTGTATTACAGTTAGTGTTCTCTCTATAGCTGTTGTAGTGTATTACAGTTAGTTTGTGTTCTCTATATAGTTGTTGTAGTGTATTACAGTTAGTTTGTGTTCTTTCTATTGCTGTTGTAGTGTATTACAGTTAGTGTGTGCTGTCTCTATAGCTGTTTTAGTGTATTACAGTTAGTGTGTGCTGTCTCTATAGCTGTTGTAGTGTATTACAGTTAGTGTGTGCTGTCTCTATAGCTGTTGTAGTGTATTACAGTTAGTTTGTGTTCTTTCTATTGCTGTTGTAGTGTATTACAGTTAGTGTGTGTTGTCTCTATAGCTGTTGTAGTGTATTACAGTTAGTTTGTGTTGTCTCTATAGCTGTTGTAGTGTATTACAGTTAGTGTGTGTTGTCTCTATAGCTGTTGTAGTGTATTACAGTTAGTTTGTGTTCTTTCTATTGCTGTTGTAGTGTATTACAGTTAGTGTGTGTTGTCTCTATAGCTGTTGTAGTGTATTACAGTTAGTTTGTGTTCTTTCTATTGCTGTTGTAGTGTATTACAGTTAGTTTGTGTTCTTTCTATTGCTGTTGTAGTGTATTACAGTTAGTTTGTGTTGTGTTGTCTCTATAGCTGTTGTAGTGTATTACAGTTAGTTTGTGTTCTCTCTATAGTTGTTGTAGTGTATTACAGTTAGTTAGTGTTGTCTCTATAGCTGTTGTAGTGTATTACAGTTAGTTTGTGTTCTTTCTATTGCTGTTGTAGTGTATTACAGTTAGTTTGTGTTGTGTTGTCTCTATAGCTGTTGTAGTGCATTACAGTTAGTTTGTGTTCTCTCTATAGTTGTTGTAGTGTATTACAGTTAGTTTGTGTTCTTTCTATTGCTGTTGTAGTGTATTACAGTTAGTTAGTGTTGTCTCTATAGCTGTTGTAGTGTATTACAGTTAGTTTGTGTTGTCTCTATTGCTGTTGTAGTGTATTACAGTTAGTTAGTGTTGTCTCTATAGCTGTTGTAGTGTATTACAGTTAGTTAGTGTTGTCTCTATAGCTGTTGTAGTGTATTACAGTTAGTTTGTGTTGTCTCTATAGCTGTTGTAGTGTATTACAGTTAGTTAGTGTTGTCTCTATAGCTGTTGTAGTGTATTACAGTTAGTTAGTGTTGTCTCTATAGCTGTTGTAGTGTATTACAGTTAGTTTGTGTTGTCTCTATAGCTGTTGTAGTGTATTACAGTTAGTTAGTGTTGTCTCTATAGCTGTTGTAGTGTATTACAGTTAGTTTGTGTTGTCTCTATAGCTGTTGTAGTGTATTACAGTTAGTTTGTGTTGTCTCTATAGCTGTTGTAGTGTATTACAGTTAGTTTGTGTTGTCTCTATAGCTGTTGTAGTGTATTACAGTTAGTTTGTGTTGTCTCTATAGCTGTTGTAGTGTATTACAGTTAGTTTGTGTTCTCTCTATAGCTGTTGTAGTGTATTACAGTTAGTTTGTGTTCTCTCTATAGCTGTTGTAGTGTATTACAGTTAGTTTGTGTTGTCTCTATAGCTGTTGTAGTGTATTACAGTTAGTTTGTGTTGTCTCTATAGCTGTTGTAGTGTATTACAGTTAGTTTGTGTTGTCTCTATAGCTGTTGTAGTGTATTACAGTTAGTTTGTGTTCTCTCTATAGCTGTTGTAGTGTATTACAGTTAGTTAGTGTTGTCTCTATAGCTGTTGTAGTGTATTACAGTTAGTTTGTGTTCTCTCTATAGCTGTTGTAGTGTATTACAGTTAGTTTGTGTTCTCTCTATAGCTGTTGTAGTGTATTACAGTTAGTTTGTGTTCTCTCCAGTGATGTTCTATTATACAGCATTAATTATGCGTTTGTTTTGGAACAATGTTCTGTTGTACTGCAGTAATTTTGTGTGGTTTTATTCTATCACTGAACCATTCTAAATCTAAAAAGTCTCTAATAGTGTACTGTTGTCTGGTATTACCTTGTTGTGTTCGGTTGTAATACTGTTCATCACTGTACGGCTGTACTACAGGTCCTCTATTATAGTTCTGTTCTCTGTTCTATTGCCCTTGTCAACCCTTTTATTGCTCTTTAGCTATGTTACCACAGCTCACGTGTACTATTAGTCATTCTGCAAACTAATCTTTGAACTTAATATAACAGCAGCAACATGGGCTATATCTAGGCTACCTGATCAGTGCCTAAGCTAAGGAGATGTAGGTCACTATGTCCTGGTTTTGCTCCTGAAGTCCTCCCTGTTCTATCCTTAAGCGGTTACCGTTTCTGTGTTATAGCAGGTTAACCAAGTAGTCAGAACAACAGACTTCTGAGAAAGTAAGAGTTTTTAAACATGTAGGTCTACATTAATAAACCATTCACTTACTAGCATAGAAAACATTCTTCTGGGCAAGTTCACCTGTTAACACTATTTTAAAAAGGGACTGGAAAACATGAACACCTGTGCAGCTCTTTCAATTCCAAACATTCTTGGGCTTATTATTCTATTATTATTACTATGCAACTACATAAAAAACACTGCAAACATCTTCCAGCTTTTATCACAGTCAGTGGCTTCAACTGCAGAAACATGGCCTGGAAGGTCATTATTACTCCCTCTTAGCTGTGATGCTTATTGCTGTTCAATACTGTAAAAAAGCTTGGACGTCTCTGGGGAGGTAATCTTTCTCCAACTTGGCAATTCCTGACCTATACACATTGCACTAATGTCAGTAAAATCCCACCCCACTATCCGAGAATCCTACTGTTTGTTTGGTTAAATGAAAAGTTCACAGAAAAAAACAAACCAGCCAAGCCATGGCTACGTTAGCCTCGTAGCCTTAATGCAGGCTTGACACCAGATATGTCTTTGTGTGATCACCTATGTTTAGGACGAGGTGTAAACTGGGTGAACTTTATTGTTCACTGAACAATTGTAGTGCACAAACTGAGTAACCAGCACATGCAGGAAAACAGGGCAACTCCACCATTTCCTCGACAAGTCTACATAATTAATGGTTAAAATGTAAACAAAGTCATTCAGAATGGTTTTAATGCTAAATGCTTCTTTCTAGAAACACCTGTCGAGTCAAAACTGCCCACAGTGGTGGAGATAGGAAGCAGATGGGAAGCTCCCTTACAGAAAGGGCTTACATGAAATGGTTGGGAATATGCTGCCTGACGTCTGACATGTTTTGGCGTGAAATATATTTCAATCCATTCACAGTGGCGGGGTACACACAGGTGTTAATGACCCCCTGCCCAGATTTGCCTCTATCAACATCATAATCAGCATAACATGGAAGAGCTCAGAAGTAGGTGCTTTTAGAAATATGTATTTGTGCTGTAGGCGTGGCGACCCCTAGTTCCCATCATCACCACCACCACCACTGTAAAGACAGTCTGCAGATTTCTCTACACCAAACGCCTTCAAATGAAACCCCCTCTCAAAACCTTATGTGAATTAGTCACAGATTTAAAAAATCTGGCGAAGCTCCCCATTAGCAAATCCACTTCGTCCAGTATGAGCACTGCCAACCCTTTTAGAAACCCTTTAAAGCAGAAAAGTAAGATACGAAACGAGAGGATTCCCTCCATCCGAATACGGGAAGGCATGACGTCACGGGAGCGAGGGACTACCCCAAGAGGCAAAGAGGCGAGGAGGAGAGGAATACAGCCACCCAGATCGATATTTGGGCTTAGATCTGTTATGCAAATGGAATATAAAAGAAACAAAACAAACAAAAAGGCAGCCACACATGTCTGTTACCGTGCGTGTGAATTGTGGGTGTTCCAGAGATCGTAAACATTTCTGAAAGTAAAAGGCTCGTGTCGTCAAGGACATAGGTAGTTACAGCAGCTCTGCTGAGGAAAAACAGAGCCACACTAACATTGCAGGGCGTGTAACTGCTGAGACCGAGACACGTTAAGAAGTGTAAAAAAGTGAAGAGAAATATGGTTTAAACCTATCCTAGTACATATTCGGCTGAGAGTGAAAGCTCTAGGGCGGGTGAAGCGCGCTGAGAAACGGGGCATTCCCACAGCTAAACCTAACAGATTGGGCAAACCCTGTAGACTCTGGCGGCTTTTATTATTTCCGTGCTTGCACAGCATCGTGTTCTTGGACCCGTCATTAAGTGTAACCCTAAAGAAAGCAGTGGCCGGAGTTAAGTTACCCTCTTGTTCGAATTCCCGGTTCCACCTTAAACGGTTACATTTTGGGCTCGAGGCCATTTAATATGGACTTTTACTTCAACCCAGCAGTTGAGCTTTTCCAGCAAACTGGTAGTCTGAGTTTTTACGGTAACCCTCGTGTTCTCTCAGAAGTGCAGCCTAACGTTTTTCAGACATTTCGGAACAAGAGAAAAGTCTGAGTCTAACCGTTATAGCTCACTGTAAGCAAAACAATCAACACACATTAACAGAAATACGTTAAAGTTGGAACGTTACTGGGTGCCTTTACTTACCCCCTGTGTACGTGCTTCGAGATTTCAGAGAAAATGTGACAAACGCCTACGAGCCGCCGCTAAACTCAAAAGGCACAGCCAAGAAAAATCTTCACAAGTGTTGTAAATATCATATAACAGGAGCTTTCCAGACGCGTCCGACGACCACACTTTCCTAACTTCACGTTACCAGCCAAAAAAATGTTAGTCCACAGCAGTCTGTCTGAGAGAGTTGCGGTACGACACGAACTTCGCATTGATTGACAGGCGTTTGGCGAATTGCGGAGCGAAGGCGGGGCGAAGGCGGAACTCTGTCCAATCAGCGCGCCAGGGCCGCGTTGAGGGGCGGGCTCAGCGCCCAGCGAGCTTGTCCGCGCCCGTTGTTTATTGGCCTGGGTTGGTTGAGCGTTCCGACACTCACTTCCTCCCTCCGGGGTGCCGTTCGTGGAGTGCGTGTAGCAGAGGGGGCGCCGCGCGCGTTCCCGGAACAGCTCGGCTGGAAGTCATCTGAATTACTGGCAGCGTCGACGTCATCACAACTTTAATACAGTGAAAGTGTGCCTGGTATTGATAGGTGAACGTGAGCTTTGCTCTTGTCACATTCTGTCCTTACAAGATAACGATCACGAATAAACCCTCACAAAAAGATCTATAGTAATAACATACGAAACTATAAGATATATGAAATATTAAACCATATATACAACTCTCACACACGCAGCTGATCTAGGCTAATCTGTAGCATTTGGTAACCTGTTGGTAGCTGTAGTATTAATTTTAGTAATTTACTACACAGTTCTAATAACTGTAGAAATGTATTGCAACGTATAGAAATGGCAGAAGATAGATCTATCTAAGGTACTTTAGATCTTGTCTTTAATTTAAAGGGAACCATGTTTGGGAGGACATTGGCCCTAATATGTTATATATATGTCCAATACTATTCAAATACACCGTATACATAAAAATAATTTTTTAATATATTAATATATGATATTAATATTTAATATATTAATATATTATATTAATATAAAGTTAATATATTATTTATCCTGTTAACTCTAGCTAGAGCATGACATTACTTAACAGGAAAAAAAAGCTTTTTAAATTTTTGGACATCATCAAAGTGAGACAATAGTAGAACATTTGCCTATTTTTCCATGATTTTTTTTTTTTAAACAAACAAAACATTCCCATGTCATATATTTTAATATACACTGTCTTAAGGCAAACAATTCTCAACAGTCAGATAATCATGAACTGTGATAGCCGCACACACAATTAATCTTACTAACAAATATTTCACATGACTGACGGTTAAAGCAAAATAGCTTACCTGTGTGAGGCGGTTAAGCTGTGATCATACTGATAAACATGTTGATTTTGTACCGAACAAGACAAATGAATGGATACACAGGCAGTTCCTTCCTCCTTTCCACGAATTGAGGCTACAGGATATAAGATGACTTTTTAGACTCAGGCTTGTTTGTATTATGGCCATTACTAAGGCTGCTAAGGAAACTAAAAGTCACATCCAGTATGTGAAGCCCACTATCGCATGGAGTCCACCCCCACATTGCTTACAGTTGTGTAAGGCTGAAAGATTAATTGGCTTCATATCAAAACTGCATTATGAAAAAGTGCAATTTTCTAACTGCGGGAGTTGTAACTTCTACCGGCGTTGATTTAACAAACTCAAGGTGGGCAGTGTTGCCAACTAGTTTTGATGTCTTTCAACGATTATTATCATTAAGATAATTACATAGAATACACAATGAATTTAGTCAAATTGAGCCATGGACGTATATACATCCTGCTCCAACGCACTGGTCCAGACAACTTGCTATGAAGAAGTCTGGACTGGACAAAATATGCCTGAGTCATGCAGCTGGTGCCATCCAAACCACTGCACAATCTAAACCAGATACAGGGATATCAGGAATTACCCTTCACTAAGACTGAACGGTTGGTTTTGGATGCATTTAGACATTTTAGTATTACTGAGCGGACTATTTGGCCAACAGAGTCGGACTATTGCAATAACATTTGCTGGCTATGAAAGCTGAGATTTAAGAAGACATCATATTAACTAGCCCATAATCAAGATCTGTATTGGCATATTACTCCACACTTTTTATGACATATAGTGACTAACACATTATGAATCCGACTGGAGCTGGAATGACCTAAGTTGATCATGGCAAATTTAGCAAACACTAACACACCCACAGGTGTGTGTATGTCTAATTAAATTAGACTACTAATAAACAGTATAATAAAACAACTTTTTAAATTTGGGGGAGGATTCCACTTGAAACTTTCCAGCTGAACTGGAAGTTCAAATATTCCGACTTCCCAGTTCTAATGAAATATAACATTAACTGACTAGATAACTTTTCCCACACTTTGAAGGTTTCCAAAAGAGAAAGAGTTAAAATAGCAGTGGGAAGTAGCTTTAGGATGGGGGCGGGGAGGGTGGTGAGCTAAATCCATGTTTGAGAAACATGAGTCTTTAATTTTTTTTTTATAAGAATGAATTATTTTCCTCAGTGTTAGTAATTCAGTTTCCGTAAGCCTGCTGCACACTCTTCTCTTCAGCATCTAGCAGTAATAATAACTCTAAAGAGACTCAGAAAGTGGGCAGAATCAAAGAAAGAATCCTAGAACTAGCAAACACCGTGACACAACAACACCACACACTGAAACTCTGTTTATGAGGGGTTTATAAGGTGAGGCTGATATGGATGTAATGAGATGCAGGTGTTGAGGTCAGAGGTGAGGCAGCCCTAGTACCCAGGAGAGGGAGGTGGAAAAGAAAATTTAAAATAAGCTTTTATTTGTAAAAGTAATACCAACACAACATATTCTTTTAATATTGCATGTTTTTATTTTTAAATATATAAGATTTAATTACTAAACAATTATATATTATACGATAGATAAATTACATTTGATTTCTTTTCTTGTTAACTTGTAAAATAACACATTCTGAACAATTATAGTCTGAAGCAGTGTATTGAAAGTTAGTTAACATGCCTTCTGGCTCATCAACAATTATGGGAACAAGCTAATAACCTCCACAGTAATGGTGTTGTCACCACTGAAGGTGGGGAAATTCAACCTAATAACACAGAGTGTGAGAACCAAACACCCACATGCAGCCACAGCCAAATAGCAGTCTTGCACACTACGTTTAGTGTTCGTTCCTTGAGCCAGAAGAAGAGCATATGCTGGACTTCTTGGCCAAAAAATATAACAGACCTGGACTTCAATGTCACAATATCAGTCAGATAAGTTGCAATTATTTGTAATTTGCACACGTTGTTCAGCAACTATTGTGTTTTATTAGTATATTCACAAATGCCCACCTTATACCTACACTCTTTGTTCATTTTTATCAGCTCCCCTTAACATATAGGAGAATTTAGTGCTTGTGTAATTATAGACTGTGGTTGATCTGTTTCTCAGTGCTCACACAGTGCTCAGTCAGTGTAGAGTTTGGTGAAACCTGTCAGTAAAAAAAGGTCAGTGACCAAGAAGAGACCACATACACGGAACTGCTGTTTGGCCTGGTAAAACTTGCAGTCGTCACGTGCGATGACATTAGGTGAGGTTTCATAGAGAGCCTACTCTGGAAGAAGAAGCAAAAAAAAAAAATCATATTGAGTTCAGGGAAATAAAACCGCCATGATTGTGTTCCCGTCAGATGCAAATATACATTGACTGTGGTTCATTTGTTAATGGACAGAGACACAGATGCAGTTACAGTAGAAATAAAGCTGTCAGAGACTATAAGTAGAAATAAGACTTTTTCATCTTATCTCTGACTGTTTCTGTGTTTTTCTAATAAAGAAATGTGTGAATGATGCTATTTGTCTTAAATATATTAAACTGAATAAATTGACTCAAATAATTAGTCATTTCATGCAGCCTTGGGTTGATTACTGATATTATGTAGTATTAGCATAATTAAAAGAAGTGCAAAGTAAGGTGTTTTATTTTTATTTGAAGTGCCTTTACTTTATTTCCTCTATTTAGTTAAAAAAAATCAATAATAACTAGGTGATATTGATGCTGTATCAAATATGTGTTCATTTCTATTGTTTCCTCTATTTCCTCTATTTGGTTAAAAAAATCAATAATAACTAGGTGATATTGTTGCTGTATCAAATATGTGTTCATTTCTATTGTTTCCTTTATTTCCTCTATTTAGTTTTTAAAAAATCAATAATAACTAGGCGATGTTGTTGCTGTATCAAATATGTGTTCATTTCTATTGTTTCCTTTATTTCCTCTATTTAGTTAGTTTAAAATCAATAATAACTAGGTGATATTGATGCTGTATCAAATATGTGTTCATTTCTATTGTTTCCTCTATTTCCTCTATTTGGTTAAAAAAATCAATAATAACTAGGCGATGTTGTTGCTGTATCAAATATGTGTTCATTTCTATTGTTTCCTTTATTTCCTCTATTTAGTTTTTTAAAAAATCAATAATAACTAGGCGATGTTGTTGCTGTATCAAATATGTGTTCATTTTTATTGTTTCCTTTATTTCCTCTATTTAGTTTTTAAAAAAATCAATAATAACTAGGTGATATTGTTGTTGTATCAAATGTGTTCATTTCTATTGTTTCCTTTATTTCCTCTATCTAGTTTTAAATAAAACCAATAATAACTAGGTGATATTGTTGTTGTATCAAATATGTGTTCATTTCTATTGTTTCCTTTATTTCCTCTATCTAGTTTAAAATAAAATCAAAAAATAACTAGGTGATATTGTTGCTGTATCAAATATGTGTTCATTTCTATTGTATCCTTTATTTCCTCTATTTAGTTATTTAAAAAATCAATAATAACTAGGTGATATTGTTGCTGTATCAAATATGTGTTCATTTCTATTGTATCCTTTATTTCCTCTATTTAGTTAAAAAAATCAATAATAACTAGGTGATATTGTTGCTGTATCAAATATGTGTTCATTTCTATTGTATCCTTTATTTCCTCTATTTAGTTAAAAAAATCAATAATAACTAGGTGATATTGTTGCTGTATCAAATATGTGTTCATTTCTATTGTATCCTTTATTTCCTCTATTTAGTTAAAAAAATCAATAATAACTAGGTGATATTGTTGCTGTATCAAATATGTGTTCATTTCTATTGTTTCCTTTATTTCCTCTATTTAGTTAAAAAAATCAATAATAACTAGGTGATATTGTTGCTGTATCAAATATGTGTTCATTTCTATTGTTTCCTCTATTTCCTCTATTTAGTTATTTAAAAAAATCAATAATAACTAGGTGATATTGTTGCTGTATCAAATATGTGTTCATTTCTATTGTTTCCTCTATTTCCTCTATTTAGTTATTTAAAAAAATCAATAATAACTAGGTGATATTGTTGCTGTATCAAATATGTGTTCATTTCTATTGTTTCCTCTATTTCCTCTATTTAGTTAAAAAAAATCAATAATAACTAGGTGATATTGATGCTGTATCAAATATGTGTTCATTTCTATTGTTTCCTTTATTTCCTCTATTTAGTTTTTAAAAAAATCAATAATAACTAGGCGATGTTGTTGCTGTATCAAATATGTGTTCATTTCTATTGTTTCCTTTATTTCCTCTATTTAGTTAGTTTAAAATCAATAATAACTAGGTGATATTGATGCTGTATCAAATATGTGTTCATTTCTATTGTTTCCTCTATTTCCTCTATTTGGTTAAAAAAATCAATAATAACTAGGCGATGTTGTTGCTGTATCAAATATGTGTTCATTTCTATTGTTTCCTTTATTTCCTCTATTTAGTTTTTTAAAAAATCAATAATAACTAGGCGATGTTGTTGCTGTATCAAATATGTGTTCATTTTTATTGTTTCCTTTATTTCCTCTATTTAGTTTTTAAAAAAATCAATAATAACTAGGTGATATTGTTGTTGTATCAAATGTGTTCATTTCTATTGTTTCCTTTATTTCCTCTATCTAGTTTTAAATAAAACCAATAATAACTAGGTGATATTGTTGTTGTATCAAATATGTGTTCATTTCTATTGTTTCCTTTATTTCCTCTATCTAGTTTAAAATAAAATCAAAAAATAACTAGGTGATATTGTTGCTGTATCAAATATGTGTTCATTTCTATTGTATCCTTTATTTCCTCTATTTAGTTATTTAAAAAATCAATAATAACTAGGTGATATTGTTGCTGTATCAAATATGTGTTCATTTCTATTGTATCCTTTATTTCCTCTATTTAGTTAAAAAAATCAATAATAACTAGGTGATATTGTTGCTGTATCAAATATGTGTTCATTTCTATTGTATCCTTTATTTCCTCTATTTAGTTAAAAAAATCAATAATAACTAGGTGATATTGTTGCTGTATCAAATATGTGTTCATTTCTATTGTATCCTTTATTTCCTCTATTTAGTTAAAAAAATCAATAATAACTAGGTGATATTGTTGCTGTATCAAATATGTGTTCATTTCTATTGTTTCCTTTATTTCCTCTATTTAGTTAAAAAAATCAATAATAACTAGGTGATATTGTTGCTGTATCAAATATGTGTTCATTTCTATTGTTTCCTCTATTTCCTCTATTTAGTTATTTAAAAAAATCAATAATAACTAGGTGATATTGTTGCTGTATCAAATATGTGTTCATTTCTATTGTTTCCTCTATTTCCTCTATTTAGTTATTTAAAAAAATCAATAATAACTAGGTGATATTGTTGCTGTATCAAATATGTGTTCATTTCTATTGTTTCCTCTATTTCCTCTATTTAGTTATTTAAAAAATCAATAATAACTAGGTGATATTGTTGCTGTATCAAATATGTGTTCATTTCTATTGTTTCCTTTATTTCCTCTATTTAGTTTTTAAAAAAATCAATAATAACTAGGTGATGTTGTTGCTGTATCAAATATGTGTTCATTTCTATTGTTTCCTTTATTTCCTCTATTTAGTTATTTAAAAAATCAATAATAACTAGGTGATATTGTTGCTGTATCAAATATGTGTTCATTTCTATTGTTTCCTTTTTTCCTCTATTTAGTTTTTAAAAAATCAATAATAACTAGGCGATGTTGTTGCTGTATCAAATATGTGTTCATTTCTATTGTTTCCTTTATTTCCTCTATTTAGTTTTTTAAAAAATCAATAATAACTAGGTGATATTGTTGCTGTATCAAATATGTGTTCATTTCTATTGTTTCCTTTATTTCCTCTATTTAGTTATTTAAAAAAATCAATAATAACTAGGTGATATTGTTGCTGTATCAAATATGTGTTAATTTCTATTGTTTCCTTTATTTCCTCTATTTAGTTAAAAAAAATCAATAATAACTAGGTGATATTGTTGCTGTATCAAATACGTGTTCATTTCTATTTTTTCCTTTATTTCCTCTATTTAGTTTTAAAAAAAAATCAATAATAACTAGGTGATATTGTTGCTGTATCAAATACGTGTTCATTTCTATTGTTTCCTTAATTTCCTCTATTTAGTTATTTAAAAAAAAGGAAACAATAGAAATTAACACATTTGTGATACAATATCACCTAGTTATCATTGATATAGACTACTATAATAGACTATTGTTTGTAACGGTGTGGGAGACGGGGGAGGCAGATACACACGCAGATGAGGATGCACAGGTTTAATAAAGTCCACGATTATAATAAACAGGCAAAAACTTAACAAACACACGGGAACAAACAGATCGCAACCCATAGAAAACATACAGACCATAGAAAACGTTGGACAAAGACAGACTGAACACACAGGGTATATATAACAAAAGGGAACGAGGAGCAGGTGACAAGACTGACGATGAAATGACAAACAGGTGAGAAGACGTAAACACAAGCATGTGAGACTGACAGGACGTAACCAGGACAGACGAGGACTGTGTTTGTATGTGTTTGTATATGTCTACATATATATATATATATATATATATATATATATATATATATATATATATATATATATATATATATATATATATATATATATATATATATATGCCTACCTGTTTGACCTTTCTTCTTGTTTGTCTTGTTCATTACTTTATTTGTTTTGCCTGTCTGTTGTCATGACATTTGTCTGGCTCGTCCTGACGTATTTGTTTGCCTCGTGTACAACCTGTCTGTTGTAAATATGTTTCTTTTCCTTGTCCTGGTTTCCACCAATAAAAAAAAAGGAACACAGTTATTATTATTATGTGCCTGCTTCGAATCCTCACATTGCATTTTAATGGGATTCAGCTCTCGGTGTCTCCATGTCTTCCACTCCCTCTTCTTTAGAGATCAGACCCTGAGGCAGCAAAGAAGCCCCAAACCATAACGCTTCCACCATCAACTGCTCTGCAGTTCATAGGAGCCTCTTTTGATCAGCTGCTATCGTTGGTTTTAGACACAACTCTGATCTTTTTAGACTTGTCTGTCCATAACACATTGTTCCAGAAGTCCTGATCCTTGCCAAGACGTTCATCAGCAGACCTCAGCCTTGCCCCACTGATCTTTTCAGACATCTTGGCAACAAACTGGTCCAGTTATTTTTCTAATGCACATACTGTTATATCAACAGTGACAAGAGCTACCTGCCTGAGTTTTTGGAGCATCTTCCTTTCAGAATTTCCCAGGTTGCTCCCAGGTTGCATTTGCTGGGGTGGTCTGGTCTGGACAAGATGGCAGTGCTCTTTAATGTCCTCCAGCTGTAGATGATCTCCTGGACTGTGGAACAATTGATTGCCAATATTATGGATATCTTCTTCTCAGACTCACAGACATCTACAAACACTCTTTCTGAAGGATTCAGAGAGAGCTTTTGATCTAGGCATGTTGATACAGCACACCTGAATAATAAAGAGCAAACCAGACCAGATATCTGAGGTTTTAAATAA
Organism: Megaleporinus macrocephalus; assembly: GCA_021613375.1. Classification (NCBI taxonomy): domain Eukaryota; kingdom Metazoa; phylum Chordata; class Actinopteri; order Characiformes; family Anostomidae; genus Megaleporinus; species Megaleporinus macrocephalus. The sequence goes on from CM038719.1 coordinate 12,791,795, forward strand.
ACGTTCCTCCAAGATATACTATATCAGAGTTCTAATCACTAACACCTGACCAGGTACTTAGTGTTCCACATAAGAAAATTGTATTACTATTTATTTCAGTTATATAAAGGATGATAATAATGCTAAAAAATGAGTCACTTGTGAAACTGTACCACCTTTATCTGTTTAACAGACTTGATATTTGTAACTTCAAATATGTTGAAAGAGTCTGAACTTTTCTACAGGGGGACTATAGGGAGTATCTTAAGTAGCTGCTTCATCGCCTGGTTTAGGAATTGCATGGCTTCTGACCGTAAGACCTACAGCGAATAGTAAGGACAGCTGAGAAGATCATTGGGGTCTCTCTCCCCTCCGTCATGGACATCTACACCACAAGCTGCATCTGCAAAGCCACCAGCATCGTGGACGACCTTATCCGTCCCTCACACAGACATTTTTTACTGCCAGGCTCTGCAACAGCTTTGTTCCTCAATCGATCAGGTTTTTAAACTCACAGGGACTGATTTGAAAAACCCCTCACACACATACTCTACACTCACACACATACTCTACACTCACATACTCTACACTCACACTCTACACTCACACTCTACACTCACACACACACACACACACCTCTTTTGGTGCTCTACTTGCACTGTCTGAAACATTACTGCTGACCCTGTGTTTACACTGTTTACTTCTACCTCTACCAAATACTACCTCAGTAACTGCTGTGTGTATGTTATCCAGGGCTGGACTGGTAATCTGGCGTACTGGGCATTTGCCCGGTGGGCCGACAGTCCTCAGGGCCGATGCTATTGATTTTTTTTTCTTCCCTTTTTTTTCTAAGAGACCGGCCCACAATTTAGAGGGGGCAGCCCGTTGGTTTATCTTCAATATAAACAGTGGACTGAACCAATCAGGATATAGAACGAAAGCGGTCCCACCTTTTATCTGCGTGGTCTTCTGTAACTCTAGCCAGTTTCAGTATTAAGCTCACGTGTTAAAGGAGTGGCAACACGGAGAACCCAAAGCAGAAGAAAGGGAGTGCAGAAAAGTTACGTGCAAAGACACTGAAGAGTGTCACTGTAGATGAAGAGTGTCACCATAGATGAAGAGTGTCACTGTAGATGAAGAGTGTCACCATAGATGAAGAGTGTCACTGTAGATGAAGAGTGTCAGCGTAGATGAAGAGTGTCACTGGAGATGAAGAGTGTCAGCGTAGATGAAGAGTGTCACTGTAGATGAAGAGTGTCAGCGTAGATGAAGAGTGTCACGGTAGATGAAGAGTGTCAGTGTAGATGAAGAGTGTCACTGTAGATGAAGCGTGTCAGCGTAGATGAAGAGTGTAACTGTAGATGAAGAGTTCCAGCGTAGATGAAGAGTGTCAGCGTAGATGAAGAGTGTCAGCGTAGATGAAGAGTGCCACTGTAGATGAAGAGTGTCACCGTAGATGAAGAGTGTCACGGTAGATGAAGAGTGTCACTGTAGATGAAGAGTGCCACTGTAGATGAAGAGTCTCACCGTAGATGAAGAGTGTCAGCATAGATGAAGAGTGTCACTGTAGATGAAGAGTGCCACTGTAGATGAAGAGTGTCACGGTAGATGAAGAGTGTCACTGTAGATGAAGAGTGTCACTGTAGATGAAGAGTGCCACTGTAGATGAAGAGTGTCAGCATAGATGAAGAGTGTCACTGTAGATGAAGAGTGTCACTGTAGATGAAGAGTGTCACTGTAGATGAAGAGTTCCAGTGTAGATGAAGAGTGTCACTGTAGATGAAAAGTGTCACTGTAGATGAAGAGTGTCACTGTAGATGAAAAGTGTCACTGTAGATGAAGAGTGTCACTGTAGATGAAGAGTGTCACTGTAGATGAAGAGTGTCACTGTAGATGAAAAGTGTCACTGTAGATGAAAAGTGTCACTGTAGATGAAGAGTGTCACTGTAGATGAAGAGTGTCAGCGTAGATGCTGTAGATGTGTTGAGACATGTTCTCTGCTGTAGCCTCCACGTCCTCTGTGACAGCAGAGCTCCAGCAGCAGCAGGTTGTAGGTGAAGACAGCAGCAGCGGGCAGAGAGAGGAGCAGCCAGAGACGCAGGCTGTGGACGGGGAACCCGAGTGAGCAGGAGAGTGTAGTGCATAAGCAGGTAGTAACGTTAGGATAACACAGGGACTCTGAGGTGATGGAGGTAACGCTAGCTCTGTTACATGAGAATGATGAGTAACAGAGATTGATTAGTATCAGTATTTATTGGTATTTGCTTCCCAAATTCTGGCAGCCACGTACGACACCTTCTTCTGATAAAATAGTAAACGGTCAGGCCTGAGAAGTGTTGGAGGAGCAGCAAGTGTCCATTTTAGGCTACATCATAGCATTTTAGATATTTAGGCTAAATGTGTGTTGAAACCCAATAATAACCCAATGATAACCATAACCCAAAAGCAAAAGCTTTGCATTTAAGCTTTACTAAAGTAAGTGTATAAGTATTATTAGCAACAGGTATGCCCACATTGAATAAGAGTGAGACAAATCAAATGCTGATGTGTTGCATGAGTTCACAAACCAGCCCTGTCTGTTTTTAGCCTGACACAAATGCATGTTATAGCTTTTTAAAGGAGGGAGCATGTTTTAATCTGAAGAATTAGAATTGAGCTGCAATATCAGACAAAAGTGCAATGAGCAGACTACAGTATGTGTCTAATAAGCCTAAAGGGAAAAAGGTTATTTTTTATATGATGCTGTTATTATTTGATAATTATTATATGATAATAGTAAAATACATTCCTTCGCGGAACACATACATAAATAACTGCTCGGCTGTGCTCCGCTAATGCCACGGCTGCTAGATTTTGTTGCACACTTATGTCTGCACGTTTGCACTTTGTACTCTTGTTTCATGTTGCACCATGTTGTTCCTACTTGTACGTACATAGAATTATAATAAAAGCCTCTTGACTTGACTTTCAGGGGTTGTACTTACTTCTTCACACGACTGATACTGTTTTTTGGTGCAAGGGCTAAACTGTCTCTTGAATCAGGTCTATTCACCACATAGGTATAGTTCGTAGTTCTTTTCTAGTCCAGCTTTTTCTTTGCATAGGTTGCTTCCCATACTTTATCCTGTGTTTCAGTGGTCAGGACCCCTACAGGACCCCTGCTGAGCCGGTATCATTTTGGCAGTAGATCATTCTCAGCACCGCAATCAGTGGTTTAGCAGTGTCGTTGGGAGTATTTCAACACTGTGTACACAAACTGTTGACACACCCATCTTGTTGGTCCACTTTGTAGAAGTAAGGTAAAAAGATAGGTCATCTTCCTGGAACCTCTAAATGCCATGAGGTTTGGAGATAGATGATTTGTGTTCATGACCACTGTATTCACTTCCTGGACAAAGGTTCAACTATAATGCTTGTTGGCCCTTGTGGATAAATTTCCTTCTGTAGTTCTCCATCAACCTTTCACCTCTATTCATCAACTATAAAAGTATATCATGTTGTTTGAGGCTTGACAAGAACTACCTGCATGTGTTTTTGGAGGATCTTCCTTTAGAATTTTAGCTTCTGCTCCCAGGTTGCATTTGCTGGGGTGGTCTGGTCTGGACAAGATGGCAGTGCTCTTTAATGTCCTTCAGCTGTAGATGATCTTCTGGACTGTGGAACGATTGATTGCCAATATTATGGATATCTTCTTCTCAGACTCACAGACATCTACAAACACTCTTTCTGAAGGATTCAGAGAGAGCTTTTGATCTAGGCATGTTGATACAGCACACCTGAATAATAAAGAGCAAACCAGACCAGATATCTTATATCAGAGGTTTTAAATAAACGTTCCTCCAAGATATACTATATCAGAGTTCTAATTATTAACACCTGATTAGGTACTTACTTGTTCCACATAGGAAAATTGGATTACTGTTTATTTTAATTATATAAATTGTATCACCTTCATCTGATTAACACTGTTGAAATGAAGGCTTCATATCTATATCGCCATCCAAATATGTTGAAAGAGCCTGAACACTTCTACAGGGGGATTGTAGAGCATCTTAAGCAGTTCCATCATCGCCTGGTTTGGGGATTGCACCGCTTCTAACTACAGCTGAGAAGATCATCAGGGTCTCTCTAGATCTCCATCATGGACTTCTACACCACACTCTGCATCTGCAAAGCCACCAGCATTGTGGACAACCCCATCCATCCCCCAGCCTTTTTTTGTTGGTAAACTTTGTAGATGTAAGTCAAAGATAGCTCAGCAGTTTAGCAGTGTCGTTGGGAGTATTTCAACACTGTGTACACAAACTGTTGACACACCCATCTTGTTGGTCCACTTTGTAGAAGTAAGGTAAAAAGATAGGTCATCTTCCTGGAACCTCTAAATGCCATGAGGTTTGGAGATAGATGGTTTGTTTTTATGACCACTGTTTTCACTTTCTGGACAAAGGTTCAACTATATTGCTTGTTGGCCTTCACTCATAAACTTCCTTCTTCGCTAATAAACTTTCTTCTACAGTTCTCCATCAACCTTTCACCATCAACTATAAAAGTATATCATGTTGTTTGAGGTTTGGATGAAGCTTATTTGTCTCACAGCCTTTTAAAAGGCCCATCTTTCTTGTGTTCTATTTCATTTTCTTTTCTCTTGACGTCTGCTTTCTGATGGTTGGGCAGATTTATGAGCCGTCATTCATTTTTACATTTATTCTCAACAACACGTTCTCCTTTAGAACTAAGCCCTATTCAAGCTGGATTAGTCCCAGCTGAGGAGGTCCGGAAATTTAATGTGGATCTGTGTTGTTTTCCCCAAATTACCCCAAATAGCCTGACGTACCAGAGATATTTACACCAGATCAAAACAGCATTGTACAGAGATTTATTCTGCTTTTGAACAATAACATAACTCTGTGACACCAAAATACGATACTGGACGAGGATGGAGACCTTCTCAGTGAGTGCTATCGCCTAACTTCAGGAGAACAGACTCTTGTCAACTACGCAGATGGTGTGATCTTTAGGTCACATACAGGAAAAAATGGAGGCGCCAATTCCAGTTACCCAGGTACATTACCGTGATGGCAGGACAGGTATACTGAGGCAGTTTGACAAATTATAGGAGGTAATTTGTTCTAGAATGATGAATGATTACCCCCCTGGGTATAACCAGTCCAGCTCCAATATGGCTTTGAAAGGATGTCTTTGTTATTGAACCTGGAAGGTTGGTATATAAAAATGAACTCTGTTCTGATTGTCTGCCATGAACTGTGGATTGTTGCACTTTGGGACATCACAAAAACAAGTAAAAAGACAGCTTATGCTGCATTTGAGTGTTCTCAGAAAACCAATTTTCCTGTTTATAAATTGTGTTCAAATAGCAGCCAATGCCACGTTTACAATTCAGGATTCTAGATGATACACAAGTTTACAAAATGTGATGTACAATACTGAGCAAAAGTCTAAAGAGGCCCCTAAACTCATTGTTTACAAGCCTTAATCTTAGCAATGTGTGTATTTTCACTTGTAAGAACACCAGATATCATTAGAGCAGATATAAATATATAATATAAATATCTTATTTCGGAGGAAATAGATTTAATCAGTTCCGTCAGCAGCAATCTTGATTTAGCTTAATGAAGTACTGAGCAGTCAAAGCAGGTATTAGATGAGAACTGTAACTAATACTGGGTTGTTTCCACAAGGAGAAGCTTGAAAAGTATAAAACCACTACTTGCTGTATTAATACTATTTGAATATTTAAAGAATAAAGTGTTTTGCTAAGAAAAAAAAAGCTTCCTGTTTGGAAAAATAGCTTTTTAAGTATTAAAATATCCCTAAGTGTCTAAACCCTTAAACCTTAACCACAAAACTGTGTAACATGACATTTAACACAATTTTTACTGAATAATAGAGCTATATAATAATATATAAAAAACATATATATATATATATATATATATATATATATATATATATATATATATATATATATATATATATATATATATATATATATATATATATATAACTACAGTGCTTCTGTTAGATCTATGTGCTTCTAATACAGCGAAGTAAAGGCAGGATATGCGTTCTCCAGACCTCCATGCTTTCTTTTTCCATGTGGTGGGTGTGTCTATGAACAAGCACTGCATGGAGAGAAATCATATTTACTAGTTATACACAGTCTAGTGTATACAACCTTCCACTGAGCTCCAGAATGCAGCACTGGGTTACATACAGGTCAGTACAGACAGGAGAGTGAATGGTAGTACTTGAAAGTACTTCAAACACTTTCATCAAAAAATAGTTTATTAAATGGTGACATGCCCCTTTAAGACAGAGAAACTGGGACGATCAGTTTTCTTGAAGTGCCCCTTCCTTCCTTCTTCCTTTTGTGTATGTCCTCCTCACAGCTCCACTTAACAGTATGAACATATCATCGCTGTCCAAAGAAAAATGTGTATCTACATTTTTATTTTTCTATTTTAACACAACAACTGTTCTTTAAGTGATATATATATATATATATATATATATATATATATATATATATATATATATATATATATATATATATATATATATATATATATAACATTAAAAGCATCTCTCTGTATCTACACACATTGTTCGTTTACAATGCAGGTGCACTACAGACTGTAGTTCATCTGTTTCTATGCTTTGTATGCTTTGTTACCCTGTTCTTTAATGCTCAGGACCCCCAGAGGACCACCACAGAGCAGATATTATTTGGGTGGTGGATCATTCTCAGCACTGCAATGATACTGACAGGCTGGAGTGTTAGTGTGTGTTGCGCTGGTGTGAGCGGATTAGGCACAGCAGTGACGCTGGCGTTTTTAAACAGTGTCCACTCACTGTCCACTCTAATAGATACACCTACCTTGCTGGTTGTAGAGAGACAGTAGCTCATCTGCTGCTGCACAGTTTGTGTTTGTGATCATCTAGTCCTTCATTAGTGGTCATTGCACACAGGACGCTATTGGTTGGATGTTGCTGGTTGGTGGACTATTGCCAGTCCAGCAGTGACACTGAGGTGTTTAAACTTTCCAGCAGCACTGCTGTGTCTGATCCACTCATGATCACTAACACAGCACCACCATGTCAGTGTCACTGCAGTGCTGAGAATGCTCCACCTCCCTAATAGTAACTTGCTCTGTGGGGGTCCTGACCAGTAAAGAACAGGGTAACAGAGGATAAACAATGTATGTAGCCAATCAGATGAACTACAGTCTGTAAGTTGTCCTATATGGTAAGTGGAGCTGATTAACAGGACAATGTGTGTAGATATAAGGAGGTGGTTTTAATGTTATGGTTATTTGGTGTATACATATATACAGTCTCCTGAGTCTCTGACACTCTATACATTATTCATGCTACATTCATTTCAAACACAGGCAGGCCTGATACATAATACAGTGTCTCACAGCAGAGAGGAGACTGCAATTCATTTTAGCCTGAGTGCTTTTAAAATAGCCCTGTACAATCTAATTAATACAATACTGCATTCTACTCAGCTAGAGGCACATATTTTAAGTATTGTTTATGCGTACGGTATTCTAATTGATGTGTATTGATATGAATCCAATATTCCTTGGCCAGTCCGATCATTGATTAAACCTCATTATAAACCATAAAGTTATAGTTTGCATTTGGGAGCAGAGAGTGCACCAACACACACACACACACACACACACACATATACAAAGGAAGCCTCCACACACATCTTCCCCCGCCCCGACCCTCCCACTCCCCATGCACCCTCCCCTCTCTTTTGACCCTTGCTCTGGAAAAAGCACTCTCCTTAATCAGATTCATCTCTCTAATGGAACTAATGGAACTCCACTGAGACAGAAAGGACGGCGAGTGGACATAAAAAACAGCAAGACAAAAAGACCTGCTGATAGCACAAAGCATTCACACGTGTGGCTGCGTGCAAAAAATAAAAAGTGGAAATGAAAAAAATTGGCTTATGCACTGTAATGTGTTTCTACAGGCTCAGAGTCTATCACGCTTTTGCTTCTTTTACTGTTCGCAAGACATCAGACATTTGTTCGGTAGAACCCATGGGCATGGGCAGCTCACAGGTCAATAGAAATAAAAAAAAACATGCAGGTGAGTGCATTTTAAAGTAGCAATATGCTAAATGTTTAGTTAAAACTTTCTAATATAAGCAAAAATGATCAACATCTGTGTATCATATTGTAGACATTCTACATACATTTACATGCTAACCACCTAACTCTGATCTTGTAATACCATATTTGTACCTTAGGATGCAATAGTGAGCCACTACAGTGTGGTCTTTCATCGGTCCAACATGAGAGGATGAAGAAGTAGCACTGCTGCCCTTGACGTATTCTAACCTCTCGTCAATCAAGTTGAAGGTTCTCCTACCGGTCAGATAATTTAGGCACCATAGAAATGAGGAGTAAGCACAACGATGACTGAAACTCTTGGCAAGTGATCGTTATAGCAACTATTGCTGTCTGTCCTTGGCAAGAATCCGTGTTTGGCAAACATAAAAAACAGAAGAGATATAAATAGAATAAACAAGAGTGCAAATTGCTTTTCACTGCTGGAGACACTCTTGGTGAGTAAAGAGACAACGTTTTATTGGTTACAGGCTGCTGTTTACAGGATGCTATAGGTTGGTGAACTATTCTCAGTCCAGCAGTGACACTGAGGTGTTTAAACTCTCTTTGTGTTGCTTTTCACTGCTGGAGATGCTCTTGGTGAGTAAAGAGATGAAGTTTGATGCTGATCTTGTAACGTTTTGAAGGTGGAGGAGGAGGAACTGTGCTTTTTCTGGTTTGGCTCCTGCTGATTGGACTATATACTGGACAGTTGTGTCATTTTACATATTGCTCCTTTAAACAAATCTGTCTTTAGATGTTCAGTAGATGTTCAGTGCAGGCGTACATGTTAGAGAGGCAAGAAAATATCACTCTTGGAAAATTTCAAGCAAACTAAATATGGGTTCTGGTAATCAGGTTCAGATAATTAAAACCAGACACTTGACATTACAATCTCGCCTGTGTGCGCACCGCACTCCCGAATATGCACAGAGCTGATTGGCTGAGAAGCGCCTTTAATGATCTCACAACTCACGCGATTGGTCTGTGAGGTTACGGCGCCGCAAAGCCTGTATACGGTAAAGACAAGTAAAGCTCTGCCTCTTAAAATAATTTTAACCCTTAAAAAATCATTAATTTCATTCTTAATAGTTTATCGGTTTGGGTCGGCACTGGACAACATCTGGGTCCAGGCTGCGGTCCCCCAATTAGTGACCTCTGGGCTAGAGCAACACTAGCTGCTGAGGAGCTTGTCGGTGCTGAGGTAGACCTACTGCCTTTAACACAATGAGAACTTCAGCACACTTTAATGAGTGTAGCTGCACATTAATACATATCTTTACACACAATGCTGTGAGTGCTGTACAGGCCTGTTTCATCTGACTGATGTATCGTGATCTTAACATATCATGTATTAATAGACATATTAATAGGATTTTTAGTAAGCCAGATAAAGATCAGCCTAGCGTAGAGCCTGTATAAGTCTGTGTGTTAAAGACTAAGGGAAACTAAATCTGCATTCCTTTCTAATTAGGTTAATCTTGTTCTCGCAGGTAAACAGTAAATATGCAGTATAATCCTATAAGTAATGTCCAAATAATCAATAAATAACTGATATATTAACCCATATTTCTCTCCTCTCCATGTAAACTGACCAATCACAAGGCCCACACAAAACAGTTACCCGTATACCCAAACCCTAGCAAACTGGACCTCCTGTCTGTGGCAGCTTATCTCCTGTCCATTTGTTTATTCATACACCAACATCATTAGTTCATCTGCTTCTTCAGTCACACATCGATTCATCTATCTGTTTGTTCCTCTGTTCATCTGCATATTTGTTCATCCATACAAGTGAGCACATAGCTTCATCCGTCATGTTTTACTCTGTGACACACTGAGCTGTAAGTGTGATCATCCATATAGTTAAAGCCAAAACTATTTCAGATTCAGGAGTGATTTAAAAACTACACCACCGTCCAGAAGATCAGGACAGTGTGTCGGGAGTGGTGTTCCACAGCAACACTTTTTAGTCTAGTCTGATTTGTTTACTGCCACTGCTGTTCCCACTGCAGGTTTGTTCTGAGGACTGTATGGAGGTTTTTCCTTGCCGTGCTCTAAGCTGTTTTGGACTTTTTTTATTATTAAAAAACCCCAAGAGTCAATGACAGAGACGGGAAAACATATAGGGAACTACTACTTGACCTTTTAGAACTCATCACCATATAAATATACATCATTTGCATCATTCAGACACAAATATGTCCCAGAATTTCCCATAATTACCATAAAATGTAGAATTATATATTTCTGTTCTCAGAGTTCATGAGTACCTAATAAAGAAATAACGCAGTTTCTCTTTAAGCATATTTTCACAGTTTGTTCTCTTTTGTAAAAGAAAAAATATACAGTACTGTACAAATGTTTTAGGCACATTATTCTATTTTAAAAATCTATTTTTCCAGACAGGAAGATTTTTTTAAAAATATTCAAACAGTATTAATACAGTCAGTAGTGGTTTTACATACGTCAGTGTGTTTATTTAACCCTTTCCAAGCTTCTCCTTGTGGAAACAACCCAGTATTATTTACAGTTCTCATCTAATACCTGCTTTGACTGCTCAGTACTTCATTAAGCTAAACCAAGATTGTACAATGTCTGGAGCGTCCAGGAGAAATCTGGAACTACACTTAGTTCTTCTAACTGGAGCTCAAGATATGATCTACTTCTTTTACAATAAGATATTTATGCTACTTTGTATTGTATGTATGATTATTTACATCTGTTATAATCAGATCTGGTGTTCTTACTGGTGAGAATACACTTATTGCTAAGATAAACAATAAGCTTAGGTGCCTCAGACTTTTGAACAGTATGCATTATATATAATATATACCACTAAAATATAATCGCTGTCCAAAGAGGAACAAGTATCTCCAAAATGGTACCTTTATAGCAGATCACAAAAACACTCTTTACTTTCAATGTAAGTTAATGGAAAGGTATTTTGGTTGAAAGAGATTTTTATTGGTTCAATCTTTAATGTAAAAAAAAAACAATTGTAGGGTTCAAATTATGTTGAAAACTATAAACTACAAAAAATGGGGATACTTGTTTTTTTTTGAACAGTGATGAAATATGTTTTATGTTCTAGACTTACAATGTGGTTACCTGTGTTTCTACACCTGAGATAGAGAAGTATATATATATATATATATATATATATATATATATATATATATATATATATATATATATATATATATATATATAAATATATATGCTTACATTAAAATACAAATATCAAGACTGTGAAGAATATTAGCATTTCAAAAACTTGTTTAAGTCTAGTCCTATGTCCTGTAGATGCTTACTCTCGGTGATGATGGCACCATTATTTCATTTATTACACTCTAAAACCATCTGAAACACAGAAAACAATGTATTTTTAAGCACAAGCACTGGACTGTTATTTAAATATGTTCCGAGCTCTTGGTGAGCGCTGAGAATAGAGGGCTGGAAATAGCAGTGTGCCTGCTCTTTCAATCATTTTCAACCACTCAACCTTCTGCCTGACCTTTAACTATTCATTAGCTAGAGCAGAAAAAGCTGTATTTAACAGCTATATTTAAATTTTCATTCATTTGTGTGTCTAAAGACAAATAAGAAGAAAGGTGAAAGAAATAAGGAAAGAAAGTGTAGGAGACGTGTAAGGGGAAAGAGACTGTGTGGTGTTTCACTGGTTTATTTTCAGTTTCACAATAACTAATCTCAACCATAACAAGTGATGTTTTATTTTTTATTGTTATTATTATTTGCTTATTTAGTACAGCATACATTCTCTTTTATTCACTCACAAATCTCACTGAAGACCATACAGAAGGTCATAATCCCTGGACAAGAGTACAGCAAACCCAGGACCTGGGCTTGTGGCCTTTGGACAGTATTCTTGGCGACAGGCTAGCCACAGTGATCCTTGTGGCAGACATACAGGAAATGAAACCCAATCCTAAATAATAGCTTGGGGCCAGACCTAAATTAGCTGTGTTCCAGTTACTCCATGGACAGACGGTGTGTTTTCTCCAAAAGGACCAACAAAGTGTATCAGTCATAACATAGAAAATGTTGTCACTGTTGCAACAAAACCTTCTAGCTTCAGAGCTTTAAGTGCAGGTTGGTGAAATTCTCTGATCAAAAGGAAAACGAAGCCATCGTTAAATCTGTTGAAAACATACCTAATTACCTCATACAGCAGAGCTGTGATAGTCTCTGAAGCGAGACCTCCTGGTTTAAAGGCTTTATAAAGGTGGACAACTACAAGTCCTTTAACTCTTTGATGCACAAGCTTCTAATGCACAACATGCTCAAACTTGACCCGTATTCATTTCTTATGTTATTGTATGTAAAAATTAAAATCTGTTTATTTCATTATTTAATGTTTCAAGTGTTCATTAAAACATTGTTCTTGACCTTAAACCATTATTTTAATTCTTATTTATTTACTTCATGAACAAGAATAGGTTTTGTAAATATGTTTCTGACTACAAATGTTTACAAATATCAAATGACCCATGTTGTGTGTTAGCAGGGCAGTGATACAAAAATGCTGATCAAAAACAAGTAAATTGAATTTATGGAAGCTTGAATGATGAAATTAATTTATTGTGAATATATAGAAAATGCAATCTCAGTCGGGTCACTTTGATCCAGGTTGTGCATCAAAGGGTTAAAGTGGAAAAAAAAAATTATTTATTTATTTATTTATTTGAATCACTTCTTTATCAAAGACAAACTGTGGTTAGTGCTAATTCTAAGTAGAACCACAGCTGTAAGGCTCTGTTGAGAGTTTTCCAGTTTTCCAGTCTGATGTATTTGCTTAATGCATGCTGGGTATTGTAGTCCGAGAACACTGGCCACAACAAGAACACCACAAAGTGGAATTGAATTGTTGAGGGAAACAATGTAACGTTAAAGAATATTACGTTACATTACAAGTACCATGTGCCAGATTTAGACCAGAATTCCCTTTTAACATAACGAGACTTCATTCCAAGTAATTTCGAACAATTTCATGTGGAATTAATGAAATGACAAAAAAATTAAAGGTGCGGTAAGTGATTTTAGTTCTATAAACTTTTTCACCAAATTCAGTGAAAATCTCCTTGTCGAGTAGCTGTCCGTTCTATGTGGGTGCTTGAAATTATCTGATGTTTATATAAGCCTCGACTCTGTAAATAGAAAATAGGAATAGGACTCAGGGAAGTCACACAAAAATATTCCAGCCAATCAGTAGCAGGGGTGTTTGTGCTTATGCACAGGGCAGGGGGAAGGGGGGGTCTGCATGCTGAATTCCACTAGCTGTCAAGAAGTAGATAAGCAACCAAAGAGGTGCATAAAAAAAACTGAGAAAAAAGTTCTTAGATGAGGGCGGCGTTAACATGGGTGAGGTGTTTAAATGGTGAAGAGACCTTCCTGAGGTGCCAGAATGTAACCTAACTGCTGCACCATTTAAGGTGGAATGGGAAAGAAGCTGAATAAGAAGCTGATTTCAGCTCTACTGAGACCTGAAAGGGTTACGGTTACTGTGTCTGTTTCACAAGTGGCTACCATTAACTTATTTTTGCTGTTTCACAGAACCAATATGTCAGTCCTGGTTTGCTCTGTTTCTGTGATAGCAACTGGTCAACAATGCAGCAGCAAACCAGCCCAATGTCGTCCACCCTGGCAAAGCTGAAGCTTTTGAAGGACCACCGAAGAGAGAGACATATTTTCTTTGCTTTTGAGATGAAATAGTCTTTCTCCAGAATCGCTCACTGCACCTTTAACAGCAAAGCTAAAGTAATAAGGTTTTGACATCACACTGCGCCATTACCTAGCATCATATGAAGTGATATGATGCATGTCTATTGTTGTGTTCTTTGTAAATGTACAAATGCAATAAAAAAAGAAATGTTTTGACATGTGAATATATTGCTTTATAACAGAAAACAAAACCATACATTTGTTGCATATGTTAACAAAAGTTTTGCCATAGGGCCCCTGGTTATTCTCCTTAATCTGCATTAGTGCTATATATGTACAGAAAACGTGAAATCACAGTGAGCATGCATATATTATGTACAGGGTACCCACTACAGCTCTTAGTGTATTTAGCCATCTGTCATTTAAACTATTTTAATATCTATGAATTAAAGGCAGATATCTCTAAAAATCAGTGACAAACATAAGTTAAATGTACAGTGACACCCCAACAATCCAACATCCACAGTGCTGAAATACCTTATTTGATGATCTTTAACTCATTTTCAGTTTTAACAAGCAAAAAAAAAAAAAAAGAAAAAACCCACAACATTCATAAACACACAGTCATCCAGTAAGTATTAAAGAAGTGAAGGAAATGGCTGTGTTAGTTATTCCCTCAGTAGCTTTTCACTCATCATTTAACACTTTCTCTTTCAGATTTCGTAAAATACAGAATGACCCTCTTATTTGTTATGAACCGCTGAAGAACGTATCTGCACTGTGATAACCTTTGGAGACCTGCACAATGGTTGCCTGGCTGTTCTTAAGTGCTTAATGAATGAATGAATTTAGATTTCAGAACTATTTGCCACTTGGGTTTGCACACAGTGGAGTTTGACCTCAGCATTTTAACCCATCTGTGCATACGTACACACCAGGGGGCAGTGAGCACACTTTCGCTTGAGCAGTGGGCAGCCCTATCCACAGCGTCCACTCATCACAGGTTCACAAACAAGTAGCATTTATCAGAAGGACTGTCCTTCATCATTAGGGCCAGAATGAGTGCACTACATTCATTCTGGAATTCCAGTATTCTTGGTTTGTTCATGCTAGCCGTAGGGCCAGTAACTCCTGAAACAAAGGTTTTTTTAGATCCTAATTTAGCTGTTAACACGTTTCACTGCCGTTATTGCAGATGGAGGGGAATCTACTGTGCTAATGGGCTCAGATTTAGTGTGATCTGTGAGCAGCTACTTAGCAAACAACCACCCAGTAAAATGCTGTAAACACGTGCTAAGCTAACTGACTGTGTTTGTGAGCAGAAGCATGCGTGTAAGGACAAGATACTGATGCAATCATACACCTCATCATAACGTTTGTTAGAAGCCCTCATGTATAAGACAGCAAGGCAGCATCTTCTCAGTTGGATTTAGGATTAGCTCATATTAAAGGGTGCCTTTTTATAGTCCAGTCTTCTTCCTGATTAGGTGTAGCAGTTAAAAGACCCTCTGGTTTCGAATCATATCTCATGTAAACATGTGGACTGCACTAAATGACAGATTATTTTAGAAAAGTGAAATTTAGGGGTTTCCTTTGAGCTACTGAGCGTTCTAGTGTTCAGGTTAGCATGAGCAATATGGCTGCTGAACATTTTATAGATATAATAGCAATAACTGAAGGAAACGTGAATTTGTCAATCATCCATCATCAATTTTTTCAGAAGAAAATGTTGGTGTATTACAGAAAAAAAAATTATATATTAAACCATGTGGGATTTAGGGATAAGGGAAAAGAATGATACAGCATATTATCACAATGGTTTCTTGTCGATTTATGGAGGCCATGAAAGGATTCTATTTACTTGCAACGCGTGAAGAGCAGTGGATTCTTATGTGAACAGCTCAAAGTTTTTCTTGGGGACATAATTTTGCCATTGAAAATAACTAATAAACTATATTATATCACAATACATGTAATCACAATGCTGGGCATATCACAAGATCGCAATAATATCGTATCGTGACCGGAGTATCATGATAACATCACATCGTGGGCCCTTCAGTGATTCCCACCCCTAGTAGGACTCTGAAGACCGCAGTTGAAAACAACTGATTAGGGGTTGCTACTGAAAACAAAACAAAAGAAAAAAAACAAAAACAAAAGAAAAAAAAACTTTTATTATGAGTCTGTCTCTCAATCCAACATGCTTGTGCATTATCAGCAAGACAGCTTGTCTTCATATATCTACTCTTCACGAACACATCCGCTGTATACATTCACTTATCCTTCATATTCACCTCTGGACTTGATCAGCATCTTCATCATCATCATCATCATCATCATATGATAATTTCATCGGCCCCCCCTCTCTCAGGGGCTGCTCTGCTGGCTTCACTGGCTCGCCTTCTCGCCCGCCCGTGTTGAATCCTGGATCACCAGCCTCGATTCCTCCAGCACAGCTTCCAACTCTGGGCTGCCCAGGTTGACCAGCTGGCCCTCTTCCATCTCCAGGTCCTCCTTGGCCTTGTCTTCCTCTGTTTCCTCCTCCTCCTCCTCCTCCTCCTCCTCAGGCTCGGGCTCAGGCTCCAGCTCTCCCTCGCGGATCTTCTTCACGTAGAAGGTGAAAGGTGGGACGCGGTAAGTGGTGGTTTTGGAGCGTGCGTAGACAGCGTGGTCTGGCGAAAGGGATTTCTTCAGCTTGTCGCGGGACACGCGCAGCTTCTCCTTCCGCTCGGTGTTGGGTGTGATCCTTGTTCCCAGCTTGCCCATCTTCTTCCCCAGGCTCAGCCTGGTCTTCTGGAGGTTCTCCCTGGTCCTCAGGCGGGTTTTCTCCAGGTTCTCCTTGGTTCTCTGACGGGTTTTCTCCAGGTTCTCCTTGGTTCTCTGCCTGGTCTTCTCCATCTGCTCCTTGCTGAAGGCCTTCTTCAGCTCATCCACGCGCTGCAGGCCGCTACGCTTGATGCGCGCCGCCCGCGACTCCTCCACAATTTCCTCAATCTCTACCTCCTCATCACCTCCTTGCTCATCTTCTCCTCCTTCGCTTAGAACCTGCTCACCTTCCTCGCCTGCTGCCACCGCCTTTTTAGAGGTCTTCACGGGCTTCTCCTTGTCCTGAGGGATGGAGAGAAGGAAAAGTAATAAACTTTAATTATGTGAGTACAATCATTCTAATATAGCTATCTGTCCTGCTATACAGTCAGACGACAGCTTGTTTGGTTAGAAGTGAGGACTGATTTGATTGTGCATGTGCTCCGTTCAGTTTCCCCACTGAAAGTGTGATGAACACATCTGTCTTCACTATTATTCAGCAAGGTTCAATGTTGGAGGCACAGGCGTTTTTATTGTCACATGTTTGGTTTAGAAATTAGTGCATTACTGGAACTGAGCAGGCTGAGTCGGTGTGAAAATGAAACCATTTCAGTGCAGTTGGCCTGTGTGTCATAGCTGCCTCTGTCCTGTACATTTAATGTACTGACTAGTGCTGCTCATTAACTGTTCATTACCCAACATTTGCTGCACAACTGACTGGAGAATGAGGATGAATACAAGGTGTAAAATGCAGTAGGGGTAGTGGGAGGTTAGGGCTATATATATATATATATATATATATATATATATATATATATATATATATATATATATATATATATATATATATATATACTACCACTCAAAAGTTCAGGATCACTTTAGAATTTCATTTCATGCAATTTGCATGCTATTCATGCAATTTGTATGCAATTTATAAACAATATTGTCCATTTCATAATTAATTGAAGTGAATCAGATGATTTTTAAAGAATAGAAATGTTTGTATTAAAGCCTATTTTTGTATAGAGGCTTATTTTGCATTTAGTCCTATTATCAGTAATTCTCAGTCCTCTGTCTAAATCTCCTGGTACGACCAACAATCCAAGTTAAGGATGTTGTTGGGCTAATTGGTTGTTAGGACACTCTTGCTCAATTTTGATGCACAGCTGAACATTCTACTAATAAGTGAGTATAAAAGGGAACAACATTCTAGGTTAGTTTAGTATCTGAAGCATCAGCAGTTGATGTCTTGCTGACCGACTCACAATGGCCAGAAAGAAACAACTTTCTTTAGAGACCCGTCAGTCCATTGTTGTGTTAAGGAAGGAAGATACTCCATTGAAAACAAGAACATTACACTGTGATCCCAAACTTTTAAGCGCTAGTGTTTTATATATCTAAATAATAAAACATGTTTATTTTATTTACTTATTTTAATATTAATTATTATTTTGTATATAATATTATATAGTTACACCATTTTTTTCTTACTTGTGTAAAAGGTTGAAGATTGTTATACAGTACAGTGCAAAAGGTTTAGATACTTGGGGGCCTTGTCTTTAAAAAGCTATTGTTCCAGACAGGAAGCTTTTATTTACTCAACAAAACACTTTATGTTTTATATACTCAAACAGTATTAAAACAGTAAGTAGTGCTTTTACATGTCAGTGTGTTTATTTAACCCTTTCCAAGCTTCTCCTTGTGGAAACAACCCAGTATTATTTACAGTTCTCATCTAATACCTGCTTTGACTGCTCAGTACTTCATTAAGCTAAATTAAGGTTGCTGCTGAAAGAACTGAATACATTCTTACAGTGTCTGGGGCATCCAGGAGAAATCTGGAACCTAACTTTCTTCTTCAAACTGGAGCTCAAGATATGATCTACTTCTTTCAGAATAAGATATTTATCCTACTTTGTATTGTATTTATGCTTATTTACATCTGTTCTGATGACATACGGTGTGTACACATACACACAATACTAACAGTAAAACTTTGATTACACATGATTAATCGTCTGGGCTACATTTTAGACTGTGATTTTTAGCTACACTGCTGTGTCTTACGCTTTCATGTACGTGATAAAAGAGTAGCTGACAGTTTTGCGCTGACTAAAATATTAAGAAGACGTTGTGAGTAAGTGTGGACGCTTCACGCTCTTTATAATAAGCCTATGCAGCACATGTGTTGTGAAACTGAAGCGGCTGATTCATACCGAAAGAACCGTATCTACAAAACAGCAGAGTAAGCAAGATCTGAGATCACACACACAGTGATGGACTTCAGCCATCATGTCTAATAACAAACCATATCTTCACTTGATCAGAAGCCGTTTCAGTCTAAAGCTGCTATCAGTTTTTAAATCACTCTTACTGACATAGATGTGCCACTTAGTAATGCATCAATGTCGGCTTACTTACACACAATATATATATACAAACTACTAACTAAAGCATGAGTAGGTACTTCAAAATGTTTCATTTGAAACTAAAGGTGTCAAAAATATATATACTTATATATTATATTAAACTTACCTACCGTCTCATTTCTATGCAGTCATCATTAACAGTGACTGATTGTGTTATTGATAGCAAATGTAGTCACTGCAGTGCATTGTTGTGTTAAGGAAGGAAGATACTCCATTGAAAACAAGAAAATTTCACTGTGATCCCAAACTTTTGAGCAGTAGTATATATATATATATATATATATATATATATATATATATATATATATATATATATATATATATATATATATATATATACATAAAATATTTATTTTAATAATTATTATTATTTTGTATATAATATAAAGTTATATAATTTTTTTCTTACTTGTGTAAATGCAGCAATATTAGTAATGTAAAGTGTCATCACTGCACAAATCACTAATGAAGATTGTGCTTTCACTTTCAAAGGACAGTGAAAAATCTAATTTGCAGATTCTCCACCAATGCAGTCAGTCAGCCGAGGCACGATTAGTGTCTAAAGTCTGCTGCTTAAGTTTCGCACAGCAGCTCCAAGTCAAATGTATGTAGGCCACACACACACACACACACACACACACACACACACACACACACATATATATATATATATATATATATATATATATATATATGGGCACAAATGAGGACAAACCATTAAAACCTGGTTAAAAGCTTGTTTTGCAACCTGCTACAGTACAAGAGTAATGGCCAAAGTGCTCCATCTAGTGGTCAACAGTGAGAACAACACCCTCGAGGCTGTGCTGATAAATGAGCATTACTATGAAAGAGGAACTCTCTCTGCTCCCTCTCGAACTTCAAGTCCTCATAAAATGTCCTCTGTTACCTTATGTGGCGTTGAGCGTGAGACCAAGATGTGTGTGCGTGTGTTTATTTTAGGGTCGCCTTTCCCGCTCCCTGGATTCCATCTGCGCCATTCCCTCATTCCCTGGACATCAGCCACCAATGCCACCCCCCTCACCCCAGGCCCTGATAGCTATCTCCTGCTGCTCCCTAACAAATAAATACTGATGCTGTCACCATAGCAACAAACATCCAGCACTGCCCACTGCTGAAGCTAGAGTGCAGCAGGAGCACCACTGGAGAGTTATGGACAGCAGGGCTCAACCTTTACTGGGGAGGGGTCATTTTTAATGGCCTCTAATTATGTTCTTCATATACTATGTCTATCAGATAGATTGAGTAGGAGTACTCAAGCCAAGCCATGCTGTCTTCTCTAGTGTAGATGAGCTGAACAGCACGACAGCACGATTAGATTATTGTTTTATTTGGTCTCAAAATTGGTCTAGTGTGGTTTGCTTACAGCTTAATAAGTTTAATATGACTGGTTGATTGCCTTCGCCTTAAAGATCTGTGTTAGCACAGCCAAGGCAGTGGCTACCCCCTTGAAATTGGCCTAGTGTCATCAGTGGGGAGCAATAAACAGCCATTCTGGGAGCCAGTGTGAGAAATCCTCAGAGCAGTGCAGAGACGTTAACAAGTGTGAATTTGTGTGCACGGCTGTAAGAGTTTCATTTTAAATGTGTTATGTTTTGTGTCTCTGTGTGTGTGTGTGCTGGGGAGGGGAAGGATTAAAGGGCCCATGTCTAATGTTTTTCAAACTTCATTTATCCCCAGAAGCCCACCTATAGCATGTAGATGGAGTTATACACCCATGATCCATTTGGGACCATTCTCCAGCCTCTGCACTTGAAGGTGAACTGTGTAACACTTAGGTGGGATCTATAAGCAGAACTGGAGTAAAGTACACAAGACTGTGCTTTCTTTACGGTATAATCACCTGTAACTACCTGTAACTATAAATCCTTAGCTTAGAATGAGCCCTTTGTATCTACACAGGAGCGGGTCGTCTTCCAACAGAGGCCACCTTGTAGAGTCACAGTAAGGCTACAGTGGCCCAGAACAGACAAGCCACACACTGGTGGTAGAGGAGTTTGTTAGAGTTGAGTTTCTTATTTGCCAGCGTCTCATTTAAAATCTCCTGTTCCACCTTAAATCATGCCACAGCTTTAACCCTTTATGTGCCAGATCAGCTCTAAATCAGCTTGGGAGAAGTTGTGTAATGATATTAAGTCTGAACTAAATGAATTACCCCGTACTAATCATATGAGCAAGGATGCTAGACCGCTTAATGGGTAGAACAGAGCGCCATAAAACCTTATATGTGAAGCAGTGTGCTACAGTACAATAAAACTAGGTTTTCAGTTGTCTTACCTTTTATAAAACTGAACTCCTATCAGCCGCTAATACTGACCTGGAGCTACTAGGCCAATTGTAATAGTAGTAACTAATGCAATGCTCTATATTGTTGCCTCACTCCTCAGCAACAGTTAGAAGCAAGGGCGTAGAATTAGCAAGGATGGAAGTGACGTGTCCCCACCAATAGCCAATGATTATTGAATTGTTCCCACCAGTAATTTGATCTAAAAAAAAAAACAGATCTGTCAAAGTCTCATTAACCTCTACTGGAGTCCTACCTCCCCATAACACATATGGCCTGTGTGATTGGCTGTGCCTTTCCCTGCTGTCAGATGAGACTTTGTAGCTACGTTTGGTTGTAAGCAGCACCAAAAGTAAAGGAAAGCTCGACCTCGTTGACCTCATTATGAAAATTACCTTTATTTAAACAGTGGACTGTTTTCTCTTCCTCTATAATGTCTCTCATACAGTCCAGTGTATATCACTGCTGTCCAAATAAAATCAAGTGTCTCCAAAATGACACCTTTACAGGAGAGAACAAAAACTGTTTTCACTTTTAATGTAAGTCAACAGGAACCAAAAATACTTCCAAGCTATTTTGCAGCATTTCTATTGGTCCATTTATCATGAAACCTTCAAATGATGTAAAAAAATTAAAATCAACAAAAATAGAGATGTATGTTTTTTCTTTAGGCAGCAGTGGAATACAGCCGAAAAGGCATGTTGTCATTTCTCTAAACGTGCGTTGTGTCTTTTAAGTCCATGTGGCTTTATGAACTTTTACGTAGGTCAGCTGGATGTTTGCTCAGTGTTTTTGTTACTAGCCTATTTACTGCAGTACTTTCTGTAGTTTAGGCTAGCTTCAAAGTAAACACAGCCATATACCATGACAAGAACAACACACTGTGAGTTTCTCTTGCATATATATATATATATATATATATATATATATATATATGTATGTATAAAATGTTTAAAATGTATGTAGAAGTGTATATGAGGCAGAGAGAGGTTGGTTAAACCAGTAAACCAGCACCCTAAGGAAACAGATTTTTGCTTTCAGATTTTATATCATATATAAACCCTTAAGACACTAGGGGATCAGAGGTTAGCTGACTAGTCAACTTGTGGACACAACTGCTTGGCGATGACCCTTTCAGCTTGACTAGTTGCTGATCACATGATTATGACACTAACTACATGTAAGGCTCAGAAAAGACAACAGGTGAGGAGCCTGGGGATTGCAGGGCCCATGTCTCCGGTTACCTGAAGGCTAGCAACAGGATCCAGTGCTCTACTGACCTGTGGAGACCTGTGTTTGCCACTGATTTTCAAAGTGTCTTGTTAGAAAGCAACACTTTCTCCTGTGACTTAAATTTATGATGTCATCAGTGACTCGTCAATGTAGACACGACCTTTATCACACAACTGTGTAGTCATTTCAGAAAAATCAAATGGCTGTAAGTTGTAGAGTTGTAGATATCATGACCCCAGGTTCCTATCATCACCATTATAAAGAAGACCTAGGTATCAAATACTCAACTGACTTACAGAACACAGAGAAATTCCCTCATAGTCCTGAATGTATAAATAAACTGATATATAAAAGGCTGTGGTTCCTACATCCAGTATTTACGGAAAGTAAAAAAACTAAAAGTCATTCACTCTTACACTCTGTGCTGAAGTGTGGAGCCAGAACTACAAAGAAATATTTGTTAGTGTCCCATTACTACACTGCACATGGCGCCATGTTGTCATTCATACAGCACTTTAATGGTAGTAACATGATCCCCCTTAATACAGCCCATCACTGTGCTGCCAATTTATCTGATGACACATTAAAATCAACAAATGCTTGTGTAGCTGTTTTGGGTGAATGACCTCACTGCACATATTGCATTTGGAACATATGCTCATATGCTGGTCCTATAAAGTAAACCACAACCACACAATTACAGCAGCTGTTTGTGGCAGAGTGGCCTAATCTAGATTTTGTATATTTTAAAATTATCTTTGCATTTGATAGCTTTAAAAAAAACATTAATAATAATAAGTCTCATCACCCCAGCCTCACTGTACATACTGTACAGCAATAGGCAAAGTGAGCCAATTGTGATTCTGTAGAAACCTGATATCTTGAGAAAAGGTGTGTGCGTGCATGTGTGTGAGAGAGAGTGAGTGTCAGGGGGTCTCTGGAGGGATGGATGAAAGGCATACTGAGAATGAGTAAGAGAGCAGCTGCTCTGTGGGGTCCGGTGCAGCTGCTCCTGCACTGCTGCAGAATGGCAAACCCTTTTGGAAAAGCGGCTACTTCAGTCACTGTAACCCCCGCAACACTTTCCCCCCCCGAGCATAAGGTTAGAGCCAGAGTGCATATTGATCAGTGGGTTAGGCTTGGGCTTGGGCTTGGGCTTGAGCCTGTGTTAGGTTTAGGGCTTGAACTGAAAACATATTTAGTGAAATTAAGTAAGTTAATGGTAATGAAGCACCTGGTAGGGCAGCACATTGCATTGTATACTAATCATCATCAATATTAGTATTGCATAGGCCAATCTTTTGATAACACTGCTTGTGTGCTGAGACTAATCAATGTTTCATTGGGCATTTTGATAAATAATTCATGTGCATTCACCTAAACCAGCAAGTGTGAATAATGCAGACACAACTGCATTAACATTAATGATTTGGAATATGTAGCTAATGCCCTCATCATATCATCTCTGTCCAAAGAAAATGAACTATCTTCTATGTTCATTTAAAGAGATCGTATTCTAAGTCCAAGTCCATTCATCCTTAAATGTCACAGGACAACTGGTGTGTTCAAAAATGGGAAAAATGGAGATGATATATGCATCTCGTGCCGTATGCAGTGGAGAAAGTGTTATTCAGAAAATAATCCAGTATTGTTCAGAAAAATAAAGTAATTGGTGGAATACAAAACTAGATTTTAAAGTTATTATGAAAGCATGCAACAGATGGGATAGAATATACAGTGTGCACAGCCATGACTCCTACCACCCCTTCAAAATACAAGGCTAATGCACACGAACACACACTATCCAGATTTACTGACAAGCACATCCATGACTGGTGTGCAGGACCAGGGACTGAAGTTTAGGGTACCGTGGTACAACATAGTTTGATATAATAATGCAACTTTTTTTTATTGTAACAATGTAGTGTCATATCTCACGAAGAACTTGCAGTTTCTTGCATTAATCATATGAGTGTAGTAAAAGTAATAGTGTTATGAAGTATATGTGTCTCCAAAGTTGGGACATTATGTGAAAAGCAGATAAAAATCATTTATAAATCTACTTTAACCTGTATTTGAACATTCCAACAATTTAACAACAACATAACATCAGGACATCCAGAGAAACCCTCTTGTGAAAAGATTCAAAACCACAAATGCCTGTGACCTTGGAGGTCTCTCAGATGACACTGCATTAAAAAAATAATATTTCATATTATAGATATTTTCATATTTCACCAACGTTGTCAATGAACACCACCCATTACTGCATCCTTTAATTTCAGTTACAGTAATGACCAGAAACACTGCCACCTTTTCTGGACTCAAGATCATCTGGAATGGACTGATACCCAGTGGAAATGTATATTGTGGTCTAAGGTGTCAAACCTTCAGACTGTTTATGGAAATAATGAACACTGTGTTCTCCAGGCCAAAGAAGAAAAGGACCATCCCGATTGTTACTAGTGTGAAGTTAAAGAATCAGGGTCTGTCATGGAGTGGAGGGTGTATTAATGACCTATTATTAAAAACCTCTCTACTCTAACTTTATTTCAACATGACAACAAGCCCCTTTTGGCACGTTTCAGAGAGTGTGGGTGCTACACTGGCTGCACTACAGTCCAGACCTGTCTCCTATTAAAAATCTATGTAAAACACAACAAAGGAGCACCTGTAAGCTTGCACAGCTGAAGAGTTGCAGAAACAGAAAAACAGCAAAGAAACTCTTTCAAAACTGGATAGTTTCTTCAGTCCTCCTTAATTGTTGGTAGATTGAAAAGGGGAGTGAAAGGTGATGCAGTGGTGAACATCATCCTCCATGCACTTGTTTGGATTGTGTTGATCACATTTTGAATGTATTTTAGTTTCTAAGGTAACACCTTTGTCCTGTTTACTAACTACTGCTTTCAGTTCATGTTCCTGTGTGTCAGTATTTCATACCATGGTTTGCAAAAAAGAAGTTTACTGATAAATGGTAATTTTTCAAATCACATGCAAACACACATGCACAGGCACACGGGCTGCACCACAAAGTCAGGCCCTGGTTGCGCTAGCCGCTGGGGGCTATATTAAGCTCTTGGCACTGAAATTGGAGCTGACTTCCATTTTAACGCTATAACACCACACGGATTCATAATGTCAAACCGATAGAGGCTTTTCACCTATTTACCTTTATTAAAAAGAGGCTCATCAGGACGCCGCCCTGTTGCAGAAACACGGCAGCATGCAGTTTCATAGGTTTGGGAGCACAAAGTAAGAGAATATGGTGCAATCTTTATCAATGTGTTTCCTGAAGACTGAGCAGTAGAATGAAGATAGACATCTATTGTTGGCACAGGCATGTCCCACAGCGCTTAATAAAGAAGGTGGCAGGTTCCTGTGGCCTTACCAAAATCCATATGTAGCTCATGCACGGCCAGAGTGACACACACGTGTATGTAGAACATCATCTGTTTGAGCCCAGTATGCTGTGTATGCAGTAGAATGTATTGCTGTATGTGCCTGGTTATTAGACATAGGTTGCTGATGTATTTTGAAATAGATAAATAAATAAGTGAACACATCATTGTAATGGTTGATTGCTGTTTATCTGCTGAATCTAACATGGGGGCAGGTGTGGTCTGTGTGGTGGGTTTTACGTTTTATAAAATGTATGTGTGAAAGTTATGCCTGTGTGAAAGTTATGGCACATTTTATATGTGTTATTTTTTTATTTAAATTCTAAAACCTACTTAAAAAATAATGAAATAGATATTGTGAAGTTGAGCAGGATGTGTTAATGTTATTACTTTAAAAATCAATAAAAAACATATACAACTCATATACCCAAAGTAGTAACTTATTAGTAGAGGGAAAATTTTTCTCAGCTTTTACTGGAAGTCAATGTGAATCTGTGTCCACTGTTTGGTCCAGTTATCTATATCATGACATATTTGATGATTCCACTGCAATGCTGCTAATTGCTAGTGTCAATGATATCCCACTACCTAACAGCTATTGGTTCATATGCACTGTAGTTGTGTTGACTTGACTTCAGGCCTACACCAAATTCTGAACGTGTCGATCTCCCTAAGCGAGCTTTTCAGCCAGCAGCTGTGACCAGTGTGTGAATTCAGGGGGTCCCATGTTGGCAGGCTGCTAACTCGCTGGACAGAGTGGCGGATGCTGACTCTCACTGGCAGCAAAATGTTTGGTTTACCAATTCCTCTGGAAATTCCCTTTTCTTTATTTAGTTTTATTTTCTATACCACTCTAAAGAGTAGCGTTGTTACAGTGTTAGTCAGTTACCCAGTGTCAAAAAGGCTGCATTTCCTGGATGAGTTCCTAAACTTATAAGAAGAAAATGATGATGATGATGATCCAGATCCGATCATCTGACAGTGCCTTTATTGCTGCTGTGTGATTTAGTGAGAGCTATAGAAAACTAGATGAGGCTGGGTCAGGCTGAGCCCTGGCAGCAGCGTCCACTCATACAGAGATGGGACAGTATCACTGCCTTCACCATTCCTATGCCAAGTCACAAGATCTGACCATACGACAAACAGCAGCAAGCACTAATAAAGCCATTGCAAGCAGGTGCCAATACTACGATGGACAGAAAATGAATGGAGGCTAGAGAAGGAGAGATAGGAGGAACTGATGAATCAGATGGAATAAGCGCCTGAACTGAACTGCAAACACCTTGCAAATACAGGTTCGTCAAATTAAACCAGTGAAGAACATAATCGCTCAGACGTTGTAATGCAGACCTTGCAAATAGAAGGTGGGCCGCAATAGGATGATATTTTATTGTTTACGTTTTTCTGAGTATATTATCAATACCTCTAAAACACAGAACAGCTACGTGTGTCCATGTACTCATAGATTTTGCAAGTACTGGCATTACTGGTTTTTCATTGTCTGTTGTAAAAAATAAACACTAATACTGTATGCACTGGAAATCTCTCTAAGACCTGTGACGATCTCTTGCCATGTCATCAAGCCCTACGTGTCAATTGAATTTAACATGCATGAGAGCAACTTTACAGGAGAGGCCAAAACTGTCTTTACTTTCAATGTAAATTAATGAAACCAGAAGTTTTTCCAGTCTATTTGGAGCATTTCTGATTGGTTCAGAGATAATAGCCATTGCTTGCATTGCAGTTGGGGGGGGCAATCACAAAAAGGCATTTTGCTGTGCAAGGTAAAGATATGTCCTTGCTTATTTCTGATTGGCTTATATTGTAATTTTCTAATTATATTAGTATTCTCACTTACTCCTGTTACCTCTTCTGAGTATTATAGTCTTAGCCTGTGTCTAGATACTTTTGTCAGCTTCGATTTAAAGTTGTACTACAGCTTTTCACGAAACACAGTTGTCCTCTCAGTGTAAATTTAAGTTTGAAGGCACATGAAATATTTTCTTTTCTATATTTCTTTACCTCATATATTAATTTAAGCCAGTATCATTAGATCTGCTGTCATCATTCATGCACAAATCAAGCCCTGTATATATTTCTGCCTTTAAAAACGTAACTGTCAACATGCCCACGCGTTATGTTTTACTGCCCCCAAGCAAAGCAGTCCAGAACCAGGGGTGGACCACAGCGTTTGTACAGGCCATATTTTAGTAAACAGGTGTGTATTCCCTGCAGAGGATAGAACTTATTTTCACCTAGAAAATCAACAAAACATTTGCACACAACTCTATATGCACGAGATATGGCTCAACACCATTCAATTCTGATACTGCAGTCATAAGTATCTACTGATACTGATACCAATCTGATAAAAAGATAACTGTGAAAAATTATCTGCTCCCTTAAAGAAAGATATACACAGCCAACAACATACAGCTAAGTATATTTTCTAGCCTATGTTCACTTCAATGGAGAAATTATGACAGATTCATGGAAACTGTCACTGAGACTAGTCTCTGATATTTTTATCTTCATTAAAAGTTCCTAGTTCTGCTGCAGCATGTACGGCAGAATTATTCACAGCACTGCAGAGCTTGTTTTTCTGCTCCGAGACCCCTGATTTAGCGGGAATAGTAACTTTCCATTACCACAGACCAAAACAAGTCTGATTTCTGCCTAATTGTCTGTAATTGCCCACTTTAAACATCTTTAAATGTCCTGAGGAAACTGAACGGGAAACAGTCAGATGTCTTCTAAATGTCTTGCATAAATATTTACTCCCTCTAATTCATACATCTGATCATCTCACAATTACATTCAAAAACAGCTCCTTCCAACAGGCATGTGGATTTTTCTGTATTTTAATTTTACATACGTTGCTGTCATATTATTATTATTACTTTTTTTAGATCTGAAGGCCCATCCGATCTTAACTCCTTTTTAGAGAATACATTTCTTCCTGCCCCTCCTTCAGTTGAGCTACATATTTTGGTTCTTCTGTGACATTAATAGATTATATGTCAATGGAAATGTGTGTGATTTACAAAACCAGGAGTAAACTGTGTTTTTATCTTCATATGTGAGCAAAGAAGCCAACAAATTGCTTGTGCCTGGCTGAACCCCCCAGCACTGACCACACCCACTGAGGAGGGCGGAAAGGTTGTGCCCAAACACAACCGAGAGAGCCAAGAGAGATCAACAAGAGGAAAACGAGAGGGGAAAGGACGTGCCCAAGTCCCGCTCTCTAAGCCCCGCCTACTGTTCCGCAGCAAGGCCACTGTATTGCTCCTGATGTTTAATCAGTGGCCGAACTACGACACAAGGAAAATGGCGAGGAGGTGGCGCTGTACTCAGGTACTGTCCTCTTGTCCATGGGCGTGGTAGTGGGGGGAAAAGTGGATCTGACTACCCAGTAGAGTAGGCAGAGTGGCCCATGAAAATTGTGTAGGAAGAGGGGCCCATGAAAATCCTGTTTTTTTTTTTTTTGCTCACGTTCCTCGTGTACTGGCATGGATAGGGGCCCACTGACATTGAGAGTGTACAGAGCCCAGAATTTGCTGCTACGTCCCTGCTCTAGTCTCTTGTCCTCTGGCACTCTGATTTCATTGTATTTAAATCTTATTGTATTTTATTGTTATTGATTTTATTGTATTTAAATCTTTTCTTTGTTCTTGATATTTTGCAATGAAGAAAGCTGTTGTTGGGCTGTGTGAATCATTTTTATGGCATTGGGGTTACATCACCTCCCCTGTCCAGCGTTCCTTGCTCACTAGCAGCTTAACATTTCACATACAAAGCTAACAGAGGCCTAGCTTATCTGATTAGGGTTATTTGAATTGCTTACATTAAATAAGGGGGGCCCTTAAAAGTAATTTGCCACATCTGCATTGTTATAAATGGTGTGTGTCTTTCTATGTTCCATTGTGTGCAGGTCCGTGATTGACCAGTTAGGGGTAGTTTTGTGTATTTCTGTTTCCCTTCCTTTTTTAGATTTAGTTTGTTTTCAGATTTTTGATTGTTTTGTTTGTTATTTTGGTGTTTGGCCATCCCTGAAGCCAGGCTCCCATCTTTTTACCCATTTGTTAAAAAATAAACTTGCAAATTTCTGGTTGCAAACAGTGTTTGGTGTTTGGTCTGGCAGAGGTCTGAGAAGAGAACCACAACTCTATACTGTAGAAAGTATTGTCTGTGGTAATCAACTGTAAGCCACAGGTGCGTCAGATGGAGATTAAGCTGAAATACGCTGCTGTAATCCTGCTATATAGCGAGTGTAGACTATATAAACGTGTGTGTCTAGGTCCGGCTCTATTGCTGCAGGATCGAGTGTTGCTCCTGATGATCCAGGTTTAATTATAAAGCACCCGTGTCTGAGCCCTGCCCTTCTGCAAGCGATCTGAAAGAATGCAGCTATTCAGGGACCTGAAAGAGAACAGCGGAGCACCTGCGACGCGCTATCAACTCCACACACGCACATCTCTCTCCTTGGCCGACAGACAACCACGCACAACACTGTCACTTCCTCTAGCACAGTCTCTAGCACAGTTCCTCGAGACTGGACACTGGAATGTGACTAAAGGTGACCCATATGCCCAAACATATAATACAGACTGTGATGTCTGTGAGATTTACCAAACTACTGATATACACTACTTATTTCATAATCATAACAATCTGCAGTGCAATCAACTACTTGTTGCAGTTACACACACTGAGTGTGTACATGAGAATGTGTATACTCATAATGTGTACTCGTCATAAAGAAGCCATCGTTTTATTTTAATCCCAGTCAAAAAGGCAGTGAACTGCAGGAACGACTATACATGTGTTCAGTGGCAACCAGCACACAAAAACCTGTCTGTGCAAATGTGATATGCTGCAGCCAGTGCAGAAAATAGATCACCATCCAATATAAACAACACAGAGGCTGAAGTTCCCCCCAAAGAACTGGCACCACACACCAAGATCCCCTTCTCCCCAACAGAGCAGGAGAAAGTTCACACCACTTGGACTGGAGGTATTAAAGGTCTGGCGTGTTGCATCATAGATTTCCATGAAAGAGAAAGCAGCTATTCGATTTCGTGTAACCATGCAAAACCTCAAAGCTGCGCTCCAAATAGTTTCTTGGGGATAAAGTTTGCCACAGTAGGTCCTACATCACACCTTAACATCACACCATACTGAGTTTATTTACTTAGAGAATAAAATGCAGAATAATTTCACATGTCATGTGTACGGCTAACAAGCACAAACAATACATGTAAATATTAACCATGAATAATTCAATCAAAACAATGTAGAATTACATATTCTCACTTACTCACTCGCTCATCTTCTAAACCGTTAATCCTCCTGGGTCGCAAGGGCCACATGAGCCTAATCCAGTGCTCATTGGGCAGAAGGCTGGAAACATTCTGGATGGGTCGCCAGTCCATCCAAGGGCTAATTTAATGTTTACTTGTTAAAAATACTTAAATAAAACCAATCGGAGCTTAGATCTATTCTACAATTCACTCTACAATCGCATGAACAGAATGTATTTTTCTTTTCAGGAAAATCCATGAGTTGCTGCCAGACCCCATGTGAGCTGGTCCAGGATCTCCTAGTTAACCTCTTGGACTCCATGTATTCAAAAATTAGGTGGTCCCTGACAATAAGTGTGATGTTATGCCATTCATTAGAGCAAAATAGCCCCTTAAACACAAATTCAGGGAAAATATCATTGTTCGCTGCTTCACCCACCAACCCATGAGCTTCTGTCTTTGGTACTGAAATAACTAGACATGCAGCACTGGTCAGCCCAGTTGGTCCTTCATAGGCAGCAATTGTAATTATGCCTGGGACACCTCGGATAACGTTTACAGAGCGCTGTAGTACATTTTGGTTCACTCACCCATCCAAATAATTGAATTCAGGTATTTCAATCACTTCCATGGCCACAGATGTATAAACCCAAGCACCTAGACATGCAGACTGCTTTTACAAACATTTGTGAAAGAAGAAAGAGCTCAGAGAATTCCAGCGCGGAACGATGATTGGATTCCACCTATGCAAGTCCAGTGGTGAAATTTCCTCACTACTAAATATTCCACAGTCGAAATTAGCAGGGTCTGTGGATGCTGGGGCACATAGTGCCCAGAGGTTGCCAACTTTCTGCAGAGTCAATCACTTCAGACCTCCAAACTTAATGTGTTCTTCAGATTAGCTCAAGAACAGAGCATAGAGAGCTTCATGGAATGGGTTTCCATGGCTGAGCAGCTGCATCCAAGTCTTACATCACCTTACGTCGGATGCAGTGGTGTAAAGCATGCCACCACAGGACTCTGGAGTGATGAGTCTGTCTGGGTCTGGGTTTGGTGGTTGCCAGGAGAAAGGTACTCGTCTGATTGCATTGTGCCGAGTGCCAAGTTTGGTGGAGGGGGGATTATGGTTTGGGTTGTTTTTCAGGAGTTGGGCTCAGACCCTTAGTTACTCCTAATGCTTCAGCAGACCAAGAGATTTCAGACAATTTCATGCTCCCAACTTTGTGGGAACAGTTTGGGGCTGTTCCTGTTCCAACATGACTGTTATAGCTGCAAAGGGTGGGCCAACAACACGTTAAACCATATGGATTAAGATTGGGATGTCACTTAAGTTCATATGTGTGTGAAGGCAGACGAGTGAATACTTTTGCAAATATAGTGTAGAAACAGAGTGAATAAAAACAAGCAGAAAACAATATTAAGATGCAGATAAAAATTATGAATGATGAAGACAAGCAGTTAGGTTAGTTCTGTGAAAAAAAATAAAAAGCTTTACTAAATTAGTCATACTTTCAATTAGTGTCAAGTTCACCATCAAAGTTATTAGAAATGCTGAATATTACTTTTATCTGAGCAGCTAAAAAGACGTACACAATCAACATCAAGCGTACTGATCTACTGACAAGCATAAACAGACACTGAAACTTTGAACATTCTCCGCAAGATATGTTTCCACAAATACACATTTATACTCCATCTTTAACAGTCTCTTCTTTCCACTCTCCACACACACACACATGCGCACACCCCCGTCACCCAGCAGGGGGCCAATTCTACAAAGGTAATTTATGTGGGCCTCGCGGGTCAGCAACTGGATATCTGTCAAATGCCAATAGTGTAATCTGTAGCCTCAGTGGACATTCCTACTGAGACACACACACACACACACACACACACACACACACACACACACACACACACACACACACACACACACACACACACACAACAGCACTAAAAATCTCTCATGCATACACACACTCGCAAAACACCTGTGAAAACGATTAAACCTGTAATGGAGAGTAGGAGTGCTATTGTCAGCACTACTATACTGTGTGCATTTGAGCCTGTGCTGCAATTAAAAGCTGAGGGTTCTATAAATACATGCATATTTATTGGTGTATATAAATCTTTTTGTGTATATATATATATTGTAAACGTACACCTGTTAAATACACTCATCCATTTGATCAGCTCCACTTATTATCATGTAGGAGCACCATACAGTTCTACAATTACATTAACACAGAACCACCACAGAGCAGGTGCTATTAGAGAGGTGAATCATTCTCAGCACTGCAGTGACACTGATGTGGTAGAGGTGTGTTAGCGTGTGATGTGCTGGTGTGAGTGGATCTGACACAGCAGTACTGCTGAAGTTTTAAACCCCTCAGTGCCACTGCTGGACTGAGAACAGCCCACCAGCCAAAACTATCCAGCAGACAGTGTCCTGTGGGCAACGTCTTGTGAGCACTGATGAACGACTATTGAACAATGAATTACTGTTTCTGTCTACAAGGTAGGGGTGTGATTGGCAGTGAGTGGACACAGTGTTTAAAACCTCCAGAAGCACTGCTGTGTCTGATCCACATGTACCAGCACAACACCCACACTAACACGCCACCACTACATCAGTGTCACTGCACCAGCTAAAATAGCACCTGCTTTGTGGTGGTCCTGTGGGGGTCATGACCACCGAGTAAAAGGGGGGGTAACAACATGTACAGAGAAACAGATGGAATACAGTCTGTACTTGCACAAATACAAAGCGCTCCTATATGGTAAGCAGGGCAGGATACAAGGAAGCTGGGCTCAAAACCGGGGTCCCAATAACCTGGTAGACTATAAACACAGTCCATATCAGAGAAACAAAGAAACCACTCTCATCTCAAAAACATCTAAAAACAGGTGTTTCTGTCCATCCTTCCACTTTGAGAAGATACCTCAGCGCTATGGGTCTGAAAGGATGTGTAGCTGTTCAAGAAACCCTCAAAAAAAATTCCCAGTCACATAAACAAGCTGCTGGTATTATCAGAACATTAGACCACCCACCCAGGAGTCCAGACCTCAACACCACTTGGGATTACATGGTGAGAAGTGAGAAGCAGAAAAATGCAACCGATGACTAAAAGCCTGAACTGAGGAAATTTCTTTCCAGACTTCAAGGAAGACATAAAAGCCAGACTTCCAAATGGAACGGCCATTTTGGCTGGAAATTAAACAAACCAATGGTGGTTTCTGAGGTTTGTACTATATATTATAGACTTTTTTAATACTTGAAATCTCAGTAAACAACACTCACTGAAAAGTAGGACAGGAGTCAGAGCGGGGCCGGCCCTACATGCCCGCTATGCATGTTGCTTCCCCTCATGTCAAAGCTGCTCATTGTTCACAGCTTCAATAAAAGGCTGAAGTGGAATGAATGCTTGATTAAATATTATATGTAAAAAATGCTAATTTGCTGGGCTTATTGGCCAATATGGACGCACATCTCTCAGAATCAGAATCGGAAACAGACTTTATTTGCCAAGTACGCTCACACATACAAGGAATTTGTGTTTGGTTACAGTAGCTCACAGTGCACGATCACTGACATTACAGAATTAACAAACACACCCAACCTAGTCATCCTCCTACACACACACACACACACACACACACACACACACACACACACACACACACACACACACACACACACACACAGTGACATACACGCGCGCACACACACACACACACACACACACACACACACACACACACACACACACACACACACACACAGACACACACACAGACACACACACACACACACACACACACACACAGTGACAGTGACAGTGACACACAGACACACCTGTAAACTTAACATGTGCAGAGTTGTATATTTAAAGTAAAGTGCTGAGAGCAGTAAAGGACAGTGCAGACTGAATTAAATAGATATTAATATGAAGAACAGAAGAGTCACTGGGTGAGACGGTGGTACGGAGTGTTTAGAGACTCTATCAGATAAATAAAAGTGCAGTACAGAGAAAGAAGAGTGAGAGAACATCTGGATATGGATGTATGTATGTAATAGACTGTACAGAGAAAAAGAGTGAGAGAACATCTGGATATGGATGTATGTATGTAATAGACTGTACAGAGAAAAAGAGTGAGAGAACATCTGGATATGGATGTATGTATGTAGTAGACTGTACAGAGAAAGAAGAGTGAGAACATCTGGATATGGATGTATGTATGTAGTAGACTGTACAGAGAAAGAAGAGTGAGAGAACATCTGGATATGGATGTATGTATGTAGTAGAGTGTACAGAGAAAGAAGAGTGGGAGAACATCTGGATATGGATGTATGTATGCAGTAGACTGTACACAGAAAGAAGAGTGAGAGAACATCTGGATGTGGATGTATGTATGTAGTAGACTGTACAGAGAAAAAGAGTGAGAGAACATCTGGATATGGATGTATGTATGTAGTAGACTGTACAGAGAAAGAAGAGTGAGAGAACATCTGGATATGGATGTATGTATGTAGTAGACTGTACAGAGAAAGAAGAGAGAGAACATCTAGATGTGGATGTATGTATGTAGTAGACTGTACAGAGAAAGAAGAGTGAGAACATCTGGATATGGATGTATGTATGTAGTAGACTGTACAGAGAAAGAAGAGTGAGAGAACATCTGGATATGGATGTATGTATGTAGTAGACTGTACAGAGAAAGAAGAGAGAGAACATCTAGATGTGGATGTATGTATGTAGTAGACTGTACAGAGAAAGAAGAGTGAGAGAACATCTGGATATGGATGTATGTATGTAGTAGACTGTACAGAGAAAGAAGAGTGAGAGAACATCTGGATATGGATGTATGTATGTAGTAGACTGTACAGAGAAAGAAGAGTGAGAGAACATCTGGATATGGATGTATGTATGCAGTAGACTGTACACAGAAAGAAGAGTGAGAGAACATCTGGATGTGGATGTATGTATGCAGTAGACTGTACAGAGAAAGAAGAGTGAGAGAACATCTGGATGTGGATGTATGTATGTAGTAGACTGTACAGAGAAAGAAGAGTGAGAGAACATCTGGATATTGATGTATGTATGTAGTAGAGTGTACAGAGAAAGAAGAGTGAGAACATCTGGATATGGATGTATGTATGTAGTAGACTGTACAGAGAAAGAAGAGTGAGAGAGCATCTGGATATGGATGTATGTATGTAGTAGACTGTACAGAGAAAGAAGAGTGAGAGAACATCTGGATATGGATGTATGTATGTAGTAGAGTGTACAGAGAAAGAAGAGTGAGAACATCTGGATATAGACGCATGTATGTAGTAGACTGTATCCATTAAATAATAACCATCAGATAATCAGCCTGTTCGTTTGACTAGTGTGATCAGTTAACCGTGAGCACTGTCCACACCTAGTATAATGGCTACCCGTGTGTGAGCACAGAACAAGAAACAATAAACGCTGCATCTGCCCTTAAAACAAACATGGCGGTTAAGAAATCACTCTACTCTACTGTGCGAGTAACTAATTGCTACACCATTTAGGGTAGAGCAGAAGAATTCGAACAGAAAGCTGGAGAATAGGATGCCAACATCACCCTCTTGTGCGATCAGAGCTTTGGATTCAGAAGTTCTATGGGTCTAAAGAAGCTGAGTGGATCACCAAACTCCATAAGTGAACGCGTTATAGTAGCTCTTCCATCGCCGCAGTATTCTCTGTGAAACTATACGAGTCTGCTCTGCAAATCTTCCCTCAAACATGTTCAGCTTAAATAAAGCCTTGCCTGTATGGTGAATGTCAAGTGTGTGTGCCAAGATGTACGGCCATATGCATATCATGAGGGGCCAGCGAAGTATAGTGGCTACGATTGCATCATTTTTCAACTACAAACCTAGATCACAGCTATAGCGACACTCGGATCCATAACGTAAATGTGACAGCAGGCCAGCTGAGGGGCGGGGAGTGGGGGGAATTGTGCTTTGGCATGGTACACAGCATGCAGGCCTTGTATGATGCAGTCGATGAAATGAATAACAGTAGTATCTATAATTGTTCAGGTGAAGGTCACTAGAGGGAGAAATATTAATTGGCTGGTAAATATTGGTTGTTTATACCTCATTCTGTTCTGTATTGGTCCACCTATTCTTAGAGCGACAGATGGTGCAAACTGTTTTAAAGGATGAAGGATTGCGGTGGGACCACTGGGGTGTCAGATGTGACCAGGTGGCAGTTGGTTTACATGGTTTACAGGTCAGATAGGAGGGCCCAATTGCAGAATTCTGCTTGGGGCCCCAGGGATGTCATGGTCAGCTCTAGAGTTTATATTGTTTTACACACAATGCTTACTTTCAGATGTTTCTTTTGGCATTTGAGCACAGCTAGGAACATTTTCAGCCAGAATTACGAGTCCAAATATATTTTACTGTTTGCTTAACAAGGTGCTTAAGAAGGATGTGTTTACTTCTTCCACCAATGCACACCAGTGTACAAAAACAGCTTCACTGCACTTCATTTACAACTGAGTTAATCTTCTCACCCAGTATTAATACTCCTCTAGTAAAAGAGGTCAAGTGTGTGATGCTCTGTAATGCAGGGGATGCATATTAGTGGGGTCCTAAATTAGTCTAATCAGCAATTCATAGACTTACAAGTGACAACTCATAAACAAATAAGCAGTCAACTGCATAAAAACACCTACACCTTTACAGGGTCTTTCCATGGCCTTCTGTACGACTGTAGAAAGGCACTGCTGTGCTACGTCTACCCAACCCAAACTGGAACCTCTGGGCTTGTTTACCTTTTTTTCCTCATGGGAACTGGCCAAAAATTGCTACGTCAGATAATTTTGTCCCCGCTAGGAGTGAATACATGGCCCCACATACTCCCCGTCCATCATTCAGCACTGTGTGTAATTAGCGAACAGTTACGTAATTCTTCCCCAAGCTGCCTCTGAGGAAGTGACTCCATTACTGAGCTAAATAGAGCCATGCAAGTCCTGAGTAAACAACAACTAAGCGATGGAACGAGCTGACCACAGTCCTGAGAGTAGTATAGAACTCATACCTGCATTAAACAAGCTATAGGTGTAGTCCTTATAATATAAGGGCTTAGGGATGCAACCAGGACTGCCCAGCTTCCACAGTTCCCACTGTTCCCTCGGCCAATCAAACCTGACCTCCTAAACTGTAGGCCAATAATATCCAACCAAGTGTTGTGACAGTTCTCGTTAGCAATAGGAAAGCATGTCACTTGTCCAGCACCATTAATGTTAGTAGAAAACCTTTACGCTAGTCTAGCAGGTCATTTTAGCTTGGTTTTGCTAATTGACCAGCATACCAGCTTCAAACACAACACCTATTGCTTTGGCTGGTGATCAGCAGTGATTGTGTTTGTTGTTTTTTTTCCTAGCAGGGTTCCAAATCAACATAGCAAATATCAGAAACCAGCAAAGATGCTATCAAACTATAGAGGTGATCATACATTCCTCATTGAAATACTCAAGAAAACGAAAAACGCTGGTGTAGTTACCAGAGGCAGCAGATCCACAGCGCAAACAGGCATAAGTACGAATAAGCGTTCATACTTATACTCAAGACTTTGTCTGGAAATAGTTTGGAAAACGTTTGCTAGAGTGGAGTATGCATACTGTCTACTGACACAGTTGAAAATGTTTGAAGGCATATAAGCGTTTGGCCATGAAACTGTAAGCAGCTGTTTAATGGCCGAACTAACTAAGAAAAAAATAATTTTGCTGGTAATAATTAAAATTATTCGTCTTTGCCATTGACCGATTGCTAAAGTACAACAGGTGATCGGCATCGACCAGAAAAAATGCTGAACATTTCATCTTTGCACCAATTCAGTTGGGCTTACTGGCCAATATGGACACCCATCTCTCAGTATATAATAACCATCAGGTAATCAGCCAAACCAGAGTATAAACAGTATTTTACATATGAAAACCTGAGCATGTTTGACCCTGAAAGTCTAGTTTGTTTGACTAGTGTGATCAGTTAAACTTGAGCACTGTACACATCTAGTATAATGACTAACCGTTGCTGAGTACAGAACTAGAACAGAAATGCTGCATCTGCCCTTAAAATAAACATGGTAGTAAAGGTGCGAGAAACTAATTACTGCACCATTTAAGGTGGAACAGAAAAATTAAGACAACAAGCTGGTGAACAGGAAGCCAACATCACCCTGAGAGCTTTGAATTCAGCAGTTTATATCTCTGAAGAAACAGAGCAGTAAATATGTAAGTAAAAATATTTTTGTTGTTAATAATTAAAATAATTTGTTGTTGCCATTGGCCGATTACTGAAGTACAGCAGGTGATCAGCATTGACCACAAAAATGCTGAACAGTCCAACTCTGCACCAAGCAATGTAATTTGGTGGCTACTGCCTCCTAGAGAAATATCAGCTCAATACCAGAGTTCAGACATTAAGTCATATGTCTATACAGTATACTGAGTGTTTTACAGCTTAGGGTTTGGCTGGAACAATCTGATTTAAAAACCCAGAACTATGTTTCCTGAAGAAATATCCAGAATCCCACATCATACAGAAGTAGAACTGTGAAAGGTCCTGTGCCCCTTTCAGGGAATACTCTCTGTCCGTCTCTCCCTCTCTCAGTGGAACCATTAAACTGCGTTGCAGACATTACCGCATTCTGAACTATAATTAGACCGTCCATGAGTGGAGAACGGGGAGGGGGCTGTCTCTGGGTGTCTGTCTGTCATTTTGCCCACAACTACTCCACTATTGCGCTCCAACCTGCAGGAGGAACTCTTTGCTCTAGACCACGAAGACATGGCTGTACATCGCCGCTGTGCAAAAACGGTTTTTATTTTTCTGCATCAGTTGAACACGACAGCTGCTGTTCACTTTTTTGTGAGAATGTCATGATGAATGGACCAATAGAAATGCTCTAAAATAGCTTGAAAAGAATTCTGGTTCCATTGACTTGCATTGAAAGTAAAGCAGGTTTTGGGCCTCTCCTGTGAAGTTTTTTTTGGAGATATCTGTTTGGACGGCGGCGATATGAAGAGCTGTATATGAAGAGATGTAGTGAACTGAACTGAGCAGGTTTATTTAAAGCAGTTTAGTAATTAACAATGAATACATGTTGAGTAGGGGTGCATGCATGCGACAAAAATGACCAGTTTATAAAATGACCAGTTATAATTTAGATTTCGTCTGACCTGTACTGCAACACCGTATGTGAATGCAGCTACAACTGTACAGAAATAGAATAGGACTTTTATATACAACCAGTATTGTATTAAACAATTAGACGGGTAAGTGCAGTACAACAATATTACTTATGTTGGGCACCTGGCTATTAGAAAGTACCGGAAATGTGCTACTGCATTTGCCAAAATCCCTTCACAGCAAGGACGGATTAAGGATAGTCTGGGCCCCTGGGCAACTCTTGGGCCCCGGATAACCCCCCCCAACCCGCGCCTCTTGTGATCAAGGGCCCTCTAATGGTATGCCCTGCTCTTTCCTTGGACCCCTAATAGCCAGAAGTCGAAGTCATAGCAGTGCAACAACACCTCATCCATTATCATAAGGGGCCCAAAAGCATGGCTAGGGGCCCCAAAAGCATGGCTAGGGCCCAAAGCATGGCTATGGCCCCCAAGAGGCCCTGGGGTCAAAGTCCAGAGGGTCCTTAAAATGGAGGGCCCGCAAAAATGAAAATATATAGTATCGTAAATGTTGATCGGCATCGCAAAATGTTTTGGGCCAAGGCCCCCCCGGGGTCCCCTGACCTCAAGGGCCCCTGGCCTGGTCAGTAATCTAGCCATGCTTCACAGCTGGGAAAGGTAGAGTTCTGCATACACGGCCCACCACTACTGTTGCTCTGTTGTTGTTATTTCCAGTGAGCTGCAACTTGAGCTGGTGTATATGAATTATAGGAGTTTAATTTTGGGTGGAGTCAGGACTGCTATGTAAAAGTTTGGGATTTTTTTTGGAACTGGCACGTTTTACTGCCCTATTTATAAACGTGGGACTTGAATTTGAAGGAGTAGGCACCAGTGTCCAAGGACCATGTTGTGTCAGTTTATTATGGTTTTCAGTTTTCTACCCTATGACCTTTAACTGAAGTTAAATCTGCTTGTTCAAGTAGAAATATCATCAAACTAAGGAATTCAGTTCTCTGAGACTGGAGATCTCCACCCCTGCTGCAGAGAGTGTATCAACTTATTTTCAATTAGACAATCACCAAAAGAAATCATTGGCCAGAAATATTTAAAATGTCGCATTTAAACGTACATATCATCTGAAGACAAACAAGTATCTTTAGCATGGCAATTTTAAAGGAGAGGACAAAAATAGTCTTGACTTTCAATGCAAGTCAATGGAACCAGAATTTTTCCAAAATATTTTGTAGTCTTGTCGTGTTTAATAGATGTACAAAAAAAGAGATACATGTTTTTCTTTGGACAGTGATGATATGCATGCTGTGCGCTGTGTTTATTGGGGGACTGATGTGCTATATTCAGCAAATGGAAAGGCATATAGTTACAGGATTACGACTTTCCAAACAGATACGAGGCGGATAGAATGCAGCGAAGCACGGCAGGATATAAAATAGAAACGTCTTCATCCTACACCGTCCGACACGAGCCAACTATCTGTCACAGAAATCACACACACTCCAACTTTAGCACAGGTGGGTGCACTCGGCTGTGTGTATCTGTGTGTGTGTGTGTAGAAAAGACAGGGATAGTTAGACAGTGAACGATTTCACAGCGTATATGAGAGAAAGAGGAGGAATCCTTCAGCTCACTGTGAGTGGTTTTCGTTGTCACAGTTGAAAACATCAGCGGACAACACATATGGAATTTACAGCACTGTGCAACAGTGTGAGACATTATTATATTTAAAAAAACTATTTTTCCAGACAGGAAGCTTTTATCTGCTCAGCAAAACACTTTTTAAATATTCAAACAGCATTAATACAGTAAGTAGTGCTTTTACATATATCAGTGTGTGTATTTAACCCTTAACAATCCAGTATTAGTTACAGTTCTCATCTAATACCTGCTTTGACTGTTCAGTACTTCATTAAGCTAAATCAAGATTGCTGCTGAAGGAGCTGAATACATTCATACAATGTATAAGTAAGGCTATTTAACAATGAGCTTAGGTGCCTGTTGCACAATTGTGTGTTAACTTTAACTACTAAATCAGACAGGTTTCATGCTTTCAATACCATAAAGATCCATTATTTTAGAATTCTTTGATATGCCTTTCCTTCACTTTATACAACATACTATTATATAAAACGACTTAAATACTAGCACTTTTAGAATATCGTTGAGATGCTGGTCTGCAAAGAGCCTCTTCAGAACCACTAAGAGAACTTCTGGCATGTATGATTACAACCAACTCTAACAAAACAGCCTTTTTAGGACTGACAGGAATTCATAATCTGGAGAAAACAAGGTTTGGAACATTTGGAAAAACACTAAATCAATGTCAGTACAAGCAGATTTTTTTCCAAATTCCAAACGTGAAGCGTAAGGCTTTTCATGAGTTGCACACACATTCTGTGGTACGTGCACAACATAGGTAGGTTCTATTTAGCATATATATATCTCAGGGAACTCCAAGCCTGTACTGATGAAAGGTTGTGGTGAAGATCAACATGAACCTTTGGATGTCTCATTTGGCAGAGTACTGAGACTTTCTGATGCCCAATGTGGAATGCAAGGCCGAGCCCCTAACAGGAATCCCTGTGTGCTTTAAAAGGAGTGTGGAAATATTACACATACACGTTCACTCACACATATGAAGTCATATAACTGCATCTGCAAGTAGACCAACACTAACTGAACTGAAGTGAAGGTTTCACATACAAGTCAAGGTCCAATTTAGGTGACTAAAAATATGCTCTGGCTTTTCCTATATAGTCTAGAATAAATCACTTAACTGTGAACGCACTAACATTCGTATCGCTTTCTTACACATTAAACGTAAAGCATGTTTTTTTTCTCCTGTAAAGCTGTCATTTTGGATATATCAGGTTTTGTTCTGACAGCAGTGGCGATATGCACATAGCCTACACATTTTTCATACATATTATATGGGAGGCTTAAGTTTCAGCTCTGTTATAGATGGCTACCGTGCACAGGGTTAACACTAAAAATGTCTTCAATTTGGATTCACCAGTTGCGTTGCAGTTCAGTCCAAAACTAGATATAATCCCTACACGGTAAACTGGTCTAATAGTGTATTCTTGCTGTATAGAGCCCTAACAGTCTATATATGAACACTACACTGCAAGAACTGTTGCTGTGATGTCATTTAGATACACTCACCTATTCATTTACAGCAGTTTAGCTCCTCCCATTCACACTGAAGTTCTAAGCAGTGTTTCAGCTCTGAGTGCTTTTAATGAGATTCAATTCAGTCCAAACCTCTACATTGGAATTGGAATCGGACTTTATTGGCCAAGTATGCTCACACAGTGAATTTGTGTTTGGTTACAGTAGCTCACAGTGCACGATAACTGCATTATCCATGCGTGTTAAACTGGTTTAATAGTGTACTTAGCTGTTAAGGGCCCTAACAGCCTATATGTGAACATTATGCTGCAAAAACAGGCTGCCCTGCACAGAGGAGTCAAGCAACTGAGTACAAATACTTCAATACCTTACTTAAGTAGAAATTTTGGTTATTTATACTTTACTGGAGTAATTATTTTTCTGCTGACTTTTTACTTCTACTCCTTACATTTACACTCCATTATCAGTACTTTCTACTCCTTACATTTACACTCCATTATCAGTACTTTCTACTCCTTACATTTACACTACATTATCAGTACTTTCTACTCCTTACATTTACACTCCATTATCTGTACTTTCTACTCCTTACATTTACACTCCATTATCAGTACTTTCTACTCCTTACATTTACACTCCATTATCTGTACTTTCTACTCCTTACATTTACACTCCATTATCTGTACTTTCTACTCCTTACATTTACACTCAATTATCAGTACTTTCTACTCCTTACATTTACACTCCATTATCAGTACTTTCTACTCCTTACATTTACACTCCATTATCTGTACTTTCTACTCCTTACATTTACACTCCATTATCAGTACTTTCTACTCCTTACATTTACACTCCATTATCTGTACTTTCTACTCCTTACATTTACACTCCATTATCAGTACTTTCTACTCCTTACATTTACACTCCATTATCAGTACTTTCTACTACTTACATTTACACTCCATTATCTGTACTTTCTACTCCTTACATTTACACTCCATTATCAGTACTTTCTATCCCTTACATTTACACTCCATTATCTGTACTTTCTACTCCTTACATTTACACTCCATTATCTGTACTTTCTACCCCTTACATTTACACTCCATTATCTGTACTTTCTACTCCTTACATTTACACTCCATTATCTGTACTTTCTACTCCTTACATTTACACTCCATTATCAGTACTTTCTACTCCTTACATTTACACTCCATTATCAGTACTTTCTACTTTCTACATTTACACTCCATTATCAGTACTTTCTACTCCTTACATTTACACTCCATTATCAGTACTTTCTACTCCTTACATTTACACTCCATTATCAGTACTTTCTACTTTCTACATTTACACTCCATTATCA
The DNA here is from genome assembly GCA_021613375.1 of Megaleporinus macrocephalus. Taxonomy (NCBI): domain Eukaryota; kingdom Metazoa; phylum Chordata; class Actinopteri; order Characiformes; family Anostomidae; genus Megaleporinus; species Megaleporinus macrocephalus. The sequence goes on from CM038719.1 coordinate 12,836,757, forward strand.
GTACTTTCTACTCCTTACATTTACACTCTATTATCTGTACTTTCTACTCCTTACATTTACACTCCATTATCTGTACTTTCTACTCCTTACATTTACACTCCATTATCAGTACCTTCTACTCCTTACATTTTAAACTAGCCTCGTTACTCCTATTTCATTTCAGCTTGATTTCATTCATGTGCATTTACATTCCAGTAACGATTATTGATAACATGTCTTTAAAGTTTGACTTTTTGCATCATTACAATACTTATAGACAACTAGTCATCATATCTTCTGCTCCATGAAACACATGTTAATGCTCAGTAGTAACAGATATACTTTAATATATTTACATTGTACTAAACTACATTCATTTTCAATGGGTGTATATGCTGCTGCAACAGGAAGCCTAGCGCATCCCAAATTTATCAACATTAACATTTTAATATAACATTATAGTCATTATGGCTTTTAGAAGAATGTGGTGATTGGGGAGGTGGGCTAGTGCACTACAGATCCCTGTGGTGCGGCCTAAGCTTTTGTCCTTAATGGCATTTTTTCCCCCTTACATTACTTTTACTTTTATACTTTAAGTAGTTTTGAAGTCAGTACTTTTATACTTTTACTGAAGTAAAAAGCCTGAGCTGATACTTCAACTTCTACAGAAGTATTTTTAAACCCTAGTATCTATACTTCTACCTGAGTAATGAATGGTTTCTGTGATGACATTTACATACATTCACTTATTTAGCTACAGCAGTTTAGCTCCTCCCATTCACACTGAAGTTCTAAGCAGTGTTTCAGCTCTGAGTGCTTTTTAAATGAGGCACAATACAGAGAAGCTGATGATGCAAGATAAATAATCTGTTTGATCTCGTTGAAAAATGGTCATGTGCCAAACGTCCCAAAGAAAAAAATACACAAGTAAAGTAGTGTGTCCAGTTAAGACCTCATTCTTTGCCACTTTTAACAAGACTAATCTAGGTGCTGGTCAATGAGTGCATTAAGACATACTAAAATTGGTCAGTTTCCTAGATCCAAGTCATGGTGACCACTGGCACTGCAATTTGCTCCAGGGCTAGACTTGATCCAGACACTGGAAACTCACCAAAAGGTATTAAAATAGTGATCATGCAAAAAGTGTGCTTTTAGTGACCACATTCTCGAGAGTGCACCAATCTCAGCCCCAACCCTTACCTGGAAAATGAGCACTTTGAAGTTCTTCCTCTTGAGCAGCTCATGCTCATTGTTCTCCAGCTTCTTGATCTGGCCCGCCTGCTTCTCCAGGTCCGTGCGCACGCTCTTCACATTGGTGTTCACCTTGCGCACCTTGTCCAGGAGCTTGTTGACCGTGCCGGCCGTGCCAACATGGCTCTTGGCCAGCTTGGTCAGCTCGCTCTGGATGGTCGTCACGCTCTTCTCCATGTTCTCCTGCCGGCTCTCCAGGCTGTTCTGGGTCTGCTGGATCTGGTCCACCACGCCGATGATCTTGTCCAGAAGACCCAGCACCATCATGCCCGTGGCCTGGGCCTCGGACCTCTGCGCCTCGCCCACGTCCACTCCTGGCCCCAGCAACAGGTGGGCTTCTTTGGAAGGAGGGTCATCGTGGTCATCCTCATCGGCCGTGTTTTTGCGGTTGGAGGCTGGGGTGGTCACTGAGGTTTTGGCGGCCGCCGTCACCAGGGCCACCTCTTCGTCATCGTCGGAGATTTCGGTTTCGAGGGCTATGCGATCCAACTTGAGGTTCGTGTCAGCCATGGCTGGGGTTCAAGTGTAAGGTGTCCACGCAGACAAACTTACACACTCACACACTCTCTCTCTCCAGTGGGCTCGCAGATAGAGGTCTAAAGCGCACACATACACGCGACCCGGCGTGTGGGGAGGCAGTCCTGGGGGTAAAAATAAAGCACTAAAAAAAGACCTGAATGACAGCAGACACCAAACGGCGAGGAGCAGAGGGAATCCAACTTGCACTTTTCTCTTCTTTTACTCCCCCCGGCCTTTCCCCACCTCACTTCAGCCTATCTATGTCTTCCGTACATTAATGTACAATGTACAACCTTTCAAATGAGCCTAAATCACTCCTTTTCCTCACTCTTCTCTCCCTCTCACTCTAAACCCTCTAGGTTCCCTCTCCAGGCGACTCTGTCCCGGGACGCTGGCCAGTCTCTCTCGGCACCAAGGCGCGTGTGTATGTGTGCATGTGTGAGTATGGGTGTGAAGCCCTCCTGTCAAATGCGTTCCACTTCCCTCCCACAGCCCGCCTCCTACACCGCTCATTTACTGTAAAAGCCACGCCCACACTGACCAATGAAGGCTAGACTCCTCCCATTAGCAGCCTGGCAAAGACAAAACGAAGAGAGGTACATTTACAAAAACAGGCATACTCACACACTTAATACGTCGCTACTACCAGATACACACACTCTCACACTCTCACATGTCTCTCCAAGTTTTTGGCAGGCCGAGACAATTCCAAACTATTGAATCAAACAGGTTTAGGAGTCTGATACAGAGGCTATATATACATACACAAAAGTCAGAGACTTATCTAATTTCAAGTCTAAAGAGTCAGCGAACACAAGCCATTCACTGTTCAGGACAGATCACTGAGGGGTTTCCAAAACTGGGCCGCTAATAACTGTGCGAGAGCTGATGCACCACTAAACCTGTTCCCATCAGAATAGCTCTGAAAGCTTTCTTAGAGAGAGAGAGAGAGAGAGTGAGAGAGAAAAATTCAAGCTCCTGGATCATGAGAAGCAGAAAACACAACCAACCAACCAACCAGATTCATGCTCCGAACTTGCTTCAGATCTTTAAAAAAAACAAACTTCTGGATCATGAGAAGCAGAAAACACAACCAACCAACCAGATTTAAGCTCCGACCTTGCTTCAGATCTTTAAAAAAAACAAGCTTCTGGATCATGAGAAGCAGAAAACACAACCGACCAGATTCAAGCTCTAACCTTGCTTCAGATCTTAAAAAAAAAACAAGCTTCTGGATCATGAGAAGCAGAAAGCACAACCAACCAACCAGATTTAAGCTCCGACCTTGCTTCAGATCTTTAAAAAAAACAAGCTTCTGGATCATGAGAAGCAGAAAACACAACCGACCAGATTCAAGCTCTAACCTTGCTTCAGATCTTTAAAAAAAACAAGCTCCTGGATCATGAGAAGCAGAAAACACAACCAAGTAAATAGACTGAATTCTAGAGGTGTAAAACATCCCTACACATTTTGGGAGGACCTAAAAACACACTTTGTTTTTATATGTTGATGTTCTTTACAGTGTCATTATACAGTCACAGCACAAGTGTGCCACTGCTAGATTAAGAAACATCCCCCAAACCAACACTGTCCTGTGGGCAGCATCCTTTGACCACCGCTGAAGGACTAGATGATGCTTAACACAAACTGTAGCAACAGATGAGTTACTGTCTCAAACTTTACAACTACAAACCAAGGTCTAATAAAGTGGACAGTGAGTGGACTTAACACATTACCACCACACCAGCACCTAATAATACCTGCTCTGTGGTGGTCCTGCAGAGGTCCTGAGCGTTGAGGAGCTCTAGTTATGCAAAGAAACAGATGGACTACTGTCTGTAATTGTAGAACAACAAAGTGCACCTAAATGGTAAGAGGAGTTGAAGGACAGTGAGTGTAGATCCATTTAGTCTGTATTACAATGCAATATGATATTCTGTGATACAATTTGGTTTAATACACAACACAGTATTGTTATATCTTTATTAACTATAAAAGTATATAATGTCATTGTAGTAAACTTACTCTGCTGTCAATTTTAGTCACATTCATAAAAGGCACATATCTGCACTTGATTTAGAATTATTAAATATTACCTTCTTAACGCAACTGCTGTCTTAAACGTAGGCCTGCAAATATTTTAACGTCTTTAATTAATCCTACTGTGTGGCTCAAAGTTTCAAAAACGACTTAAAGATCAAGCTTCTTTCCCAGCCAAACACTTTATTATCAAACACATACACAACATTCAGTTATAATCCCTTTACTTACTGCATGTTTCTGGGTAAATCTAGACATTGCAAAGTCCTCACTGCTCCTCAGCTCTGTCTCCAATAGCCAACAACACATCAGATAGATCACAAAGAAAAACACACAAAAGAGTGGGACAACGACAAAACGGAGATTCATTTTAACGTTTAACTGTAGATTCACACTAGTTTGATGTATAATCAGAGACGATTTTCAGTGCTTACTTTGTCTGCCCCTAAATAACTGCGCAATCACGAGACTACAACAAGGAAAAGTCAAAACACACAACTCTACTAATGATAAGCGATACTGAGAGCAGGAATCTGTGGGTTGATGAGCTAACATTAAAGTTGCGCTGAGGCTGGTTTGAATCAAATAGCTAAACCAAATCACATACATACAGCTTTGTGATATATTACTGTGCTAGGATATGTATCATTACATCAGAGAAACCTGCACAATGATGACCAGTGCTCATTACATAGTGATGTATGTCAAAAACTGCATTGAGTGAGAAAAGAAATGGGAATTGTTAACTGATTCCCGTTGAGGAATTGTAAAAGCAGTCCCTTTGAGTGATCTGAGGAAAAGGGGCAAACAAGACTGCAAGGAGTGGAGTAAACAAAAAACACATCAATGTCTTATTAGGCAAGGGAAAAAAGACTAACGCTCTGGTGGGAGAAATGACAAACAGAGACTAAGGTCAGAAAAGGCCAGGCCCAATGCTTCAATATTTCTTTCATTCTTGTGTAAGGAAGCGAATTAGCTTATGTATGTAGCAGTACGGTGATGAGGCATTTCATACCATCATGTGTCTGAATCCTTCGGCTTTAATCGTGAGAACTATATGTTTGTAATGCGGGAATGACTTACAGCCACTAAGGCAGAGTATTACTGAATATTTTCCATTCACATCTAAAATCCGTGACTGATGCACTTCTCCATTCACATGAGAGCCGGAATGGCAAGTACTCAAACACACCCGTAGAAACAGAATAAATAAAGTAGATTTCACAGACGTCACAACATTACAAAGTGTTTTTTTTTCTATTACAGACATTTCCACTAATCTGATTGGGTCTTAGGTTTAGGGTATATTGGTTTGAGGCCTTTAGGGATAGCAGTTCAGTCCTCAAACTTTCCCTCCAGAATGCTGTTGAAGGTAAACGGCATGAACTTGAAGCCCTGACCCGAGTAGAATTTATTCTGAAACTCAACCCTACAGAGAGAAGAGAGAGAGAAAGAAAGAGTGAGAGAAAGAGATTAGATGCCATATTACCAATTAGAGTTACAAAGTATTTCCCAAGTCTAAAAATTGCTGGTACGTCTCGAGTCCTAACATGTTTTAAGCCAATGCTTGGTTGAACCCACAGGGGGAGACAGAGTCATGCACTTTAATACCCTCTTTTAAGAACTTCAGAAAAGAAATAAATAAATAAACAAATAAATATAAATATACATAAATACAGTCGCAATTTCTCAACAATTACACTCTTACTAACAAGTTGGAGATGATGTCTAAAAGGTACAACAGATATAGACATGAGTGTGGTAAACTCACCAGTGCAGTCTGAGGGCGTGTAGAAAGGCAGACAGGCCCTCCATTACCAGAAGGATGCCCACTGTCAGTGTGGCGAAGCAGGCAAATATCAGAAACATGACGAAGGAGAAAGCAATGTTGGGGGAGAAGGCCATTTTCATGACCATTGACCACAAGACCTCCGACAGCTCTGCGAAGACAGAAGAACACATGTTGATGGCAGTGGAGTTGATAAAACGGATTTCCCAAGTCTAAATACTGCTGGTAAGTATGAGTCCTAAGGTCTTTTGTTTTGGTTTGTTTTTAATCTGTGTGAAAGCTTGGGTGGGTGTGTTACTCACGTGCATGAGCTAAGCTCAGGGCCCACAAACGGAGGTAGGAAGCAGTGTTTGAGATGCAGCCTAAGCAGTACTCTATTGTGTGAATTGCCTGATGAACAGCTAGATCTGCAAAATCAAACTACAGAGAGAAAGAGGTAAAAAAAAATAAAAAAATAAAAGAAGAAAGACAGACAGAAAGAACAAAGAAACAAACAGTAAGAAAGACAGAAAGCAATAGTGAATAAACAGAGAATAAAAAGAAAGAAAGAATCACATCACAACATTAGGCAGTATTTTTTATGTATATTTTTTATACTATATCTTAAAATATATACTGATTAGAGACATGAAGGCCGACGGCTAACACAATCACATGATCAGACCACCACATGACATCAGTGAACCTCTGGTACGGCATCACTACCAGGGGTCAGAGAAGTACTGATTGTTAGAATTTGGCACTTCATATCCCAAAGATATAATGTCCTCCTGTGGACCAACTTTAATTCGTCCCAAAATAAATAAAGCCGATCCCAATATTGCATTAATGAAGAATCAGATACTCCTAAACCCCTAAACCATGAGAAAGGAAAGCAAATTTAAAAAGTTCTGGAGGAAAATCAGAAGTTCTCCTTCCTTCTTTGAGAAAAGGGTGAGACATGTTAACACTTTAAACAGATGAGCCATCTGAGAGTGCAGTTTGTTTAGAGTAAGAAGAAAGTGAAGAGCGAATTTCAGAGATAGGAGGAAAGTCTCACGCTCGTTTCAAACAGGACTGAAGCACGTCTAGGAGACGCAAGTGGGATTAAGAGGAGATTGCACTCAGATTATCTGTTTCCTCTTGGGATGGCACATTATAACATGCAACCTACTGGACCAGCAGGCTTTGAAACAGTTCACTCAACTGGCTTCCCTTCAGCGCAAATTAAACACAGACCCCTGGAAAGATTCAGCAGCGACCTCAGCCTCAGAAGCTTGCTAGAGAAGCACCAGCCAACACCAAGTACAGACGGCCACCAGCACAGAAGCACAATCCACCAAAACACACACTCACACAACCACACGCAGACAGACACGGGTTTGGGACAGATCAGATGGTGCACCCACTCTCAGACACAATTCAAAACTCAGTTAATCAGAGAGGCGAAAAGGCTTTCTGCTCTTACCACTTCCTCTTCGGACTGCTTGGAAGGTAATCGGACACACACAGGGTGAAAAAAGGGGTTAGTGACAGCGCTCAGAAAGTGACAGAGAGAGTGAGAGATGGAAAAACAACAGTTTTAGAGTGAGACCAATACAAAGAGTAAATGAAGGAAAGCACTTGGCAGGCTAGTGAGCACGTTCAGCACTATTAATATTATTAACCAAGATATAAACAACAGTTTAACCAATGCAGTAAAAAAAGAACATGTTTATTGGAAATAAATGAACAACAGCTGTTTGGATAGGCAGGTTTATGATTTAGTTGAGGAGCATTTTTTAAATGGCATGAGGGCATAAGAGCCAACGGGTTCTGCCTACTAAAGGACACAGTTAAAAAACTACACCATCGATCAGCTCAAAAGCAAATCCGGAAGCTACAAGGCAGCATCTCATTCTCACCTTTAAGAGCTGCCGAGGTACACTAATACCAAGCTAGACCTGGTAATGATATTTCTGTTTTATATAACCTCAGCTAGTTATAACTCTTAACATTTAAAGACCATGCAGTAGCCCATTATTATTTCTTCCAGGCAGAGTTTGGTCATATGATGCTGAACATTTTCGAATTGACAGCATCTCAGTTTAAACACTGTTTTCTGGGGTTCCACCATATCGCAGTGTCGTCTGAAAACAGTGCACTTACATGCACCATAATAAATGTTATACAACCTATACTCTCAAGTGGACAGGGCATGCCCATAATGCACTGCTTTCTTTGGTTTGAACATTCACATGTGACATCTCTGAGGAGGGATACTGAGCCCAGCCTTTCTGCAGATGTCTTCCAAAAGTAAGTGAGCTTCTCTCATGTCTGCAGTCAAACTCACAAGTTGTACTGGACGGGTGGAGTAACATTTATACTGTTTATACAATAGAATCTGTTGTAAACTCATATGATGTACTAGCAGAAATCGTTTACTGCACTTCACAAATTCTAGAGCAATCCAGAATTTCAACTGATTATTGATCAGGAAATACTGATCTGGGAATATTGATTAGGGAACCATTTTGGGCACAGCACAGGGTCTTATGTAGACTACTGTTAATGTGATTTCAAGCCTACATTCCACAGTCCATAATAATAACAATTATAACAATATAACTGGTGTATAAATATAAGAATCAGCTGATGTGTGCAAGTATTTTGCAACTGCTTCAAACATGACTCTGAAACTAGAATAGAAATATAATTATTAGTTTTAAAACTACTACAATTTTAAGCTTACTGGTTAATGTTGGTTACATGTAAAAATAAATAAATAAATAATCATTTTAATATGATCTATTTAGGACAAAAGAATGAATTTCAACATGACAGTAGTCGGGTTATAGTGACTGAATAACAGTAGTGCACAGTGAACAGTGTAAATTAAATTTTTACATTTAAAACCTTAAAAAAACATATGGACATACGTTTGTTTTGTTTGTGAAACTGGTTGCTATGGGACACAAAAGTGGCAGAGCAGTGGTGGGCGTTTAAGAAGGGGCTGACCCAGTTTAGAGCAGTGCTGGTATGCAGGACACTCTCTCGATGACTCACTTACTGGAATGTCCACCCGCTCCCCCGCTGCTGACTACAAGGCTATCACCCAGTACACTGATTACATTGGCAAACCCAGCTATTCAGAAATAGTGGAAATCATCATTTAGGGGATCATTTGCTTACTCTCACCTACAGAGTCACTCAATCAGATACATTTATACCAAGTGACCAGAGCCACAACAACAAAGCATTCACAGGTTTTTAAAGATATTAAAATACAGTCTGGAGGAGCTGCATTGGGTTAGTTTTGGGCATTTGTAGACCTCTCTGGTTAATATGTGGAATCGTATTTTGGACCCTCACAAGCGGATAAATCTACTAACTGCGAGCACACTGAAAGAGTACATGCATTTAAGACCTAAACATCAAGGCTGACCTCCTTTTTGAGTCGTGTACGCATGACAGCGTCAGAAAGACCATATTTCAGAGCTCTTTTTTCTTCTGATTCAGTAGCTTCACTTATTTTAATTTTAACAAACAAAACGTATGTAGTGCTGCTTTAAAGCAATTTAACACAAATGGCACCAAGTGGTATTAATCACACAAATTTGAACCCCATACACACATCACACATTCTCTGAAAATAGATACCAACCCATAAACCCAAACTTTATAGACCTAAACTGATAACTGGACTTATAAAAGGCACAGTCAATGCTAAAGCACAGCATCCCCTCAGGTACTTCTGGCACATGAAAAGGAAGACAGACTGATTTGTGTTTGTGTTACTGTATTATGCATATAACAGGTATTTTACGTAACACAATACGCTATCTGTAATCCATTCTACACATATATGTCATGTCTGTAACGAATATCAAGTAATGACTAAATGGTCCCAGACCTATAGCTGTGCATATAGAGTTAAGTATTAAGGAGTTTCCCAACATGGCTCAAAATCACACCTGCTTATGGAGAAAAAGAGCCAATTAGTTTGCTGATTATGTCACGAGCAGAGAAGGACTGACTACGGTGTGGCTGTAGTGGGGTGGAAGTTGGCTGGAAGTAAGTCACTCACAGTGTTGCAATGTTGGCCACTGAATGACAGACATACCTATAAAGACTTGCAAGTTTACCTGGCAGGTTGGTAGATGCTTCTTTTATAATTACATAAGAACCACATACAAGCCACACACCAATACAGTGCATTGTTCTCACCTCTGGCTCTTCTTCAGAGTGCTGTGAAAGCTGGTCATGCTGAATGATCTCTGCTTCATCCTCTGTTGGACCATTCCCCACACGAATACCTCCAAAGTTTTGTGTGCCCTAAAAAACCAAGAAGGACACCCGCTACAAACTAGGTCTGTGTGTGTTACTGTGTGTGTGTGTTTTTGTACAATTTCAGGACAAAGGTGTACTGGCTACAATAAACAAACAAACACTGTACAAATATGAGTGTATGTCACAGAGATAGAGATTTAATAGGGAATTAATAATCCTTACGAGGTGCTTCCTCCAGAGGTACTGATGACGCAGAACCAGCGTCTTTACTATGAGCATGCAAGGCACACAGGCAAGAGCAATGACCATCAGCAGGCACTGAATTGCCATCTGTAGACAATGAGAGAAGTGTGACAAAATACAAACAATATTAAAAAGCACAATCCATCTTGCCTTCAGTCTTACTGTCCTTTGCCTTATGTCATTGATATGTATGTATAGGAGCACCAACATGTTCCTGACCTGCTAACGTTTATTTACAAGCTACAGGGTTTTCTTTTGTTTCTTTAAACTAAAAGGTCAGAACTGCTTATTTTGGGTTACTGCTATCCAAATTAATGACAATCTAAATTTGGGATAGTATAGCCTAGTCATGTGCTAACTGCTGCACCTCAGTCCTAAAAGCACACCATTTCACTTCACTGTATGCTTACATACGACCAAAACAACAACTCTAAGATCTGGGTAAAATTTAGACATAGGTTTACATACCAATTACATGAATTTAATACATATGTTGTGGAAAGCTATAATAAACATGTGACGCACCTGTCCTCTGTATAGTGACTTGTTGGTAGGGTCATTGTAGTTGAACAGAAACATATTGATGAATGCTATGAGGAGGCTGGGAGCATCTTTGGAAACTGCTGCATTGTAGGCGGTCCACTTGTAGAAGATAAGTATCACCAGGTAGCCAAACAGGCTGCTCATGAAGACAATCTCGGGGATAAATCCCAGCCAGATGTTCAGAGGCTTCTTAAAGTAGCTGCACAGACAGACGCACACACACAATATCAGACGACTCACGCACAACAAAGTAATTACTCTAGATCAAGTTCTTCCAAAACAACTTTCAATAAGCTAAAGTGCCAGGAGCTAAAGGGGCATGTTGTTTTGTATGATCAGAGAAACTACAGTAAACTCAAGTGGTAGGTTTAGTTTAAGCCGACTTTGAGGAGGAAAAGGGCTGTGAACTTGCATGTGGTTGAAGAGGCTCAGAGTTACTCCAAACAGCATGTGAATAATTCCCAAGATTATAGACATCTTCATCTTGAAGGAGTTCAGAAAGGTCAGCTTGTTGGAGGCCAAGTTCCAGATCTGTGACATAATAAACATTATTGAAATGATCCGTGGTCCAGCTAAAAGAGAACTGTACTTCAACACAGCAGAATAAAAGAGCTCCTTCTTACAGGGTCAATGCCGATGGGGTAGGGTCCCCCAAAAACTCCTCGGACAGCAGGGTCTAACTGCAGCACCCTGTTTCCTTCCAGGGTTTCAAACCTATAGAGTGAGAACAACCAATATCTCAGCCATGAACCATTCAATCACACAATTCACCCATTATGCCTAGCATGCATGCTTTAATGCTCTGACAAACACTGCTCTTATTTACAGTGAGAAACAAAGTGTGGCCAACACTGTCAAGTGTTTTTCAAGGCTTTTATGTATTTTGGCTATACATAATATGCAGATTTTTTATTATTTGGCCTTTTTTGAAACCCCCTATAATTATAATAATTATTTAACTGATACAATACTTTATTACTAATATATACAAAATACTACATACAAAATGTGGTTGCACATGGCTGTGCAAGTCCATTAATTATTTATTTTTTTACGAATCATTTTATCATCATTGTATCTGGAAAGTAGTCTTTGCACTGAAATAGGGACATTCCTATTCCCAAATAAGTAACACCAAGACTACATCAAAAGATTAAGAATCAGTGTAACTGTGCCATGAGTGAATTCAGAAGCCAGGAAAGATCAGCAGGGCTTTCTAGAGAATCTAAAAAAGGGAGAACTCACGTCCAGTTGCCTCCTCTCTCTGTGAACATTGGACGCACGCTCCAGCTGGAGCCGAAGACATTGAGCGACTTGGAGAAGCAGTCGTTATAGATTATCCCAGTGTACATGGAGAAGGCCCCCATGAGCAGGATAATATACCGACCGGAGAACAGCATGCTAAACAACTGAGAGCAAATGGGAGAGCAGGAGAGAGAAAGAAAATTAGTTTAACCTGTGTGTAGATATGCACCCAGCCAACTTCTGCTTTTTCCAAACAACCATGGAATATCTCACAGTCAGAGGCAGTTAAGAACAAAACAAGTCTGAAGCAAGAAAACCACTGTACACTAGGTTGACCATAAGAACCACTTCCTCCAAATAATCTGATGAAAGGAAGTGAATTCTATCACTTTGCAACACAAACAAGCGCATCTAGAAATGTTCTGCAGAAACAGGACAGCAAACATTTCAAGCTACAAGAGAGTGTCATGGAAAGCTAATGTGTGGATGGATGGACAGATGGATGCATGAATGGATAAATGTATGATACCTCGTTATCATTTTTCTGGGCGGTAAGCCGGGACTCTCGCAGCACCAGGTAAAGGGCAGCGCAGGTCATGAGAATGCCATGGCCCAGATCCCCGAACATGACGGCAAACAGGAAGGGGAATGTGATGATGGTGTAGGGAGCTGAACATGAACCAACACAATGAGCCACGATAAGGTTTGTAGGACATGCAGAACATGCACCATAATACTATTTGCACAAGATCAGGCTGATGATTTATCTCCAGCAGAACATCAAAAACCAATTAGCTGCACAAAAACACATATTTCACTACTTAGAAAAATAATAATGCTGATTCAGTCTGGCAAAGAATTATATGCTAGGAGATAAGTAAACTCCAGTATACAAACGCAAACGCTCCAGTACTGACATCTACTTTTCAGAAGAGAGTACAATGGAAATGACTGTCTTGATGCACTGATTTGGCCAGTCATTGAATGATCAGTCCCTCTCCTCTGCTATGGATCAGACCCAGTTAACATCCAATAATTGTCTGCACTTATTTGGTTAGAAATCAAATCGGCAAGCTACAAATGATTAAGTAATATTAGAAGCTAGACCAGTTGGTAACATTTAGGGTGTGTCTCAAAACCTAGTAAGGGTCTACATAGGCAGCATTTTACGCCATAGTATGCGCTCCCGACATGTAGGCTGTTGAGCAGTGAAGTCGTTTTAAGATGTAAGTTATTTTTATTTTTTTTGGTGTTTTAATGTGTTTATTGTCATATAATCACACAAAACAGGATTTTTTTTAGAGCGTCTCCGTAATCTGTTTTATGAGGAGAGATGTGAGACAGAACGCTGCTACTTAAACAGCTGCCTACATAGTCAGTGCCTACTAAGACAGCTCACTAGGTTTTGAGACACACCCAGAGTCATTGTATTTCATATTGAAAAAGGTATCAAGCTGTAGAGTAAGGTTCTGTAATGCTCACTGATGGTAACTAAATTCAGATCACATTTATATTAATTATCACAAGACAATATTAGTGTCCAGTCCTTAAAACAGGCTGCAAATGCCTTCGCTAATAATAGTCCTGATGATGCAATGGCATATAGCGTTCACTGTAAGACAACCAGCTGGTTATGATTAAAGAAACTATGAAAAATATCAGAAATGCAAAAGCTAAAAAGTGTTGCATGGTACAATTACTATGGTATGAAAACGTATGCCAAGAAAACGTATTCTGTCCAAATAGCACCTGCATAGAACATGACTCAGCTACACCAAACCACAAAACTCTACATGACTAATTGTAGAGTTAGCCTGATCCAACTACACTGGCTGGCACACATACTGAGGGGGAGCTGTTCCTTCTGCTCTACAGTGATGGAATTCCGCTACCATGAGTCAGAGCGCTGTGACGCAGGGCTGAAAGACGTTACCTGGGTTCATCTCTCGGTAGTTGCCAATGCCATAGGCGTCCACAATGTTCTGGAAGCCAGAGGTGAACTTGTTGGTCTTATTGTAGGTGGGTGGGGTTTGTTTGGTCTGCATTCTGTTCAGGATGGAGGGAACAGTGGAGCCACTTTTCTCCTGAGGATAGAAATAAAGAGTCTGCTTTTAAAACCAGTAATGTAAAGTTTTGGGCAGTTGGGGACATTATATTTAAAAAGTATGTTAATGTTAAAAGGTTTTATCATTTTGGAGCATTTCTATTGGTCCATTCTGTCACAGGATATTAAGGGCAGCTGTCATTTTCAAATTATATTGAAAAACAAAATAGAAAAATCAGCAAATATGGATGCTTTTCTTTAGACATCATTGATATGTGTGTTTATTTACTGCTTTTCTTCAAACTGGAGCTCAAGATATTATCTACCTCTTTCACAATAAGATATTTATGCTACTTTATATTGTATTTATGCTTATTTACATCGGTGTACATCTTACTGTGAAAATACACGTATTGCTAAGATAGAGGCTACAAGATACAAGAACTTCGAAACATGAGTTAATCTTTAGAGGGTGTTAACCTTAAAAAAGTCAAGTTAATGTAATTAATTAGCTAAATTAATGTAATTTATTATTAACATTTTATTATTATTAATAACATTTTCTTTTTGTTTACATTTGCTATTTACTTATTTATTTCTCATTTTGCAAACAAATGACAGACATGGACCAATAATCCAAAGCATGTTTTTTTACTTTGCCATGAACAACAATAAATCTTGATGAAATGCAAATCATAAAGAAATATCTCCTCTTTTATTTGCAAACATAAATGTGGGACTGATTCAAAAGTTCAGCAGAACTTCTCTATATATTACTACACAGAAATGCTTCCATCACCAGGAATAGCAGGTTTTATCTCTAGATAATACTGTGGTAAGAGACTGAGTATAATCTTTCTGTACCCCCATGTTCATATAATTCCTCTATAATATGCTGTAATAATACTTTTGTTTTAAGCCTTCACCACATGATTCAAAAGCTGATATCACTTTTAAAGCTTTTGAGTCTAATATATCCGTTTCTTAATAAAACACAGCGAAGTAAAGTATATTTATCAGAAGATCTTGGTGTGTGGGCGAGTGTATGGAGGGGTATATAAGCCTACTGCTATAAATAGACTCTTGTTAAATAAGGCTGAATACCCTGCATGACACTTCTAAGCTGCTGGCTTGCTTTTACACTCTACAAGTAGCCTTATGTGAACCAATCTTTGTCGTTGACTTTTTTGTTTTATTAAAAAAATGCTTACCAGGTCATATTTCTTACATAAAAACATATAATGATACAGTTTCTACTGGTAATTTAGTAATTTAGTTATTAATAATGGCAACGTTGGCTTTTCCATTCTTAGCCTTCTGTGGTGCTAGCCTTATTTAAAGAGCAAGAGTGTGCATGCGTGAGAAAACCAGAAAGAGAGAGATCAAGCCAGGCAGTCTGAGTGTGTGACTGTGTAATCCTCTTAAGCACTGCTTAGTGTAAGGCTAATATTCAACTCAGCTCTAGCCCTAGCATCACTAGCATTCGCCTGTCTCTGTCGTGCATACAGTAAAGTGTGAGATATGAGCAGAATGCAGGTGCGCATACAGTTATGCAAGTATACATCCACGAATATGTGAAGCCATGCACAGTCATACATGCACACATACAAACCTATAGCACAATCCTTGAATGTATAAGTTATGAGCGTTTCTAATCTTACACCAAATCTGACCCTCACTTAAAGCTTTACCCTAAACAGTTCAACACTGTTTTACTTTTAGGAACTGTTCACTGTTTAGGATTAAAAATGTAATTTTACATACAACCGTACATGGACTGTTCAGTTATAAAGAAAGTCAACTTATTTTAAAAGCACCAGCTAATATAAAAATGTCAAACACATAAATATAGTGGAATTTGAGATCCTAATTTGTAATTATTAATTATCAGAATTATCGTTTTACTTTTCACAAAGTCAAGAAATACGGCTTAAAACACTGTTGTTTAGACTTTTTTGAACAATATGGGCGTGTAAGGAAACCAACGAGAGGTGTCTCTGTGTACGTGGAGGTAAACCGGGTAAGCGCAGTTACTTCGCCTGCTTTAGCTGATGTTAGCTAACATTAGCTTGACTTGCTAAGTTCGGTTGCTCGAGTTATGCTAAGCTAACAGAGTTAAATTACGAAGATTTATAGTGTCGTATGAGTGAGAGTTCCACTTTGATCATATTGTACAACAATAATTGGACCTCTATATTTGAGGTGTAGCTGGTTGCTAGGCTGTTGTCATAAATAATGTTGGTTATATATCTAGATACTGTTTACACTCAGGATGAGCTGCTTTTGTGTGTGTGGTTTGACTAAAAGTCTCAGGACTAATGGAGATATGATGGTCTATTTTCACATTACAGCTCATTCAAATTCAAATTCAGAAATATCATCAGAATCTGAAGAACCAGCACTGGAAAATTCTCAGTCCCAGTCAGTCATAATGCTGGTTTACAGCAGCGCTGTTCACTGTTGTCCACCAGTGACGTCAGACTGCGAGCTCAGGTTTCATTTTAAGTCATGTTTATATATTTTCAGTATCTAAAACAATGTGAAATCACCAGGGGTGTCCATAAGTGGTGCTTAGCCTTTAACAAATGTATAAAATATATAAGGGAGAAAAGGAAAGTTAATATTTTAAATCTTTGCTAAATAATTGATTATTTCATATCATGTACCTACAAGAATAATTTCTATATGTTGTATTAATAAAGATACAATTTCACAAAAGATAAGAAGTCCCGCTGTCTGTGGTGAAATGTGTCTAAGTGTTACACAGTGCTTCTGGTCCTCAGGGAAGCCCACAGTTTTACTCCAAATGCATATGGATAGAGCTAATATATGTATATATATATATACCACCTGAGGGGGGGTCCTGAGGACCCATATGAAAACCACATGCCTCTCATGCCTTTCTGCTTAAGTATGCAAGGGTACACACAGTGGGGTCAAAGTGAACATGCTATTAACAAGATAAAATGCTAAATTATTAATGCCACATTTTGTTTCATACCTTTAATGCATTTTGCTAGTTTGACCCTTTCATAGTTCAACCCTGAGGCCTAGCAGCTTAAAAGGCCTACAGTTTTTGAAATGGTTCTATTAAAGTCTCTTTTAAAGAAACCAAAGTTACCTCCAGCTACTGGAATGTCATGAAATTATTCATCACAATATGAAGGTCTAAAAGCTAAAATACATCACAGACTTCATTGGACAGTGCTCACAGGAGGCATACCAACAACCAACAAACAGCAAACTAACAAAAACAACAGAGAAGTGAAAAGCTATAAGTTCCTTTGGAACCACAATGTAACCCAACAATGAGATTGAGAGGGTTAAAATCACTGAGGAGGTGAAGCATGTAGCCACTGTTGGATTTACAGGATGCCAGTGTGTTTTTCATGTAATTCATGTTGAGTTCATGTGAACCTTGTATGCATGTACAAAAATAATGTTACTAAATTACTGAAATGATATATACATTCTGGTGAAGGGTAGAATGTCTGCTCACATAGCTATAATAAAGTGTCCTCCTATATTTATATGTATGGAAATTGGTGTACATGGTGCTCCTCCTTACCGTGCCCCGGCGCAAAGCAAACTGAATGGAGTCCAGATCAGATACCGGGCACCAAATCTCAGCAATCAGACATTTCTGCGTGACATCAATGTTGCAGAGATTGAGCGTGTGGTAGATGGCCTTCATCTTCCTCACTTTGATGAACCACACACGCACGGTCTTGGCAGCCGCCTGCAGCACACGCTGCCGATGGTCCTCAGTCTGATTCAGCACCTGTCAATACACAGCCCACAGTTAGACGTTTTCACAGAGGTTAAAGGGCACAAGGAAAGGTGCACGTGAACCAGCAGTTTGGAACGAGCTGTAGGACTAACATGGGGCAGAAAATTTGTCAAGGATCTTTTACTGCAAGTTTCTGTTGAACGTTTAATCACAAGCCAAAAACAGCTATTTTGACTATTCACAGGTCATGCTGTCATGTTTATTTATATGTGTAAAGAAAAATCTTAAATGAAATCTGTAGATGTATGTCTCATTGTTTGGCGTATCATTTCCATTGCCAACTTCTTTTAGACAACGATATAAAACACAGTACTACACAGAAGGTTTTACCACGGCTAACATTAACGTTTTTAACTCATGAGTAAAAAATTATCCTGTAACGCCGTTATATTCTAGATCTCTCAGTCATCAGGTATCAGACTGTATCATATAATATATTTATTTCAGGGTTTTATCTCTATAATGGTATGTTATATTTACTACACTGTTAACTATATATAATAATGACTATACTGTTATTATTACACTATGCCTATTATTATATTATACAGCGTGTATACAGTCTATACATGTATATAGTACTGTAAACAGCATCCATCCATCCATCCATCCATCCATCCATCCATCCATCCATCCATCCATCCATCCATCCATCCATCCATCCATCCATCCATCCATCCATCCATCCATCCATCCATCCATCCATCCATCCATCCATCCATCCATCCATCCATCCATCCATCCATCCATCCATCCATCCATCCATCCATCAGAGGTCTGCAATCCTGCATAACTCAGCAGGACTTTTAGGCTGCACTACATTACTATATTTCAATACCATGCATAATCATACCCAAGCAATAATCAGCGTTCATACTTAACAAAGTGGAAGACAACTAAATAATGAATAAGAAAGTAATAAAACCAATAACTCAAACAACACATAAATTGCATTGCTGTGCTACAGAAATGGTGGAGTCTTTGGACGGTCAGTCAGCCTCAGCTATGGAAAGTGCTTGAACGAAGGTCAGTACACAACAAACACGGATAAAGACAGTTGACTTATGGAATGAGTTCTAATTTGCGATTACTTCATAAGAAAAAGCTGTACTTGTACATAAAGTATGTCAAATATTGCATGCCATTGACCCTCACACAGGGCTGCAGATAGGAGGGGGCCAAAATGTCTTCGTTGCGGGTGGGAGCAGAACAAACGAATTAAAAACACAGACCTTTAGTGCCCATTCACACAGGCCAACCGCTCTGACGCTGCCACGCCTGATCAGACTATATTTGTGTACTATCTAAAGTCAAACCAATTCTGAGTACTATTATTTTAAAAATAAGAATCCCTATCTAATGTGAGTTAAGCAGCAGATGGACAGCTGAAGACAACTCCTCTTTAACCAGGCATGTTTCTCATGCTTTCCCTAATCCTGTGTAACAAGGCAAGCTTTTCCAGAGATTGGGGTCCATGTATGGCTCGAAGAGACTCCCTGGTTTACTCATCAGAGATTACTTATGGAACAGGGGGCTGACTCAGAACAACCAACGCTGCACACCAGGAGGCTATTTTAGGGGTAACTGAGGAATCTCCCTATAGGTTGTGCCAGGAAGCAGAAAGAGAACATAGCATATGTATGTATGTATGTATGTAAGAAAGATAGATAGAGAGAAATAGAGAGAGAGAAAGAGAGAGAGACACCAAGTGAATAAAGTGAGAGAGAAAGAGAGACAGCCAGAGTGAGAGAGAGGCAAAGAGTGAGAGAGAAAACGAGAGAGAGCGAGAGAGAGCAAGAGAGAGCAAGAGAGAGCAAGAGAATGAGAGAGCAGCAGAGAGACACTGTGCCAGCAGATCAGCACATACCAGACAGCTCAGGTGCCAGTCTTAATGCCCAGGACTGCCCACACTCATCACACTCAGAGCTGTCTAGCCTGTCAGCTACACATAGTGGACCCCTGCAGTTTCAGCCCCTCAGAGACAGCAGCGGGCGTGGCAAGAAGATTTACACAGCTTTACTTGCTTTCCCTGGACCTGCCAGAGCAGCGGCATCCTCATCTGTCTCTCCATCTGTCTCTGTCTCTCCCATGCCATCACTTCATACTCCACCTCAGGAACACACAGGCCTGTTAAGAGCTACCAGACATACTTGCTGTAGCAGTGGTTCCCAGCCCTGGTCCTGACGTGACCCTGGTTGTGCCCTGCATACTTCTCTGTTTATATGCTGAATTAAGGAAATGGAGAGCTTCCCTTGGTACACCAGTCCACATTGGGAGGCATTCTCCACATAAGCGTGTGTGCAAACAGCACAAATTTCAATACGCACATAGTGTAAACTGGAGAGAGTTTTCTAAACATTTTTTGGTTGTTTTCTAAACTTTTTTTAGGAATGACAGAAAGAGCTTTCTAAACAAAAGAGTGGAATTACAAGAATGGAAAAAAAATCTAAACAGTAGCCACAAAAGTGGGCCCTAATACTGATAGTTCATTAAATGTTAAAAATAGTCACCCAACTGGAAACAGATTATTAAGATGCATTTCTTTGTTAATCCAAGGTTTCTCTCAAACTCCAATAAGGCACAATTCCTGATTCTACATTAGCCTTTCATTGTACATCGCTCTGAACTAAAGCAGTTTGTCAAATATGTAAAGGATGAAGCTTGTTTTGAATGTTGTTTGCCTTCTTTACAAATAAACGTTTTTGCTAAATACGCAAATTTTTAATAGTCAAATAACTTGCAGTCAAAATGAATAAATTACAACATATTACAAAATGAAAAACTAGGAGTTTAAAAGTGGTTACTGGACACTCAAATCTGTCAACATGATGAACTGTTGGAACAAAACATCATATCTCATAATTTTTTTTATTTTTCTGTTGTTGGTATGATTTCTAAATACTTGTTGCCCTTTTCAGCATGTGAAAATTGCATGATTAATGGACCGGAAGAAAAAATGTCTAACTTTAAACTTAACACTGACTTTAAAGTATGTTTTAAAGTTTTATTTTGACAGTGGCAATTTATAACATATCATCGCTGTCCAATGAAAACCAAGTACCTTCAACATAGGAACAAAGGCCAAAACAGTCTTTACTTTCAATGTAAGTCAATAGAACCAGAATATTTTCTAAGTGATTTTGAAGCATTTCTATTGGTCCACTCATCATAGAAATTGTACACAATGGAAACTGCTGTCATGTTCAAATGATGCAGAAAAATTTAAATCAAGATAGACATTTTTCAATGGACAGCGACGATATGCATCTTTGTAAACTGGTTGTTTGTATTGTGTCTGTGTTTATGAGTTTAGCTTAATGTGTCTTGTAAGCACTTTTAAATGTCTTTGTGTTTTTTCTGTATGAATTTTATGCATTATTTACTTTAATATTTACAACCTGCCCAGATAGAAACATAGCATTTGGCTAAATCTTCCAAAATGCGACACATTTACATATAATAACCAGATAATGCTGCTAAGTTCATGTGTACTATGCCTTTTACGTTAACTAATAAAGTAATACAGTCACTGTATCATGGCTCAAGTATGGTAGCATTATATTGTTGGACCTGTTGGCTCTAAAGGTCAAGAACATGCCCTGCTAATTTGCCTTTCATCTAATGAAGGCCACAAAGGCTAACAGGCAGATATTTTTACGCATCAAGTACGTACAGCGTTTTTATGGGAGCTGTGTCTTTTCCAATCATATCTGTCCATCTTTCTGGTATCATAGCATAGCACACATTTAAACTGCATTCAATTCACAGCGCATGTCGCAAGACTCCTCGAGCAGGAGTGGAAGGATGAAGATCTTTAGGCAGTGGTGAGATGACACCACATGTCAAATTGGCAAGTTGACATAACATGTCTGCGCGCTGGCGCTTCACCAGCAATGGAGACCGTGTGGGCTGTTTTGCAGTGTGGGTGTATATGAATCTGAGCAGGTGTGAGGGAGACACCACGGGCGCATGTGTATGTGGGAGTGCGGGGGTGAGTCTCCGCAGGTATGGTCACTATGTGTGTGGGCTGCACTAGACTGTCCACACCCAGCGGCATTAAGCCTTTCCCTTTCCTAATAAGGCTCTGGCAAAGATTCTCGGATGGGCTATTATCCCAAACACCATTACCCCATTGCAAACAGCCCAAGCGGGAGCCACTTCTGACTCACTGATCAGATATGATGCAGTGGTAGCCTTGCGCCAACTTTAGCTGTCACACTGGCTGGAGAGAGAAATGAGAGGAACAGGCAAATCAGCTAGATTGAGCTTTGTGTATCTGTGTGTCTATTGTAATCGAGTCTGAACACGACACAGGGCACTTGATCAAACACGGCCGGTAATTTAATCCACCCTGATTGTGACACACAGTGCCATCATATCCATTTACATCAGCTCAACATTCAGTCGGGCTCGCAATCAATTGTTTCCCATTTCAGTAATATTGATTTATTTCCACTGCATTTTCCTCTCTGTAAACAGACTAGTGCACATACATTACTGGTCCAGACACTGTTGGGGTAAACTCTCGCATAACCTATTTGAAGCCCTTTGGAATAAGCCCACCGTGTGACAGCAGCCGTGCTGATGGAGCTTTCGCTCAGCAGTCTTTGACCATGTAAGGGAAGCTGTTTTAGCACTTGAGGAAGGCAAATGTAAACACATCAGAGAGTCACTCTCTCACATGCACACAAACAAAAGGCAGACAGCCGGCTACACAGGCAACAATAAAGACAGATTCAAGAGCTCACTCGCAACACACACAGTGATGAAAGTGATATAAATAAGCCCCCTGCTAAAGTTGCTTCGGTCATCCATGCCATGGCTACCAATTCATTGCACACAACGCATATATTTTAAAAACTGGATGCTGGAAACAGTCACAATTCACCAAAGACAATGTTTATTCTTTGGCCTGCACAACACCACTTCCAATATTTTCATAAACAATGAAAAGTTGACTTGTCAAACCAAGTGTCCACTGTACATCAGTCTATGAGATTTATTCAAAACATCACATATCATTGCGATGCAGGTCAAAGCAGACATTTGCATTTCCACAACTTTTTTGGAATCTTTCTAAAATGTCACTGTAAAAACTACTAGAGTTAAGTAGCTTGCTAGTTTGTGAAAACCACAACAGCAGGAGTTACTATAATATCACTTTTAATTGATGTCCTTTAGTGTTATAAAGAAATAAGTTAAGGTCCAACATTACAACAAGTGGAATGATTTCAATGTGCATTTTAAACCTTTTTACTGTATATGATATGATAAACTATATTACAAAAACTCTTTAAACTTTATAGCCAGTGGGGTCAGCTTGAGTTACCTTTAGCGCTTAAATGCTATAAAGCATTTAAAACACAATTATTATCACAGTTTGATTTTTATTGTTCAGATGAATATTACTGTCTTATTTAAAAATATTTTCTCACTCTGTATTTGACTGAACTTTATTGTCTTTTTTCAGTCTTTTTGGGAAGTGCACTGATATGATATATCGATATCAGTCCAATCCTCAAATGCAGAGATGGAAGGATCGATCGCCCATGTATCGGCTGATATTTCTTCAATTTAGCCCGATCCCGAGAGCCGATTGATGGCGTTAAACAAATAAGCCTAATTTCTGTGTTTCCAGCTAGCGTTTCATCCAGAAAGAGGAGCCCTCCATGAAATCCCCTCCAACCAGGTCCCTGCAATTCCTATCTGAGCCGCTAGGTGAAAAAAGGTGGAAAATTTGAAAAAATAAACGTGTCTTGTGGGGGAACCTACTACTAATCGGATATGCCACTTAAGAGCACACCACGCGTCTGAATACATTGAGTATATACAAAACAAATAACACAGAAAACCGCGCAGACCACCCGCTACGAAAAGCACAGCAGCAACAACAGCCACAGTGATTAAGTTTATAGCGCTAGATAACCATGTTTTGACCATGTTTCATGACTTGCTTTCGCTAATAATTGCATGTAACCCTGCTGTGGCATATATAAATTTATACACTAAAGCTTGAACTTTGATTTTGAACGATGGTGCCGACTAACCAAAAATGCTGCTAAACATTCAGCATGAAAAAAAACCAGCAAGGTTTTAAACCTGAGTCGTTCTGTGGGCTACGTATTTCCTCTTTTACTGTTTGAGCATGACGTTATTTAGATGCATTCAAACGAATGTATTATTAACCACTTAGTCGAGAGTGTTTGTGCACAAGGGTGCGTGTGCATGCATATCTGACTTACCATCTGAAGATCGTCAATACGGGTGTTTACTCCTGCTGCCATTTCCTTCCTCTCTTGGGGGGTCTCAGGGCAGGGGTACAGTGAAGCCCGAAACCTGGAAGTAAAACACACATTCACAGACACATAAACACAGGCTCATATGTATTGGTCACTCCACATTTATTGGCAACCAACAGACTTATGTCATTTCGTGAAATGTGAATCCATATAGCAGCAGAGGAGTGTTTGTACCCTTCACAGATCTTTTTCACCCGGTTCTTCAGCTGGTCTCCCTGGAAGAAAATGATGAACACAGACTTATGGACCTGGTCGCCCTGGAAAACCAACAAACCACAGAGAAAGAGACCTGTCAGTAACATTTTACTGATGTAGCTGATAAAGCAACATTAAGACCTCAGTGTTAATGAACAAATATTTTAATTTCTAGTCCAGCTAGAAGGGCGCTAACAGTTGTAGGGTCCTCCAATGGGTCCTCAATGTCTGCCTGACGCAAGAACACGTTGCCACGGCAAACTCTCCACAACATCCTCTCAAAGGTGGGAATCCTCTCTCTGCCAATCACACCCGCCACAAACCTGCAAGCCGGAACAAAGTTAAATGTATATGGGAGTGACCTAACCAATAAATATGTTATTACCAATTACTAAGTACACACACAC
The DNA here is from genome assembly GCA_021613375.1 of Megaleporinus macrocephalus. NCBI lineage: Eukaryota > Metazoa > Chordata > Actinopteri > Characiformes > Anostomidae > Megaleporinus > Megaleporinus macrocephalus. The sequence continues at coordinate 12,861,349 of CM038719.1, forward strand.
ACACACCAACTGAAATCTGTATCTATCAAACTATCTATTATGTACCAGATTAACATTTGAATGGACTGCCTACTCTTTAAGGGAAATTCCACAGATTATTCTGCTTAATTTAGAGGTTAAAATGTAAACAGTTATTCAGTTTTTTCATTTCAAATGCTCCCTTCTAGAGACACCTACTGAATCCGATTATTAGATTTTTATGTAATTTAGATTTTTTTCTTACTAAAAATCAAACTACAGATGACAAAGAAATAGTACAGAACTTGTATCTTAATTTTGTTTGCATTTAAATTTCCATTTTGGGCTAAACGTCAAATTTAAAGTTAAAGCACATACTGATCTAAAACTTTTAACATGTTAATGAACCCTGACTTTTCCTCCGTATATATATGGGCACCATGTGTTTTTTAATAACATAATTTTAGCATCTGTGATTGCCTCACAACGTGCCCTGTTCTTATCATACGGCAAACAGTTCGAAAATGTGTCAGGGATGGTTGCTTGCTTTATTTTAGGTGGTGTGCTGGTGGATCAGGTTTTTTTATTCCGCTGGGAGCAGCACTCTCGCTCCACTGCATGCTTCTATTCAAGGTGTTGGAATAAATCTGTTGTTTCCAAACACACCTTACAGCGAGGACTTGTTTGGTCTGTATCTGACACTGCAAAACCAAACCAACTCCAGATCACAGAGGAAGTTACTCCTTTCTTGGGGATAAATTCCGGCTTTCCCCCAATCGCTGCCATGTTGTTTGTGTGTGTGTCTATGGCAAGCGTGGGGGAGGGGGGAATGTCACTCTGAACTACAGAAGCCCAAGGGAGGCGTCGTTGGTGGAAGTTAAAACTGAGAGAAAGCCGATTTTTATAAAACACATCAGCCTGAACTGTAAATCACAATTAATCGATCCAATTTATTTATCACCTAGGTCTACTAAAGCATTTAAAGCACTGAAGCTCCCTCAGAAAGTTATTACATGGCATGATTACAAATACGCTACTTAGAAAGACGATAGTTTGGAGATAAATCTTTGCCTAAAAATATTTTTAAAAGCCAAAAAAGATAGAAGTACACTGAAGAGTATGACTACGTAATTTAACGAAGTCTGAAATAACTCTGGAATTGTGCCACAAGCAAAAACATAAAGCTGGCACACATCAACACAGCAGATTTACTGCAAATGATAAGTGTCAGCTGAGTGGAGCTCCCAGATTAATTCCAACTCCTTCTAGCATCAGAACTGGGAATGCATTGACTGTTTATGGGGTTATATTAGACTGCAAACATCAAACCTAACATTAAGGGCTTATTGCTTGATGCCTAAATAAATAATGCTTAAATCTTTAGCATTGTAGACTATTATTACAGGTTCATAAACAATGATTTGTACGTTCTTTATAGGCAACTGTCTTGAGTTAGAGAAGAAGTGTTAGTCCAACCAGCTCCAAACTCCCTATGAGACAGCAGCACACTAACTTGCACAGCATGGCAGCTTATGCTTTTCTACATGGTGGGTGGCTGCAGTACTGGACTAAATGCCACTTAAGACTGTTAAGCTGGGATAGTATTGGCCAATGTAATTTAACATAAGTAATATAAATATTGCAACAGTGGAGAAAAGTTTTTCCTCACAGTGGATCAGCTTCTGCTAACTGGCTCTAATTTTTTAATTTTATTCATAAACAGATTTTAATGTTTCTGCAAGATTTTCAGAGGCACTTAAGACTTAAGACTTATTCATAAGTTTCCTGCCATTTAGAGCAAATATAGGCTAATAGAGGAGGAAGAGGCATTGCCAAACAATGACTCCATAACAAGCAACGAAGCTATATGAGACAATCATGTAAAAAAATGTAGGAACAGCCCAAATGGAGTGGGGAGCTCACCCTAGCCTGAGAGGAGCCACACGTCCAACCTCATTTGGGTCCAGTAGAGTGGACGACTCCTCCATCAGAGAAGGGTCTTCCATCTGTAAATAGAGAAACAAAAGGACCATTAGACAGGCAGAGAAGAAACAAATAGTTAGAGACAAGCAGAGTGTGGTGGAAGTTTTAGATATATAAATGTTTTGTTTTGTTGTTTTCTGAAGAACTTGCACTTGCATGAGGGAAAGCAGGTGGACACAATAATAACACAAGTAACAACGCTAGCTGTTAATATAAAGTACATAGACTATGCTAATGCTAAATACAACACTGTAATACAGCTATAGTTAAACATACATATTTCCTGTGTGTGATTACTGAAGAACACTGTTGTATGGTAGAGAGAAAAACAGAGACAAAAGGGCAGTGAAGGAAAGACAGAACAAACAAAAAAATGATAATAAAAGAGAAAGAGGCGTGTCTCAGGCCTGTATTTAGTACGCTGAATAACCCTTAAATATGCATTCAGGTGCTGAGCCGCACCTCCTTCGAAGCGGCAGCTTTTATGCACTATACATCATTTAGTTGCTGAAGTGTTTCCACCTGTTTACAGCTGCCTCACTGTAAGCAGGTTTTATCTGTGAGGAACTAAAGAGCGTTGTCAGAGAAAGTAAATGATTAAAAAATACAGCTAACTGATGTCCACCCATCAGAGTTTATATTAACTTGTAAAAAAAGACAATAGCATTATAAAGTTCACCTGCAAAATGAGGCTGAGTGCTTTCTAGTCAAAGATCAAGTCCTGTCAACCCTTAAAAAGCTCCTAAAGTGAAGGCAGTTACAAGCTAAATTGGTTAAAGGGCTACTACTAGGTTGGGCACTTTAACCCCGAGCCCTGCCCCTGATGTCACAACAGATTCTTTGTTTGATTCTTTTTATTTTTTTGTGCATGTAATTACACTTCCTTTTTATCTTCCTTTGATTACTCATGGTAGAAATAACCTGTAAAAATTATTACAACACAGGTCTAAAGGCTTTACACAACAACCTGGGTGTGACAATTAAATGTGCTGTAACTACATCAGTACCTTTTCATGGACAACACTTTACTTACTGCTTATCATCTGGTGAAAACAATTCTCGGGACTGATTATAATTCAGAAAAAAATTAAGAACCAGAAGGAGAGTAAAGGGAGCTTAAAGGTTTCAAGACCTCATCAAAAAACTGCTGTGTGCGCCTCAGGATGTGTTTAAGCTCAGTCAGTTCCAGAAAGTTCTTCTTTAGGGCTTCCTGGTTAGTGTTGATCTCCTTCAGCTCATTCTCCAGCTTCTCAAATGTGGCCTGCACAAAGACGTGTCAAACAAATCACAACATGGACATGGACGGAGAGACATTACTGATGAGTGGTCTCAACCCCTAGCAGCACGCTTGACCAGTTTGTACATTTAAAGTAAGTATATGACATTTACTAACATAGCATTTACTTAACATAGGAGCAACAGTAAATTCTGCAGTGGTACCGGTGGTTCTCAGCAGAGATGGGCACTCGAATGAGCGACTTGAGTCGAAGTTGCACTTAAGTCACCTAGAAAAAGACTTCAGACTTGACTTGAAACTCGTCTCTAATGACTCTTAACTCGACTCGAACTCATCCAAAATAAGAGTAAACCCGGTATCTAGGCACTGTTTGCGAAAGTTATATAAAAAATGCTTTCATTGTGTGTGTATGTTGCCGTAGTGTTGTTTTGGTGATTTGGGATGCAGCCCCCTTTCTCGTGACGTATCACATCATCCGCTAATCACGAGCAGGAAATCGAAAAGAAGCGTAAAATGTAAACAAACGAGGTTGGCATGGCTTCAGCTGGAGTACCGTACGTGGTAGCCTTCGGCAACAGGGAGTTTAAAGTTCTTGGACATAACCGAAGAGTGGCAATGTATAAAGAACGTGGGAAACAAATTAAAGACACTGGAATGACCACATCAAACTTCATAAGGCACAGCCGGATAGGGATGTTTACTTTACGCTAGCCACGAAGCCATCAATACAGCTAATATATGAAATACAGTTATTTTCCATCTCCTTCCACCTCAACGGGCCAGACACTTTCAAATTTATCTTCTTAAAATGTAATAGCAGAGCTATGTAAACATTTAGGACACACCTACTGAGCCTACTAAGACCCCTACTTAGGTCTAAGTTGTAAAACTAATTATATTATAATGTAACCAGCAGTTGATGTTCACTTTACAAAACAAAAAAGATATCACTTCTAGTTTGTTCTATATCTAAAAAGGTTAAAAGAGCTCAAGAACAAAGAAATTGTTGTTTTTGTTAAGCAAAAAAAAAATTAAATAACAGTTGTGTTTTGACCACTAAGTTAACCTGTTATGTTTTTAACATGGGGAAATTATATAGGTGTGTATTTTTAACACTTAAATATGGTGTATTGACTGGTGTCTAGCCTTAAGACTCGTGACTTGACTTGGACTTGTATTTTGTGACTTGTGAACATCTCTGGCTCACAGTGGAGGAAATGGAGAAGTGCCAGTGGAGCATAGCAGGAGAAAGAAGTGCTAAAACATTCATAACTTCTAGACTTTATGCAAATTAGAAGCACATTTTGCAGGCAGCTGTCAATCACACTGTTAAAATGAAATACATACATTTTCAAAGTACAGGCTGAAATCAGTGTTGAGGTGATGGAAGAACACAAGCCCACACCTTTGCCTTCACTTTCACTCTCAATCTCGAGCTAAACTTGCTTGCATTTTAGCAACACGCCCACAAGTCAGACAATAGTGGATGAACTAACCAATCTGACCTGCTAGATGTAATGTAAATGTATGTGTGAGTATGTATGAATCGAGTATAGCAAAGTCTTTGTATGTGTTTGTCTGTTTTTACTAATAATTTGTTCCTTATTTGTCCAAACTAGAGTTTGCAGTTTTGTGACACTGAATCATTTTTAATTGGTTTGGTTGACTTTATAGTGCAATGGCTACAGTGTGCCAGTCTACTTATGAGTGCTTGTTTATTTGAAAGACATTTTGCAGTATATGCAGAATAATAATATACTATATAAAAATAGACATTCTTAACATGTATGTGTGTTACAGTCAGGTTGTTGATATATGTGCCAAACCCAAAGCCAGCACTTCTCTATTACTTTACTGCTTGTCTCTCTGTGTTAGCAGTAGTTTTTGTAGCCAGTGTACAGTAGTGTACTTAATTTGCTGCAGACCATCACAAAAATGTGCAGCAAACTGAACCATTCATTTCATTTGGAGCAATCTGAAACCTACAATTTTGTCCAGAGCGTGCTTTGTTTGGTGCACACTCGAGTATGGGTGGAGTCTTTACATCTATCAAAGCAACCTAAAAACAGAGGAGAACGTTTTCTAGATCCATACCTAAAAAGGTAGAAGTCAAAGCACACATAGATGATCTTGGTTTCAGTTTTGAACCCCTTTTTCTATTTAAGAACAAATAACAAAGATATCCTCATTTCCACTCAAATCATTTTCACACTAATTAATGCAGCAGTACATTGATATGGGCACTTGGGCATCATGCCATGAGGTGAGTACTTTGTGTTAAGGCATGTGACACAGGTATGTGACCTGTAGTCTGAATAGTCTGTACTCCCAGCGTAAATGCTTTTATATAACAAGGCCTCTGAAAAACGTTTGCTATGAAACAGGATGGGCAATAAAAGTGCACTGAACGGATATGCATTTCTAAGACATTCATACCTCCAAGTCAATCATGTCTCGAGGAAAAGGGACCTCAGGATTCTCCCCCGTGTCTATGATGTTTATGTTGGCTTTCTTTATTTCCTTCTCGACGAATCCTGTGGAAAAGTGAGAAAGCGTGAAATTAAGAGTTAGAGAGGTAGAGAGACAAATGAAAGATGCTTAAAACCTCTGTTGCATTGCTCCACAGGTTTTAATGATACTCTGAAGAAATGCATAGTACGTGTTGTGGCATTGCTGACTCACTCAGTTTGCGGTCCATCTCCTCACAACGGCGCACTTCGTTTACAAACTTCCGCTGAAACACGTTCACATCGGGATTTAACTGTGATTTACACACAACAGAGTTAGGAGCAGGTTCTTCTTAAATGTTCACTCATTCCATACACATACACATACATATACATGATAACAAAAGCTTAAGATGTGCTTTACTTTACAGACTGAAAAACTAATAAACACAAGTGGATCTGGTATAATTGTAGAAACTCTGTTTATACAAAATTGTGCTGGAATAATTTCCACATGGAAAACTGAAATACTTGCTTTGTTTGAAAGGGAGTTTAATGCAAATAATGACAGAAACAATAGCAAAAGTGCTGCTAACACACAAAAAGAATGTGGCCATAGAAGTTTAAGGGTTTTGGTATACTCAAGTGGTAAAAAAAAATAAATAAATAAGAAAATACAATGAAAACGATAAAAAAAAAAACAACAACAGCAAAAAAACTATACAAATGGGAGTGTCCTGGAAACAGTATCCTTCAGAGGTAAGCTATGGCACTAGTTAATTATTTATTTGCTATCCACACCCCATTCATAGGGCCTTATTGGTGCCTGTGCTGAAGCTTTCACTCACATCTCTGAACTGCACCATGCCGATCTCCCCGAGCTCGCTGACACAGCAGTAGGCGGACTCCGACTGCAGGAAGAGCTGGGCCAGAGTCATCTCCTCACTACGGAACAACTCCCCCATGATGTACTACCAAGCCCGCACCACACCAGCCCAGAATATCTGCAAAAGAGAACCAAAGAAAATTTGAGGTAGTAAGAATGGCAAATTATACAACTATGGGTAGACAAAAACATCACAAAAACCAAAACCAGCTACAACAAACCAGTTTCAGTTCACAGGCGAGTCCTGAACAGAGACGGCGATAAACCACTGTTAAGCAACCAACCCCAATGGACACATACACAACAAAAAAAAGAGCTGTGTTTGAAGCATGAAGTGTGAAGTGTGCGATAGCTGCACTGAGGCCTTCACAGAAGGAAGGAAGGGAGGGTTTTATAAGCCTGATACCACAGATCCACTCAAAGCTCAAAAACAACACGTTAACACTTTCACTTATACGCTGCAGTCTGCCTAAACTAAGATGTAGAAGTTAATCCTACACAATTTACACAATAAGGCAATTGTTTTTAATTGAGATGTTGCTAAAAAGCTTCAAGGTGTGATAAAGTACTGCACTGGCTGATTATTTAAAATAACTGCAGCCACTGCTGGTGCTGGGATGCATGAAAAGTTTTAACATGTCACAGTATATATATATATATACATATGTACATGCTAATATAGTAAAGCAGCCTTTCACTATGTTATTAGGCTGCTCTGGTGCTTATATTTTGATGTTTTAGCATCTGGATATACTGTAACCAACATGTTTATGAGTATTCTATGTATTAATAATAATAAAGTATAAATCCTGAACAGTGTGGTAAAATATTATTTCACAAACAGAACCCTACAACTGTACATTTACAGCTCTCGGAAATAAAAGGTTATCTCTGTTTCTGGTCTTGTCCAAAAAAGGTTTTTCTCCAAATGTCCTACAAGTCTAATGTTTTACAGTCAATGGCATTTAAAGACAGTGATAGTGTTAGGTTATAAAAAGCTTCTGTCCTAACAAAAAATAATTTTGCCATTTCAGGAGTGAAATCTTTCACCCACAAACTGCACTAAACACAGATAAAAGCATATAATTCTAAACTGATGACACCACAAGAAATCAGATTTTCCAAATTTAGCTACAGAAAAAAGCAGCAGTGCAATTTCCATTTCTATGCTGATTTAATCGGATACTCAGCCAAAACTGCAATACATATAGTCACATTACCCATCTCTTGTGTTACATGTCATTATCACTGTAATAAACCATTCTTATAATAATTATTATAGTTTATTATTATAGATGATTTAGTAATAATACACATCTAATACATCTGCATGTTTCATAAATAAGTTTAATACAAGTGACTATATAAACTGCATGGTAACAAGTAGCTGAGCGGGTGTCAGATCATTATACCATATTAATTATTAGGTTTTTTTTTACTATTTGTTGATTCTTACTTAAATGGTTTCTTTTCGCATTTTCTATCAAACGATCCCTACCAAACATCTACAACCAGTAATGATGTACCTAGAAGGCACGAGTGGAATCTTATGCCTCCTTGATGTCTCGTCATTCCATTACCATGTGATAGCACATGCGGTTATGTGAAAAAGCACTTGGTATTTAGAAAGAATCAGAAAACACAATGAGGCATTTGGACATTCATCAGAACTGAATCCCTTAGGGAACAGAGCTGTGTCCTGCCATCGTTTACTGCTAAGGCGAAGCAGCAGAACTTTACTGCTAATGAAATCAAAGAAATATGTGTATTTTAACAGCACAAAGAGTTATTTTCCATTAATATCACATATGAATACCGTTTTGCTACACTGCTGTACGTTATTTACTTCTTTATCAGACTACAGACAGGCTTGCTCTCACCAAGATAAACCATGTGCTGTGGAACCAGACCAATTCTGAATTATCTCTGGCCGAAATGTATACGGAACCCTCTTTATTGAGAAATCAGGTGTTTCAGCCACACCCATTGCTAATAAGTAAATGGCTATGCAATCTCCTTAGACAAACACTGAAAGTACTGTAGAATAGGTCACACACAAAGCTCGGTGACTTTAAATTTGCCACAATCATAAGATGTCACCTCAGCCACAAGTCAGTTAATCAAACTGCTAGATTTCCCCTGGTCCTCTATAAGGGCTATTATTGTAAACAGAAAGCATCTATAAATATCAACAGCCTAGCCACAAAGCCTTTTTTTTAGGATTTAGTTTCAGCCCTTTAGTTTCAGGGCCAAGAGCAATGTTAATTCTACACAGTACAAACACAATTTAACTCTACATATTAATGCCCCTGGTTTGGAATTGGCATGTCCAACAAGCTCATACGGGTGTGATGGTCAGGTGTCCACATAGTGCACCTTACTATAGCTCTATTTGCAACCTCCTTTGTGATTATTTATTTACACTTTTTCTGCAACTGAATGCACAGCAGGAGAATGAATTAAACTATGCAGCACTGAGGGACTATACGAGCTGGGAAAGACTAGAGATTAGAGATTAAAGCTGAGGCATATGACTCGGACTATACCCTGGAAATATATTCAACATCCCACATCCACCGAGCAGAGAGAGGCGAGGCTACAGCGCCAGATTACAATCTCACACCATAATTATTGATCTGTTATTTTCCATTATTTCAAATGTTATTATATGACTGTCGGTAAGGAAACTGCTTGTGTTTGTCTCATGGAAAATTCGAAGCATGTTCAATAATGCAACAGGTTGTGCAGTGTGAGCCCTGCACTTTTTCCACTCTCTCCATTCAGCCAAGCATCAGACAAACATGAGGCCAGTCCTGCTTGCCCACATTGTAGTATTTTGTTGCCTTCCATACATATGCATAAACATTATCATGTACATAAACATATACATGAACAGACCAGAAGAAACGCTGCAAGTTCGGCACCAAACATCATCCGTTTATTTACCAAGTGTTGCCATCGAGGGAAAGCATCTCCAACGTTAACTCTTGTATACTTCTATTTACGTTATATTTGATTTGTTATGTTTGCTGTCAAACAGGGAAGCTGACAGAAGCTGTTTGCAGCAGTCGCTTGGCAAGAGCTTCAGCAATCATTGCATTCGATGATCCTTTCATTGGCTAGCTATCCTTAAATTACCTAACCATAGATCATGCATATAAGTTAATATTTCTTTAAAGGAATCTGCAACAGCAGAATGTCTGGAAAACCCAACAGCCATTTGACAAAACATACAATAGGCTGCTCAGTTTCTGAGACTAAGAAATAGATAACCTCAAAAGTTGGTGTTGGTGCAGCTCATTGCTGTTGATGTGAGTTTTTCTTTTTTGCACTGAGACAGGAGGAGATTTAGAGAGATTTAATTTACCAGTTGACAGACAAAATAATGTTTTAAATGTGTTACTTACTGAATTATAACTTTTTATAATTATAAAGATTTTAAGGTCACTGAAACATACTGGACCAGACCTGAATTAAATCGTATTGGCTCACTAATGAACTGTATCAAAACGCCACCTGTTTATCTGCATTGGAAGTACAAAAAAGGTATTACACAACAGGACAAGCTGGGGCTACCTTCGTAGCATGCTAACTTCAGTAGATATCTTTGCGACATGATGCATAGACATCTTCGGTATACCATCAAAAATGTTATTTCTTCTTAAATGTTTAAACTGAAAATCTAACATACTGCTCCTTTAATTGCTTCAGACGCCTGGTTACCTATCACCACTACTGTGAACCACTCTGACTCAGGAGGCTTGTCCAGAACAAAGCATTTCACACCAAACCAATCTGAACAGAGACATTTTGAAAAATGGGTGGATTTGCCCTTTAAATCACAAACAAGACCCACACTAGATTTGACCACCCGTGAACCGAAACGTGAAGCATGTGTCGATACTAAGTTCCTACTGAATCAGAGACTTAACGTCTTATTGTTCAAAAGCATTCATTGTGTACTGAACAATCCACAATCCGCTCTTCTCTAAGACTCTCAGTGACGGTGTCTGCGTGTTGGAGGAGATAAATTAATTCATTCAGTACATTAAATGTTCAGAAACTTGTATGATATGCATATTTTGGATAAACCCGTTATTGGCTGAAGTAAGCTTCTTGTTCGAATAGCCAGATCCACCTTAAATTAGTGGCCAGAATATAACCGCTGCACCATTTAAGGTGGAACGGGCAATTCGAATAAAAAGCTTACTTAAGAAAGAAGCAGTGGAGCTTTTCCAGCAAACTGATAACGAGTCCAAGTTTTACGGTAACCCCTTTTGCATTCTTCAATGAACTTACAGTGTTTCTACAGGGCTGAAGCTTCGTAGTGAAATATCAGTAACGTCAACGTAGCTTAATCGTCGGGGAACCGTTATTTAGCGTAAACGTGAAGAAAGAAGTGGCTGAAGTTCTTCTTGTTTGACTTTCCCCGTTCCACCTTAAACGGCACAGCAGTTACATGTAACTCCGGCACCATTTAAGGTGGACCGGCGAATTCGAATAAGAAGCTAACTTCAGAAAGCAAGCAGTTAAGCTTTTCCAGCGAACTGATAGCGAGTCTGAGTTTTACGGTAACCCTACTCGTTAAAACTGTAGTCTTAAAGAGAGACACTACGCAGCAGCACCCTACATTTGTGGATTGTATTTACGAGCCCCCCAAAACAGATACATTAGAGAAGTTAGCTTGCCGCTAACCCTTCGGTAATATAGAAGCATACTCGCTAGCAACCAGTCAGACAACCGTTGAGCTAACAAGCTAATCTGAGCTGTCAACAAGTTGTACATCAGCACATTCTTCACCTAATGGCGTCAATAACAGCAACAACTTCTGCTGTAGCAACTCAAACAACTCCGAACATGCAAATAAGGACGGGTAAAAGTCATAAACGCTCTTTTTGGCCAAGTTAGCTAGCCAACTCATGCTAACAAGTGATCCTGAACAGGTTAATTTACTAATGTTACAGTCACCGCAGAGAACAGCTTTTTAAACCGAAGCTTCAGAAAACGTCAGAAAACTAGCACCGAGCAGCTGAAGGACATTTTATCAGTGTGAAGCCGCAGAGTTTTTATACTTACAATTTAATAATAATAATAATATCGGCAGAATTGGAGACTCCCACTGAGTCCGCAAGTATCCCGGACTCCGTCCACCTCAGTCCTCTGAGCATCAGCTGACTGCCGCCGTGACGTCAGAGGGAGGCCCATGTGGGTCACGTGCGGGACTAGCTCACCTGGGCACGTCACGGCAGGTATTTTTCAAAGAATTAGCACATCACTTTTGCCTTAAGTAAAAAAAAAACAATGATATGAATTCATTTCAATTTAATATTTATATGTAGTCGATTTATATCCAAAGAAAACTCTCTTTACAGGAGAGGGCAAACAATTTTTATGTAAGTCAATGGAACCAAAATATTTATCCAAGCTATTTTAAGGCACTTCTATTGGTCCAGTCACCACGAAAATGTCCCACAATGTAAATATCAAGTGCTGCATTGAAATGATGCAGAAAATAAAGATACATGTTTTTCCTTGGACAGTGATGATATCAGAAAGCATTTTGGAGAAACCCAGCAGACATGTGTTCAAAGGAAACATCTTTAAAGGTGCCATAGAATAGACTGTATTTATATTGCTATAGTTGAACAAGCAGGGTTCGGTACATAGAATTGATGTACCATGAACCTTAAACACTGTTGTTCCTCCTTTCAATACAAATAACAGTACTAATACAAATAACAACATTTCATCGCTGTCCAAAGAAAAACATGCATCTTTTCATTTTTTATTAATCATTTGAACACATGAGCTAAGGTGAAAATGTCATGGTTAATGGACCAATAGAAATGTTGCAAAATAGCTTGTAAAAAAGTAAATTTACATTTTCCATTAATTTACATTAAAAGTAAAGTAAAGTTTTTGTCCTCTACTGTAAAGTAACCATTTTGGAGATGCTTGTTATCCTTTGGACAGCAATAATTTACACAGCTGAGACATTTACATATAACGACAAAGCAGCAGCAATGAAACTGGCAGACTATGTGGAGGAATCTAGCGTTCCAGGCTGTGATGGGGATGTTTGTGCTTTTCATTCTCTTCTTTCCAAGTAACCAGACTGTCAGTGTGCATGCTTGATGTTCATCTTTAAACAAAGCTAAAGTTGGCTTCCTATTCTCCAGCTTCTTATTCGAATGTTCTGTTCCACCTTAAATCCTGCAGCTTGTACAGACGCAAGATGGTAACTAACTTTAGCATGGGTAACTAAATAGTCTAAAGACCAAGCTTATTCACACAAAAGTTTACTATGTTGCTTCTGTCTGATTATCGTGTCTTGCTATAAATCAGCCAATTGGAGATCATTAAATATTCATTAATGGATAATTTCATTGTAGGACCAAATCATAGGGTGTAAGTGGGCAAGTAAAACTGCATCTGGGCCACAACAAATGTCATCAATGTAGACATAAAAGAACCATTAAAAATGCTTTAATAGCACTTTTAATTCTATTTTTTACAACGAAGCAGCTTTTTATGAACTCTGGTCTACCACCAATGAACAAGTCAAGAGCAACAGTGGCAGGGAACAGGAACCAAGATCGAAAAGGGGAAGCCATCCTTCTCTGGGCTGCACTGGATGATGGGGGTTAGCAAGTAGCACAAATTTACAAGTGAAATACAGTTTAAATGAGCGGAACTATCTGTGAGAGACTAATGTCTTAAAAGTCCATCAAGAAACTGTTATTAAAATTTTTAATGGACTATCAGTTTAGTTGGTCTTAGGTGAGGGGCACACAGTCCGTTATTGTTACCACGCATCTCAAGTCAAGATTTATTTCTAGAGTGTTCACCAAGCAGTTTTATAGAAAACCCAGGTCCAAGTCTCAAATTAGCAGACCAAATTTGTGATTACAAGATTAAACTTCACGAGAACCAGAGAGAAAAAAAACTGACGGGAACTAAGACCCAAAAGGGGAAGTCATGGTCTTCTGGTCGATACTGGAGGGCAAAACATTAACACAACAAAAAAAACAGTCAGTGTTACTGACCACTGTTAGAGGTCTATCAGAGTAACAGAAAAGAAACAGAGCTATAAAACCAGTCACTGTTACTGACTAGTAACAGTGTTACTGTGCTGTTGTTACAATTACTATTACTGTAACTGTTACTGACTACTGTTAGGGGTTTGTCAGAGTCAGAATAAGATCTATGTAAACATTGTATGAATAAGAAATAGGTCAATATCAACCAGTTACTGTTACAGACTAGTAACAATGTTACTGTGTTACTGTTACAGTCACAGTCACAGTTACTGACAAGCAACAGTGTTACTGGTACTGTCTCTGTTGCTGCAACTGTAATCAACTATTGTTAAAGGCCTGTTAAAGTAACAAATAAGAAATAGATCTATGTAAACCAGTAACTGTTACTGACTAGTAATGATGTTACAGTCACAATTACTATTACTGACTATGGTTACAGGCCTATCTAAACAATGTTACTGTGTTAGAGTTACAGTCACTGTTACTGTAACGGTTACTGACTACTGATAGGAGTGTTAAATTAAATAGAACTAACTAGAAACAGTGTTACTATGTTAATGTTACTGACTAGTAAACATGTTACTATGTTACTGTTACTATCACGGTTACCATTACTGACTACTCTTAGACTCCTAGCAGAGTAAGGATAAGAAACAGATCTATGTAAACCAGTCACTGTTACTGGCTAGTAACAACGTCACTGTGTAACTGTCACACTACAGTCATGGTAATTATTATTGACTATGCTTAGAAGGCTATCAGAGTGGCAATGAGAAATAGATCTATGAGAACCAGTCACTGTTACTAACTACTTTTATAGACCTATTAGAGTAACAATAAGACACATCTTCAAAACCATTATCACTGTTAGAGTAACTAATACAATCTATACGAAACAGTTACTGCCCGTGACTAGTAACATTATTACTGTTGACAATGTTACTGTTACGGTCACTGTTACTGACTACTGTGAGAGGGTTGATTTGCTTTTACACAAATGATCATAACATTGTTTTGTGTTTACTTATGCTGTTCTTGTCATAGCTTTAATTTATTTGAATAGATGAATAGATTTAGTTGTGATGAATATGCAAAACAGAAGAAATAAAATATACAAATATAAAACACACTTTTTCAAATATACAAAATACTTTTCATAGCACTGTATCTGTACTGTTAGTTCTGTCTGTGACTAACACAGATATTCTTAGCATATATAAAGGTGTTGAACAGAAACTGTCTTTGCTATATACTATATACATTTTATTTCAATTTATTTTAATCCATTCTCTGTGGAAGGATAGATAAAGGATGTTTTAAGGCAAAACAGTCCCCAAAGAAAACTCAGATGACATTTTATCATCAGCAGCTTTACAGAAGTCACCTTGGTTTGGCATAGTACATTAAATAGCTATGTTTGTGTTGTAGACTAAGTGATACCTGGTTCCCATTTACTACCTCTGTAAATAAATCAGAGTCTTAAAATTTCTCTATAGCAAACAATTTCACATGAAAACTACTCTCAATGACTTAATGTACATGTCATTCATCTACAAGAGTTCCCCTCTAGCATTCTTTTGAGTTAGGGGTCCAAGACAAGCACTGCAAGACTGTGCCATTTCCCCAATAAAGGTTCAAATCTTTCCTATAGATAGATAGACAGATAATTTATTGATTCTAGAGGGATCTCCGCATTTAACCAATCCGTGCAGTGAAACACTCACATATACACACAACCAAACCCGCAACCTTCCAGTCACAAGGCTGGTTTCCTAACCTCCAGCCCACGACTGCCCCTACACAGTATTATATCAGCCTTATGACTCAAGCCTAACTTACTATACTATAAAGCTGAACATGTAAAACCAGATGACAGCCCCGCTCTTATAGGACAGCCCAGTGTGTTTACAGGTCAGCACGTCGTATGAGCCGGTAAAGGTTAAGAGATCACAGAGTGAGGAATCTGTCGCTGAGTCGCTCTACAGATGTTATGTAGGTCTTCTCTCGTCATTCTCCTCTTTCCTCCCACAAGTGGTTTTTTTAAAGGTTTTAACAGGTTACGTTGGCCAAAGCCTACTTCCTTTAGTGCCCACATCACAGGGCCTTTCTAGACTAATGGTATATCCCTATATGCAAACGCTTTCTATGAAGTATTGGTTTTTAAATATCTTTACTCAATGCAGTACTGTCTTATGTCATGTGAAATCTGCAGGGTCATTTTTAAGGTTTCTTATTTGAATATATTGCTTGATACAACTCTTTTGAAGGTACTTCTCTGTGTTAAAGGCCACCACAAAAGTCAGCCCAGCAAATGCTCTGAACTGCAACTGGTCCTTAGTCATCGCTGTGCTCTTGGAGGTCTTGAAAGCTGTTGATACAGGACGTAAATTGAATGTGTATGTAATAACTTGTGCAATGTATTACATAATTGAGCATATATGTGTAATTAAATATACATAGTCAAGCAAACTAATGACTAACAACACATGTAGTAGCACTGTGCTATATAGGCCACCAGAGATAGGGGGCCGAGACAAGCACCACAAAACCATTCACCCAGTAAAAGTCCAAGTCTTTCTTATTAATGTGTAGTATTATATCAGCTTCACAGCCCAACAGTCATCACTTTAGCTTAAACTACAAAAACACAATTGAACATGTAAATCCAGCTGACAGTCCTGCTGATATAGGCCTCAGCAGTTCACAGCTCAGTGTGTCATATGAGCCAGTAAAGGTCAAGAGGTCACAGAGTGAAGAATCTGTCGCAGTGTGTTTAATAGAGAAGACCAGTGGCAGGTCTATGTGAGGGAGGCCAGTGGAAGGGCAAGAAAGATTAGCAGGAGCATGTTAACACTGTGTCTCAGTTAAGCACTGCAGCTGTGTGAGATGGGCCCAGTGATCAACATCACTTTTTTCTTTTTAGTGTAATAGGTGGTACCACTTTAGAATACAACTAGTCTTATAAAGAATTTATAAATGAATTGAAATGTGTAAATGATTGGCTTTTCATAGGTCATAAACACGTTACAAAGTATTGATATACTGTTATAACACATTAATAAAAGGGCAAACGCTGTAGCTGTTCTGGCTGATGATGTTGATGTGCCAACTACTACACCCTCTTACTTCACTGTGCCATCCAGATGCATCAGTACAGCATTGAGATAGGATGGGACTGTTTCAGCTCAGGCTCACTTTACATAAAGACTCAGTCAGAGACCGCCTCAGTCAGAGACTGCCTCTACCTGTGCAGCTTCTAAAGCTTTGCCATCCAGACTTCAAACAGAGACTCTTTTCTTTGGTATGTAGTTCATAAAACTGTAAATACTGTTTGACCAGAGGAGGACGGGTCTCGCCTTGTGAGTCTTGGTTCCTCTCAAGGTTTCTTCCTCCAGTCTGAGGGAGTTTTTCTTGCTACGGTTGCCTCTGGCTTGCTCACTGGGGGATATATATGAGACAACATTGTTGTAAAAAGCGCTATACAAATAAACTTGAATTGAATTGAATTGAATTAAATTGAATTGAATTGAATGTGTTGAAACGGACAGGTTTAATGCTGACTGATGGAGAAGGCAAAGTAACAAGTGACCTGCTGGTTGACTAATAGTGAACCCACATTTCTGTTAAAGCTCAGAAAATTTTATATTCACCAGACAGAACAGATCACATCTATCTTTACATTAATGTGTTATAACTGCTTAATACAACTTTGTACATTGTTTATGACCTAACGAACAGTCGCTGGGATGGTGTGCAATGCAATGCAGTGGTGTGCAAATCTTCTTAACTCTTTATGTAACTGAAAATAGTCCCAAAAGCATCAAATGTTGAAAACTTTTATTGCTTTTTAATCACTATTCTGTTCACATTTCTCACAGCCTTACAAAATTCTTTAACAAACGTTTGTGTACTTATAGGGCGTAAGGCAGAAAACACCCAGAACAGGCTGGTCCATTGCAGGACAGACACACACACTCATACACCTAGGGGCAGTTTAGTATCTCCAATTTGGCTGACTGCCAGTCTTTCAACTGTGGGAGGAACAAAAGATTATTATATTATGATTAATAATACTTGCTTTTTTAAGTTGCTTCATTTTACAGTGTCTTATGTTTAGATGTGTCATGTACCATTGTCTGTGTTCTGTTTTTTTAATTTTTTTATCAGAACACGTGTCAGCACATAAACAAGCCTATTTGAGATTACCTAACAACTCGACCTGGCTTGAGGCAGTGTGTGCTGATTTAGGCAGGTGTTTTTTTTTTATGATGCTTAAAAAGCTTTCAGTACTTGTTAGATAGTTTAGCTTTAAAGCTCCAGACTGAAAGACTACAAACACATCTTGGCTATGTTTGTGGTGATGAGAAGTTTGTGTAAATCTGATTTTTGCCAAACCATGTCTCCAAACGTCTAGCTGGAGCAAGAAAAAACACATGAAACATCATGAACGACAGACAAGTTATGTATTTTGAAACAGCTCCCTGGACAAATAGCGCAGTGGGTGCTCTCAGTTCAGACATTTGGTATTCAGACTATATATGATTACAGTAGATTGTAGTCATGGTGCTAGTCAACATGTAATCTGAACCAGGGATGTGAGTACATGCGTGGGTGAGGCCTATGGGCCTGTGCTTAGTGACACTGCCACCTGTTGGCGTCCTGAAGGACATTGGGTGGTCATCACTCAGGAATAGACTCAGGAACAGAGCCGCCTACTCGCTCGTAAAGCCCTGTAACGGGAAATGATGGCAGACATCAGGCGGAAGATACGCTTCCGGGAAGTAAGATAGAACCCACATAGTTTACTAATCATTTACTCATGATCATGTATCAAGGACAGCCTCTTCCTTAAACTGGAGATCGTAGTGAACTGTTCCTCTGTGGCATATTTCCAAGTGATAGGTGGTATTAGGAAGGGGGTCTGAGTGTTTTCTCTCGATGATTGGTGGAGGAGGACCAGGTGAAATATGATATTATAGGTTAATATTATTGGGCCCCACCTCCCGGTGCAGAGTGATGCAATCAAAAATGAGATGTTTTTTGTGGCAGACAGAGGCCAGACAATACATTTTGATAGAAGATTATGAGAAAACAAGAATTTGTTATGCTTTAAAAAATCATATAAACCTTTTATAATATATTTTAAATCAAAATTTTTCTTTGTTTCATCACATACAGTATAAACACAAGATGGTTTATGTTTTGTCTTGTCAACTTTATATGTATATATACAGTACTGTACGAAGGTTTTAGACACTTTATTTTTTATAAATATTTGATTAGTATTAATACAGTAAGTAATGCTTTTACATACGTCAGTGTGTGTATTTAACCCTTTCCAAGCTTCTCCTTGTGGAAACAAGCCAGTATTATTTACAGTTCTCATCTAATACCTGCTTTGACTGCTCAGTACTTCATTAAGCTAAATCAAGATTGCTGCTGAAGGTACTGAATATATTCATACAATGTCTGGGGCGTCCAGGAGAAATCTGGAACTTCACTTTCTTCTTCAAACTGGAGCTCAAGATATGACCTACTTCTTTCACAATATGATATTTATGCTACTTCCTATTGTATCTATACTTATTTACATCTTTTGTGATGATATCTGGTGTTTTTACTGATGAAAATACACTCGTTGCTAAGAGTTTCAAACAGTGTTTAGGTGAACAGTTGTATAAAAATAGAACTTGAGCAATTTAGAGCTAACAATGAGACAAAAATACTGATGATTGTAAAAAGTCAACAGGTGGTTATAATCATGACTTGGTACAAAAGCAGCATCCTGGAATGGCAGAGTGTTTTTTTTAGCCAAGGATCAGCAGTCTGCCGACAAACTGGTGAAAATGATGGTTCTTAATGAAAACATAGGAAGTGATTTGGATAATTTACCCTCTGTGGTGCAAGACATAATCAATTTGTTCAAGGAGTCTAGAGGAATTTCAAGACATGGGTGCAAGTCTAGCTGTGCTCTTTAATCCCTCAGACAGAATTGCATCGAGAACTGAATATGAGTAATATAACCAATGACAAAGGGATTAGTCTGTTAAACACTACGGTACATAGTCATATACAGACGTGCTGCACTTTAGAAAATAAAGCATTAGGCCAACAGAAACATTAAGAACATGTTTTGTATTAGTATTTCTGAGTTCTTCCAATTGCTAATAGAATTACATTGATCCAGCCCAAGTATGGTGAATTGGCTTTTCAGTCATAGCAAGAAGTGCTTTTATATAACAAGCATAATATCCGACAACATGAACATATATTTTTAAGTTGCCTGCATATGAAAAAATCAAGTTGGACATTTTTTAATGACTTTGAACCAATTAGCAATCAACACTCTTAAAAGTAAAGCACAAGGCCAACAACACAAATTAGGGTGACGTTATGCATTAAGAGTCCTTTGAAATTTCCAAATGCTGATAAAATTCTGTTATTTCAATACAATTTAGTATACTGAAATAGCTTTTCAGCTACTCAGCTTTTTCGTTTTTAGATAACAATCTTAATAACTAACATGAACATGTATTTTTAAGTTGACTGCATATAATAAAATCTTTTTTTAATTGCGTTGATTCAATCAGCTATCAAGTTAATCCGTTTGTGTACACAGACCTTTGACACAGCAAAATAGCTGTGTGGGTCATAAAAATGTTATTTATTTATTTATTTATTTTAAAAGATATAACAATAAGATGTTACCAAATTAAGCTAGCCAACTAGCACCTCGCTCACTAATTAATTCATGGCTTTGACATAGACACAAAAAAAACCAAACAAAACAAGAGTTATTGACGTCACAAAAGCTAGATTTTATGAAAAATATTTGTAAGGCATATAACAATTACCTTGTTTTGTAATTTGTCTGCTCAATAAAGTTAATTCAAGCAAGTCATACAATTATGTCCTCTAAACTATTTAATTAAGTTAACAGAAATTGAATTGTTATGTTAATTATTAAATTAAACATTTTAAGTTTTGGTCAGTCATAAAAGTGTGTTGAAACAACATATATAATTTGTGTCACCAGAACAGAAAAATATGAAATCAGGCCAATCATGAAACTACATATATGTAATTACTGGCTAAAGGCCACCTGAATTACGTTGAATTGAGTGTAGTTAAAACTTTACTGTGCCACAAGGAAGCCTTATGTTCAGCATATCTGGGCCTGGAGGCATTTGGGATGGATTATCACAAAAAGAAAAGGTGTACTGTGGTCAAGCAAATCAGTATTTCAGGCTTTATTGGGAAGAACGTAGCCCTGACTAAAGAAGTGAAGAACAATCTCCTGTTAATGAACATGAGCAGACATACTAAAGAGAGAGGGCAGAGCCAGAACAGGGAAACTCTGACAATATAATATTATGTTTAACATGGCCGGGGGCATAAACTACAGAGGATCAGTTTGATTTAAAGACTATTATGTATCTTTTATGTATATGTATGTAAACATAGTTGGATATGGTCTGTCAGCATTGCTATATGTAATTGTAGTAATTATATGTAAGATATTTGAACATGAGTAAAGATATTTCACAGTTAGTATTTAAAATAATGATGTTACCAGCAATAAATGACAAAATGATTTCATTAAAGGAGTACATAGAAATCCTGTGTGAGCTTCCTATTCAACATATCGTTGCTGTCCAATGAAAAACAAGTATCTACAAAATTGCAACTTTACAGGAGAGACCAGAAACTGTCTTTACTTTCAATGTAAGTCAATGGAACCAGTTTTTTTAATCCAAAAGCATTTCTATTGGTTCATTTATTGTAAAATTGTCTTGCAATGTAAACGACAGTTGTTGTTTTGAAATGGAGTGAAAAAAATAAAAATCAACCAAAATCGAGATACATGTTTTTCTTTGGACAGCAACAATTTGTTTATCAGGTCTTCTAAGATCAGGTGCATTACGTCTATTCTTCTAGTTCTGTTTGTAAAAGGAAACAGTCATGTACTTAATTCTGACCAACCTGTCTATGTAAGTAGTGAATTACCAGAGCAGGCCTTACTGCGGTTGTTAAAGACATTCTAACATGTAATAAGCCCCCTTTACCACACTGGGGCGCTACTGAACTATAAATTGATATGTATCTCTAAGCTAGTGGTCACCAACTCTCTGCTGGAGATCCACCGTCCTGTAAAGTCTAGATCCAACCACAAGCTGCCACATCTGCTCCAGCTAAATGAAACCGAACAGCTTCATTGTCAAGTCATTAAGATGTAAACAAAGTCATTCTGAGTGTTTTGGTGTGGAATGCTAAAAGGAACTAAAGGAACTTAGTCAGAAGGTGAGTCAGAATTGTTCACAGTTGTGGTGATAGGAAACCAAGTGTTTGAAGCTTTTAACATCACAGGAAGCTACACGAAATGATTTGAGATACTTTGCTGGGTGGCTGAAATGTGTTTTACAGTAAGTATCCAGTCATGACAGAGAGGTACACGTGGGGCTTGCAGGCAAATAGTGGCCAAACTAAACTCTGTTTTTATTTTATGTCACAATTATTCATATATATTGTTGTTGTCCAATAATAAACAAGTATCTCCAATACGTCTTTACAAGAGAGTAACTTTACAGGAGAGGACGGTTCTTTACCTTCAGTGAAAAGTTAATATAAAGTTTTATTCCAAGTGATTTTAGATAATCAATAATCAGGACCACCACAGAGCAGATATTATTTGGGTGGCAGGTCATTATTAGCACTGCAATGTCACTGATATGGTGGTGGTGTGTTAGTGTGTGTTGTGCTGGTGCAAGTGGATCAGACACAGCAGTGCTGCTGGAGTTTTTAAACTCTATTAGACACACCTACCTTGCGGGTCCACCATGTAGATGTAAATTGGTCATTCTCTAGTCCATCAGTGGTCACAGGATGCTGCCTATAGGACAATGTTTGGATAGATGTTGCTGGTTGGTGGGCTATTCTCTGTCCAGCAGTGACACTGAGGTGTTTGAAAACTCAAGCAGCACCGCTGCGTCTGATCCACTCACAACGGCACCACAGTGGTTTGATATGAAATGATCTTTGGAGAAACCCGGAGACTGTACAGTGGTAGTGACCAAGGTGTGAAATACAGTGGGTGCTGAGGGGTCAGGACCCTGTAATAACCTTTCTGACACCCTGAATGTTTCAAAATCTAAATTCTGGGGACTCCCTGTAAACAAGCTCATTATGATGTTATGCTGTCATTGTTTATCTGCTTCACCCACAAACAGTGAGCTGTCATCCAGACTAACTAGAGATGCAACACTGATCTGCCTTAGGGTAGCGCTGTAGAAAACTGGTTCACCCAGTTGGTCCGTCATAGCTTAGCAACTGTAACTATGTTCGGGATGCCTTTAAAAAACTTTACAATATGCCATAACATATTTGTACATCGCCAAAACTTGCCCAGTTGCTCAACAGTTTGGTGGAAAGAATGATGTGTTACTTGACAAAAAGATGAGGTGTGTTAAGAGTTAATTTGTGAAAGACCACGTTACTGTAATGTTGCTACTGAAGCTAGCATCAGCACCACTATGGCAAGTAAGCAACCTGCCAACATGGGACCACTCCGCCCCCTAAATACCAGCGTGGTAACCCTGGTGATGATGGAAAACAGGTGACCCAATGCCTACAAATACAGCCACTTTATTCTATTCAAAACAATCAGTGAACACGTGTGTCTTCATATGTAATGAATAGTGTATATATGGTGTATATAATATACAGTAATATATAGGGTATATATATAGAGTATATAATACATAGTAATATAAAGTGTATATATAGTGTGTATAATACAAAATAATATATAGTGTATATATAGTGTATATAATATACAGTAACATATAATGTATATATAGTGTATATAATATACAGTAATATATAGTGTATATATAGTGTATATAATATACAGTAATATATAATGTATATATAGTGTATATAATATACAGTAATATATAATGTATATATAGTGTATATAATATACAGTAATATATAGTGTATATAATATACAGTAATATATAGTGTATATATAGTGTATATAATATACAGTAATATATAATGTATATATAGTGTATATAATATACAGTAATATATAATGTATATATAGTGTATATAATATACAGTAATATATAGTGTATATATAGTGTATATAATATACAGTAATATATAATGTATATATAGTGTATATAATATACAGTAATATATAGTGTATATATAGTGTATATAATATACAGTAATATATAGTGTATATATAGTGTATATAGTATACAGTAATATATAATGTATATATAGTGTATATAATATACAGTAATATATAGTGTGAGTCTTTGCAAAAGTATAACAATTTGTTTTGAAAAATATGTGTGGTGTAGTGTTAGTACGGTGGTGTAGTGGTTAGTATGGTGGTGTAGTGGTTAGAATGGTGGTGTAGTGTTAGTACGGTGGTGTAGTGGTTAGTACGATGGTGTAGTGGTTAATACAGTGGTGTAGTGGTTAGTATGGTGGTGTAGTGGTTAATACAGTGGTGTAGTGGTTAGTATGGTGGTGTAGTGGTTAGTATGGTGGTGTAGTGGTTAATACAGTGGTGTAGTGGTTAGTATGGTGGTGTAGTGGTTAGTAAGGTGGTGTAGTGGTTAGTAAGGTGGTGTAGTGTTTAGTATGGTGGTGTAGTGGTTAGTACGGTGGTGTAGTGTTTAGTATGGTGGTGAAGTGGTTAGTACGGTGGTGTAGTGGTTAGTATGGTGATGTAGTGTTTAGTATGGTGGTGTAGTGGTTAGTACGGTGGTGTAGTGTTTAGTATGGTGGTGTAGTGGTTAGTATGGTGGTGTAGTGGTTAGTATGGTGATGTAGTGTTTAGTATGGTGGTGTAGTGGTTAGTACGGTGGTGTAGTGTTTAGTATGGTGGTGTAGTGGTTAGTACAGTGGTGTAGTGGTTAGTACGGTGGTGTAGTGGTTAGTACGGTGGTGTAGTGGTTAGGACAGTGGTGTAGTGGTTAGTATGGTGGTGTAGTGGTTAGTATGGTGGTGTAGTGGTTAGTATGGTGGTGTAGTGGTTAGTACGGTGGTGTAGTGTTTAGTATGGTGGTGTAGTGTTTAGTATGGTGGTGTAGTGGTTAGTAAGGTGGTGTAGTGTTTAGTAAGGTGGTGTAGTGGTTAGTACGGTGGTGTAGTGTTTAGTATGGTGGTGTAGTGGTTAGTATGGTGATGTAGTGTTTAGTATGGTGGTGTAGTGGTTAGTACGGTGGTGTAGTGTTTAGTATGGTGGTGTAGTGGTTAGTACAGTGGTGTAGTGGTTAGTACGGTGGTGTAGTGGTTAGTACGGTGGTGTAGTGGTTAGGACAGTGGTGTAGTGGTTAGTATGGTGGTGTAGTGGTTAGTATGGTGGTGTAGTGGTTAGTACGGTGGTGTAGTGGTTAATACAGTGGTGTAGTGGTTAGGACAGTGGTGTAGTGGTTAATACAGTGGTGTAGTGGTTAGTATGGTGGTGTAGTGGTTAGTAAGGTGGTGTAGTGGTTAGTAAGGTGGTGTAGTGTTTAGTTTGGTGGTGTAGTGGTTAGTACGGTGGTGTAGTGTTTAGTATGGTGATGTAGTGTTTAGTATGGTGGTGTAGTGGTTAGTACGGTGGTGTAGTGTTTAGTATGGTGGTGTAGTGGTTAGTATGGTGGTGTAGTGTTTAGTATGGTGATGTAGTGTTTAGTACGGTGGTGTAGTGGTTAGTACGGTGGTGTAGTGGTTAGTATGGTGGTGTAGTGGTTAGTACGGTGGTGTAGTGTTTAGTATGGTGATGTAGTGTTTAGTACGGTGGTGTAGTGGTTAGTACGGTGGTGTAGTGTTTAGTATGGTGGTGTAGTGGTTAGTATGGTGGTGTAGTGGTTAGTACGGTGGTGTAGTGGTTAGTATGGTGGTGTAGTGGTTAGTACGGTGGTGTAGTGTTTAGTATGGTGGTGTAGTGGTTAGTATGGTGGTGTAGTGGTTAGTATGGTGGTGTAGTGGTTAGTACGGTGGTGTAGTGGTTAGTATGGTGGTGTAGTGGTTAGTACGGTGGTGTAGTGGTTAGTACGGTGGTGTAGTGTTTAGTTTGGTGGTGTAGTGGTTAGTATGGTGGTGTAGTGGTTAGTATGGTGGTGTAGTGGTTAGTATGGTGGTGTAGTGGTTAGCACTGTCGCCTCACAGTAAGATGATCTGGGTTGGATTCCCGGTCCGGGTCGTTCTATGTGGAGTGTGTATGTTCTCCCCGTACTCCGGGTACTCTGGT
Organism: Megaleporinus macrocephalus; assembly: GCA_021613375.1. Lineage (NCBI taxonomy): Eukaryota > Metazoa > Chordata > Actinopteri > Characiformes > Anostomidae > Megaleporinus > Megaleporinus macrocephalus. The sequence goes on from CM038719.1 coordinate 12,887,153, forward strand.
TTCATCCCAAAGTCCGAGCACATGCATGTTAGGTTGACTGGCTACTCTAAATTGCCATGGGTGTGTTTTGGCCATGCGATGGACTGGCAACCTGTCTATGGTGTACCCTGGCTTTGCCCGATGACACTGGGATTGGCTCCAGCCCACCCGTGACCGCGGCTAGGGGGATAAAGTGGAAGGTAACAGATAAATAGATAGATTATAAAACAATGTTTTGGGCCTCAGGAATAACCATATATCTAATAACCATTTGTCTGATAACTTTAACCCTTTAACTTTGTCCACTTGTATTAACTTAGAATAACTCAGTGTGCATTCAGTCCATGTAGTTACTGAATAATAAGTATATAATAAGCTTGTGATTTTAAGGGGACAAACAGCTCATTCTTCTTTTTTTTCACCACGGTGCACAACTCTGCCTTAATATATTTATCACATTAAACTGCTCTGAATGACTTTGTTTATGTCTTTATTTTATTTTATTTTTTAAAAAAATCATTAGAATTTCCCTGTAACAACTTCAGATTTCCTAAATTAACTGGAGAAGATGTATTAGTGTCAGATAAGTGAGGTAGCATGGTGGATGCGAATGGGAAGTAAACTTTGCAGAGCACTGTCTGAGCACAGACTAATGATTCTAATGCAACTTTTGTTCTTTTCTGTTATTTTCTCCCTAATAGGGTCGTATTAAAAGAAACATTGTGCCTGTTACAATAACGGTGCACACAGGCTTAGCAGAGCTAAACAGAGCTTCAAAAACCACTATCTAATACACACTTAGTCCCTGTGCTTATGTCGACCCCGAGTCCGAATTCCTGGCTGATGTTATGTAATCTCTGTGAAGTAGATTTTGAATAAGGGTCCCAAAAAAAGAGCTATTCTTATTCTTATGGAGGCACCCGGTACAGTTAAGACCCATTTTTGTGTGGAATTTCCCCTGAGATGGAGTACAGATATAAATCAGCACTCCAGAAAGCAGTCTAAGGTTACTCCACACGCTCACGGTGCACCATGGGAGCAGCACAGCTTATTAGAAAGTACACGAGAACACGAGTAACGTGTGTTTCAGACGACAATACACATGCATTGGCTTATCCAGCCGCAGACTGGCCTCACACATCAGCCATATTCCATGTAGATTCCTAGAAGTTTCATGAGTTTGCATGGCTGTTATTTCCCAGGATATGGTTTTCAGGGTCAGCGCGGCTTCCTTCTTCACAAATATGTGATGGAACAAAATAAGAGGCTCTTGATTAGATGTATTGTGTATCCCGAAGTGAAGAGAAAAGGGAAACATGAGACGGGAATGTGGGTGTTGACATGAACGAACTAAAACGAATGACGTGATGAACATTTGGGGTTATAGCAGCTGTTTGAAACCAGGCATTTGCCCTCTTTGTGTTTCTGTAATGGCCATTGTGTTTACAAATTATGGTTAGATGTTATTGTCACTGCCGCAGACGCCTTCCTGGCTAATTAGCAGCCCTCACTAACAATACTGGGTGATATCTCGAACGTTATGAGGGATCCAGGTCTTTCAAACAGCATTTTAAATGGGAAAAATACATATAAGAGGAATTTCAGGCAGTTTTAACCTATAAAATAAAACAGTGGGGGGTGGAATGGTGGTGTAGTGGTTAGCACTGCTGCCTCACAGCAAGATGATCCGGGTTGGATTCCCGGTTCAGGCCGTTCTGTGTGGAGTGTGCATGAGCGTGCTTGAGTGGGTTTCTTCCGGGTACTCCGGTTTCCTCCCACAGTCCAAAGACATCAATGTTGGTGTTCCCCACCTTCGCCCGATGATGCTGGGATTGGCCTAGCCTCCCCCGGGACCCCGACTAGCGGGATTAAGCAGCAGATAATGGATGGATGAAAACAGTGGTAGTAGCAGTCATTTTGAAATATAGATCCCTGCTATGAACTCTGGTTTATGCTTGTTTAGAGCTGGTCTGGTGCTGGTTTAGCTAGTCATGGCTATGCGGGTTGGCTAACATACCAGCATCCAAAACACAACATGCTGGTTTTGCTGGTGACCAGCCTCACTGGTGGCTATGGTCTATGTAACACTGTATCACATTCCACATGAGCAAGTCTATGTGAGATTACTGAGCTATTCTGCAGTGGTTGAGATAAATGTGTGATGATTTAGGAATGCAGTTTACACACTGCAAATTTATGCTAGCTTCCATTCTATTAGTTAACAGTATCAAACCTAAAACAGCAATTTCTCTCTAGCAAACGTGTCCTGGAACTACATTTTGTGTAAGGGTAAGGCCAGCAATGATTTGATATTTTGCGTCCCACTTTATATTAAGTGTATCTAATAACTGCGTAGTTACAAATGAAAAACACATGTAACAACAATGTAACTTCTAGTTATGTAGCTACTGTTACAGATGGATTACAGCCATACAGTTTATTCAGTTGCACATATGTATCCATTTCTTTTTTGCCTTATGGAGTTACCTATGGCTATCTTGATAATTGTAACAAAATATGTTCTCTTATCTAGTTACACATTAGTAATAACATAAGTGTAATTACTTTTGTATTTAGACTGGATCAGCATTTGTTTCCCTCCATTATAAGCAAGTGCTTGATAGCTTGTATTAAGATGATATTTGCACTGAAAAGGCCAGTTTATTTATATTTAGCACATTTCATTGTTAGTGTTGTGACATTGTAAACAGTTTAAATCATTATATAATGTGAAGGCACTGACACATCAACAGCAGATACCCACTTGCTGAAAAAGAAGGTTTTATTAATTGAATGTGTTGTGTTTTATTATTATTTATTACAAAACCATAATGCTGCAGCTACACTCATGTTATTACCAATACTGCATTCCTAATGTGAAATAATGCTGCTATAATGATACTATCAAAACAGAAATTGATGTGCATGTGTAATTACATAAGTTGCATGACTGTAATCCATTTGTAACGGTGGTTATATCAATAGTAGTTACGTTGTTGTTGCCTGTGTTGTTCATGTGTAACTACACTGTTATTAGAGACCCTTAAACTAAAGTGGGACGATATTTTACCATTTGGATGCTAAAATAACTCTGGGTGCAAAAGCTAAGGCATGCCCTGCTGTCACCACTATCTTTACTGTCTTTAGCCTACATCCCATTTTAGAAAGAACTCATTCAATTAATAATGTCAAGCCTAACCTGTCAGTAGAAAACTATTTTCTCTTGTATTTTATTACCGTTACATCAACTTACATTGCCCACCAGCAAAACCATGCAATCTACAACAGCGCCAGACCAGCTTAGACCATGAGATATAAGTTTTTCGAGTTGTTTTTTATTTCTTTTTGCTGTCAGTGCTGAAGTATCAAAAGGTTTGTGTATGGCTTCAGGTAAGAAGGACATTTGATTGTAGGCCTTCCTGAGAGCATTCAGGCTCCCTCTCCATTTAAAAGCTCACCCTAATATATGGGTGTTAATGCACTGTTGTACATGAACCTTCCCTCCACCTGGACACGTTGGCACTACAGCCTGTTATTTTTCCGCATCATCTCAGGCGCTTTGATGTAACGTGCGAGACGGTTTGCGCAGGAGCTCAGCTTTCCTACCCTGTTACATACAGTCTCTAACGGACGACAACCATTAAAATGTATACCCAAGCATCTCTCAGCCCAATCTCTACTTTCCCCATCTGTGTCATACTGTCAATTAACGCATACAATCAGTTTGACGTGTTTAGACAGGACAGAAAACCCGGTGACTCAAAACTGACTCACAACAAAAGCCAATGGGCAGTTGCGGAATTCCAGAACTAAAGGTTAAATGCCAAATGACGGTAATTGCACCGTAATAATACAGGCTGCTATTGCCCGAGGTAGACATGAGAGAACGTCTTGGTTAAGCTGCTCTTATGTAGTTTGGTCCGACTTATTGACCGCTGGAGCAGCATAATGCAAGAGCAGAGGCAGTTACTTTCTCTTTTCCTATTGTTTTCAGTCAGGCTGAAACCTCCGCACACACTACTGCACTATGGTAAAGAATTACCACAGATCCTTCCTTCTGGTCCCTTCTCCGAAACAACAATGTACACGTATATACAGCGTATAAATATTTACAAACTTCCTGCACTGGAGAAGTCCACCAAATGATGTCCTTTACATAAACATCCACTCAGCAACTTCCCCATGGATCCTTTTATAAAAGAGTTTCGAGTCAACAGCTTTCCTCTTCGCTTCCAAGTACAGCGAAGCGCATCCAAATGATTGTCTGTGGTAATCGACCATATGCTACAGATGTGGCTGACGGAGATTAGGCTGAAAAACGTTGGAGGGCTCCTTTAAGAGGATGATTGAGGGGTAGGGAGTTCCAGAGCCAGAGCCAGAGCCTTCTCCACAACTGCCCAGGCCAGAGTGAGTGAAACTGTAGGTTAGAATTGCTTTCTAACCCTCCTTCTGTAATCATAGCATAGCTTAGTGCACTCCTACTGAAATAACTGAACTAATGGCCGCTGCCAGGCAATGTTTATTATTACAGTGCACATCATTTATTGGAGAAAAAACGTGCTGCCTGCACCGAAGTGCAGTTGTGATTGTGGTGGAAACGGAGATTCGGGGGATTTAGGTTATTTCCAGCCCAGAACGTTGTATACCAGCCACACAGACAGCTTTATAGATCTAGATAAAGTCCACGCACTCACATTTACTGGAGGTTGCCATACTTATTGTCTTTTATTGTATATCTTTGTATTCCGTTGTATAGTTTACTAGGAACCCACAGTTCAGTGGCCTCACTGAGCTACACCCCACCTCACCCCCCGAATAAATAAATGCTTGTCAGCACAATGTTTGTTTGACAGCATTGAATATTTTATTACTGAGGAAATCGTAGACTTGTTTACGATCAGAGAGAAACGCTGGTATGCATGCAGAATTTGTTTAGTAATATTTGTTTCCGTGATGTGAGCTGATTCACATCCTCGCAAAAGAATTCTTCGACAACTTTTCCGACTGAAGGTCACGTCTTGACATTTCCTTGAACTGGAACACATAAAGAAAAGCTACACCTCCACCTCTAATCCCAGCCTTTTGTAACAGTTCATGTCTGTTTGTTTATGCAGCTATGAAGTCATGTCTGTGAGACACAAGCTCGCAAATCTGTTTAACCAATTGCACAGGTAACCTAGCAACCACATGACCAAAACAAAACCAGTGGGGTGTTTTGTGAGTTACACATCATGTACTCATAGTGGCCAATTTAGTGGAAACACCTACATTTGAACATCAGCCTCAGCAAGTTAGAGACTGTCGCTCACCAGAGGTGTCAAGTTATGAAGTAAAAATACTTTGTTACCTTACTTAAGTAGAAATTTTGGTTATTTATATTTTACTGGAGTAATTATTTTTCACCTGACTTTTTACTTCTACTGCTTACATTTACACTCCATTATCTGTACTTTCTACTCCTTACATTTACACTCCATTATCTGTACTTTCTACTCCTTACATTTACACTCCATTATCTGTACTTTCTACTCCTTACAATTACACTCCATTATCAGTACTTTCTACTCCTTACATTTACACTCCATTATCTGTACTTTCTACTCCTTACATTTACACTCCATTATCTGTACTTTCTACTCCTTACATTTACACTCCATTATCAGTACTTTCTACTCCTTACATTTACACTCCATTATCTGTACTTTCTACTCCTTACATTTACACTCCATTATCAATACTTTCTACTCCTTACATTTACACTCCATTATCAGTACTTTCTACTCCTTAGATTTACACTCCATTATCTGTACTTTCTACTCCTTACATTTACACTCCATTATCAGTACTTTCTACTCCTTACATTTACACTTCATTATCAGTACTTTCTACTCCTTACATTTACACTCCATTATCAGTACTTTCTACTCCTTACATTTACACTTCATTATCAGTACTTTCTACTCCTTACATTTACACTCCATTATCTGTACTTTCTACTCCTTACATTTACACTCCATTATCTGTACTTTCTACTCCTTACATTTACACTCCATTATCAGTACTTTCTACTCCTTACATTTACACTCCATTATCTGTACTTTCTACTCCTTACATTTACACTCCATTATCTGTACTTTCTACTCCTTACATTTACACTCCATTATCAGTACTTTCTACTCCTTATATTTACACTCCATTATCTGTACTTTCTACTCCTTACATTTACACTCCATTATCAGTACTTTCTACTCCTTACATTTACACTCCATTATCTGTACTTTCTACTCCTTACATTTTAAACATAGTCTCGTTACTCCTATTTCATTTCAGCTTGTTTTCATTCATGTACATTTACATTCCAGTAAAGGTTATTGATAACATGTCTTTGAAGTTTGACTTTTTACACCATTGCAATACCTATAGACAACTAGTCATCATATCTTCTGCTCCATGAAACACATGTTAATGCTCAGTAGTAACAGATATGCTTCTTTAATATATTTACATTGTACTAAACTACATTCATGTTCAATGGGCGTATATGCGGCTGAAACAGGAAGCCTAGCGCATCCCAAATTTATCAACATTAACATTTTAATATAACATTATAGTCATTATGGATTTTAGAAGAATGTGGTTTTTGGGGAGGTGGGCTAGTGCACTATAGACCCCTGTGGTGTGGCCTACGCTTTTATCCCTAATGGCATTTATTTCCTTTACATTACTTTTACTTTTATACGTTAAGTAGTTTTGAAAGCAGTACTTTTACACTTTTACTGGAGTAAAAAGCTTGAGTTGATACTTTAACTTTTACAAAAGTATTTTTAAACCCTAGTATCTTTACTTCTACCTGAGTAATGAATGTGAATACTTCTGACACCTTAGTTGCTCACTGGTGTAGGCCTTTATCGGAGGTCAGTAGCACTTACTTTAGTTAATGTAAGGGCATTTCAGTAATCTTTACTCATCATTAGATAATCTGACACGTCACTGTTAGATTCATACACTATATGGCCAAAAGTATGACGACATCTAAACATCACACTTGAGATTGTTAGACATCCCATTATAAACCTACATCTTTAGCCAGACCCTTCTGGTAAGACTTCCCACAGAATTTAGGAGTGTGTACATGGGAATCTGTGCCCATTTACTCAAAAGAGCATTTGTGAGGTTGGTCACTGATGAGAAAACCTTGCAATCAGTGTTCTAATTTATCTCCAAGCTCTCCAGGTTGACATTAGGGCTTTGTTCACGTCACCTGAGTTCCTCCAGGCTAATCTCAATCAAAGCATGTCTTCATGAACCTCACTTTAGTCTTGGTGCTGTGCTGTTGGTTGCACCAGCTATTTTGTCAAATGTCAAAGCATACATCATCAAAAGAGAGGGTTGCACGATGGTAGTAAACAGTAACAAGATGGTGGAGGCTATAAATTAACTGTGAGAATTTGTGCTCTTATTAAAAATTTGTTTTTATCCAAAAAGCAAGCGTGGATTGGCAAATTTGTGAGGACGTCAAAGAGTTTCTTCAGTAGACCACTGCATGCTCTATGAGGATGCCACCATTGTTGCTTTTTCTTTCTCCAACCACTGACATGCCCTGGGTCTTTGTTCTCTCTATATTAATTATATGGTATCTCATGATGATCATGCAGACCATACAATCATATACAATAGGCCTCATCAGTGCAATAAATGGCGTACATTATATATATATATATATAAAATGATTTATTCATTATGTACAGTATAACTGTAAATCAAATGTTATGGCTGCTGACTTGATCTTCTCTAAATTCCGGATGCACCTCTATCTATATAATCCATTCTGTTTGACAAGAGACTAACTTACTCCTCTCACAAGTAAAGCTATTCACACTGCTTTTACTCGAGACCAAGAGAGAAACAAAACGAAACGTGCTGCTCTCAGAGCAAAGCAGCAGCTCACGATGTGCCATACTGACAATTACGCTGCTTTGTTGGCTGATTTGGATTCTTTTTCAAGCGTCTTAAATATCCAACGAAAGAAAAAAATAGCCTCTGAAAGCCTGTGGCTGTAGTTTTATTGTGAGGGCTATGCGATAACTCACTGAAAAACAAAAACCAGGTGGAGACGGAGCACCACTCCTGCCAAGAGATTTAGAAAAAAGAGGAACTACATCACTCCCCTGCAGAACCACCACGTCACTACGTCCACTCTATTGTCAAGGTAGGTATTTCTAATAAAGTAGCCGGTGAGTGGACGCACAAGGTAGACTGGGCATCAAGCACTGGCTATTCACTGAATTCTGTGGGAAATGAGAAGCTGGACATGTTCTGGGACCAACGCCCTGGCAGTCATTTTTCTACTAGAACACTTAAACATTAAGAGGAAAGTGGTGATAAAAACTTATTGTTCAAATTATATTTGCTTTTTCATGAACTTATCCTAATTATGACTTGGGCATATTTCCCTGCATTGTGCCAAGGCTGTCAAAAGTCTTGACACCCAAGATTGTAAAGCCAGAATCGATTTCCTGCAGAGTGACAGACACCCAAAGTGTCTGTTTGAGCTATTACAGTGGCATGTACGTACATTCTGTACACTGCGTTCTAGTTCTTTGTAAAGTCATTTAGTGTGTCTGAAGGACCTTTTTTCCCTCTCTCACTTCCTCATAAAAGAGAGATCGAGAGAGAGAGAGAGAGAGAGAGAGAGAGAGAGAGAGCGAGAGAGAGAGAGAGAGAGAGGGTCTGAGAAAATATGTTGTTTCCTACTCACATTCCTCAGTGGGAGGCTCAGAATTCCATTGATCAGTTTGCCTAACTTGGTCGTGATTTAGTGGCAACAGTAGAGGAGTTTAGTCTGGGCCTGCATCCTCTTTCAAGGCAGGCCAATGATATTTCAGTATAATGGCCATGAAAATATTCAATGATCCTGCCAAACGACATGACAGCAGATAACATATTCCCTGTAACACAAACACAGAGGAATGATAACAATTGGAACGATAGACTTCCACAGGACCGGCTCTGTGAAAAAGAAACAGAAACCTGCGTCAACTGGCATGCTGTTTCGGCTCTTCTGTGAAAGACTCCTGATAAGCTAGTTTTAGATTCCACGAAAATACTTTTAAAACCTTTTAACTGATTAAAAGATAAGTAATACTGTGAAAGAGAAAATAAAAGCTGTGTTCTCTCCTGACAAAGATTCTCCCATATTGTAAATCTCTCTGTGTTCATGTCCACATGATCTATGCCGTCTTCAGTACGGATCTTAAATTATCTCTTTTATTCACTTTACTGGGGTTTTCAGGCAGACTTCATGTGTAGGTGCCCCTGATGTGAATTAAAGATGCAAAAGCAAGAAAGATTTGTTGTTATGAGGACAATTTAAGAGTATTATATGCAAGTCATGCTTCAAACCATGTTTCCTGACAGTGCTGCTCATCAATAAAGTGTATCTATCTATCTATCTATCTATCTATCTATCTATCTATCTATCTATCTATCTATCTATCTATCTATCTATCTATCTATCTATCTGATGATTACCTTCTTAGCAGATTCAGTTTAATCAATAGAAATTGATGAATAAGTCTGAGCCTAATGTGTTAGGAGTGTTCCGGCATAAACGCCAAATTATGGTTTTACTGCCAAGTTCACTCTTCGTGAATGAAGGATAGTGGCGCTAATATCAGCTGAATTTTAGGGAGCAAAAAAATATGATAAATATGAGGAAATGTTCTGCATGTTCTGCTTTTTTCTTCTGGTGAATGGCATATTGTAGTGTCTTGCCAAAATTGTCAGAGAAAAGCATTGTACATACAGGCTAATGCACTTTTAATGAACAGGGAAAGAGGAAAGGAGCACTGCTGAAACTGCTAGAATAGCAGGCAGATCACCTCTAGCCATACATCTCTACTCCACACTAACACCCTCTCCAACTATCCCATAGCCTCGCGCAATAAAGCACAAACAACACATACAGCTAAAACATTTACAGCATTAAATGTCTCCCTCTTACCAAGAATGTGCCGCCTCCCAAGAGCCTCCTTGTATGGTCCCTTTGCATGGCCATGCCTCGCACCCTCCTACAGCAGCACAACCAGCGACAGGATGCCATAAAATTAACTTCCTCAAAACATTAAAACCCAACATCACAACATATGCTGGTCAGCATACCAGCTTCCGAAACACAACATTCGCTGGTTTTGCTGGTGATCAGTCATGCTGGCAGGTATGTCCATTAGCCTATGTCACATACTTTCCTCAAACTGTTAAGTATCTGTTAAGTATCTTAAATAAACTCACATTTCTGAAGTTGGATGACTCTGTAATCTATCATTTGGACAAATGTATTTTACAGTTAAACAGTAGTGCACAGCCTGAAGGTTGTCCATAGAAGACAAGTCATACAGAATATATAATAAACAAGTGAAAAAAAAAAAAAAGTGGTATGTCAAATTAAGTCTATAATTAAGTCTGCTAGACATAACTTTGATTTGAAGAATGTCTGTGATGATTTAGGCAGGCAGGTTTCATGTTATTAATTCCTGTAATATAAGTTTTAATTAGCCTACATTCACTTCAAGAACCATATAGATTCAGTGCAAAACTTGGAAATGCAAAATGTGTCTCGGTGGGGGTTTTACAACAATAATAAACAACAAGTCAAGTCAAGTTTATTTGTATAGCGTTTTTTACAATGATATTGTCACAAAGCAGCTTTACAGGAATTTAAAAGCATGAAAAAAACATGAAATCACAACACTTTATCTCCAGTAAGCAAGCCAGAGGCAACGGTGGCAATGAAAAACTCCCTCAACTGGAGGAAGAAACTTTGGGAGGAACCAGACAACACTTAGCATAATCATGTGGGGGGACAAGTTAAACCAGCATCAGATCAGCATAGACCAGCTTTGGCCTGGAATTAATTAATTAATGGCAGCGGTAACATCAACTGCTGTACCTGTTAAATGGTGTAATTTTAGGGCTGAATAGACCAAAAGAAATATCCCACATTCCTTGGTCTGGTTCCATTGCCACATATTAAAAGAGACTTTGTTTTTTTCCTTCTCCGGTAAAGCTATTATGTTCAAAATATAAGGTTTGGTTCCAACAGCAGCGATAAGCACTTTTCATTAGTGACATAAGTACTATTTTGAAAAGAATCCTGAAATACCTCTCAAACTTATCTCAAACTTATGATTTCAAAAAGTGAGAAGAACATGACCACCCCAAAGTATCACTTTAGGATAAAAATTGAGGACAGGTCTGTTGGACAATGCTTGGACTTGGCTTGGCAGGTGCCCTGTGGCAGATTGACAGTTTCCACAGTCAATGGTTAAATTCCAGGCCCATGATGAGCAGGTGATGTATGGCCAGTTCTGAGGCGTTTCCTGGACAGTGGTGCAGAAGGACACGCCCTTTCCTATCCATGTTCTGAGGCCGATAACATTGTTTCTCAGTCACTTCTCTCCGACCTGCCCGGCCTTTCATTGTTTCCCACATAGGAAATCTGCCTCTTTATTATAATGGATTGTGATTCAGCTGATTATGTCCGAGCTCATTAAACAAAATATGAAGAGTTGGCCAGGTTGTGCTGTGTCTCTTTCCTTTAGATGGATTGCATAATCGGGCAGAACACACACTGAATGTTCTCAGGCAGTGATGAGGAGAGCCGTTCCAGGCCCTGACTGCTGACAAATCAGTAGCTCATGATCATCTGTGTGTGTGTGTTCTCCACCCTGACAGCAGGCACAGACTAGTAGGACTGGATAAAACTGCACTCACTCACACATACACATCCACAACAACCAGGACTACCTAAAGGGACTTTCAACACGTTTCTCAAAATGTCTGGGAACCACCTCCTTGTTTCTGCAGTATCTATCAACAGTATCTGCTCCACAACAACATCAGCTCCACTTACCATATAGGAGCAATGTATTGTTCTACAACTACAGACTGTCCATCTGTTTCTCTGTATATATTGTTAGCTCACGTTTAGCTCCAGGACACTGTTGGCCAGCTAGTTTTGGTTGGTGGACTATTTTCAGTTTAGCAATGACAATGATGTCTTTAAAAGCTCCAGTCTAATCTACTCACACCAGCACAACACACACTTACACACCATTACCACATCAGTGCCACTGCAGTGCTAAGAATGATCCATCACCCTAATAATAACGGCTCTCTGGTGGTTTCGTGGGTGTCCTGACCACTGAATAATGGGGTTAAGGTGGAATACAAAGAAACAGATGGACTACAGTGCACCTAAATAAGTTTTATTCTGGCTGATGGGTCTGAGTGGTTGGAGGTGTTTACCTGTGCTGTTACTTGCTGAACACTGGTTGCTAGATCACAACGCTGCAGCTACCTGTTACAACGCTAATGGCTGATGGTAGCGCTACTATTTAAGCACATATAAAAAGAATACATATACACTTAATAAATTCTATAAGATCATATTTGGCATGAAGGCCAGTTTAAAGGCAGTATAAAGGCAGGACAACTCTAAATTCCGAACCTGGCTGTGGGTGAGGAAAGAGTAAACAAACTGAAATTAGCAAGACAGGTTGCTAAACCTTACAGACTGAATGGAACCAACCAATATTCTGATTAATCTGAAAAGCTGTGCTGAACCTGATATTGCCACTGTTTAATAGCTCTATCTTTACAGACAAAGGGCACAAGTTTTTGACTGAAGGAATTTGGCCACTTGAATTTCTCTGTCTGTCTCAAAACCTAGTGAGCTCCTACATAGGCAGCATTTTACATCATAGTATGTGCTCCCGACATGTAGACTGTCCTAATTCTTAGATATCTTAAACATGCTGTCTACTGAGGAACCTTATTTAGACCTGATTTTAAGGAAGGATCAAACGCTTTCTCAGTCGCTAAGGCAAATCTACGAACAGTGAAGTGGTTTTAAAATGTAAGTTATTCGAATCTCTCTGATGTTTTAATGAGTTTCTTGTCATGTAATCACACAAAACTGTATTTTATTATCAACTTTGTAACGAGTTGTTGACTATTTTACAGTTTTTTACTGGAGCCATTAGCATTTATGCTAGTGGATTTTTAAGCCTCAGGCTTTTGTTTTGGATGCCGGCCGGTAGCTTAGCAACCAGCTAAACCACCGGTGGTGTGCTGCAGTGGGCGAAAACAAGCCATGACACAGTCTCTCTCTAACTAGAGCGTCTCAGTAATCTGTTTATGAGGAGAGATGAGGAGAGAACACTGCTACTTAAACAGCTGCTACCTAGACAGCCTACTTAGGCACTCACTAGGTTTTGAGACAGAACTGAGCATTTCACATCAAACCACTCTGATTGACTTCCTTAAATCTAACATACAAAACTGGTTAAAACATCCTTCCTAACTGGTGAAGACATGAAGATGGCATATTAGAGAGAGCATATATAAAATCAAAAGAAAGGTGAACAAAAGGTGTTTTATTCTTGTTTTATCTTGTCTATCCTCAGGAGGACAATTGGTCCTCACAAAGGGTTAAATACAAATGCACGCCCACATAAACACTCACACGTACTGGAGTTTTGGAGTGAAGCACTCCCGAGATTCCAGCGTTCTGTCTCGCCAAAATTGAGTTATAAAAATAAAAGCTTCAATTTGAAACAAGAGAAAGAACAGATGGAAATAAAAAGGGGGCAAGAAAAGAACCTTCTGCCTTCTGTGTGTGTGTGTGTGTTACCCTCTCACAACGTTTGTCTCTCTCCAGGGGAGAAAATAGCCATGTGTGACCAAAAGCATTTGTGTATTTTTGGGAAGAATGCAATTGTGCCACAGGGGACACGCACATGCACGCACACACACACACACACACACACACACAGTGAGAAGTATGTTTTGGAGGGCAAAGGAATGCACTTCGGCCACATGAGAAACACATTACTGCCTGACAGACTCGTTGTCCTGTTTTTGTATGTTTCTTTATTCTCTCCTCTTCTTCAGCGCTTGGCGGGGAACTGGTGGTATTTCAGCACGTTAAAGAGTGGTTCAGCCAAAAATCTAATTTACACAATGTTCCCTTTACCCCAAACACAGTTAATCGACCTAGACGTGTTGGGGGTCCAACATTTTTTTTCTTATGTTTTGCTCTGAAGCTACAAAGCTAATGTAGCTGTTTGTGTCCTACTGGTGTTACACATATACATATCGTTGCTGTCCAAAGTAAAACTCCAAATATCTCCAAAATAGTATCTTTACAGGAGATGATAAAAACTGTCTTCACTTACAGTGTAAGTGAATATAAAGAGGTTTTATTTCAAGTGATTTTGGAGCATTTCTATTGGTCCACTCTTCAAAGAAACTTGTTTTACAGCATATAAAGAATGGCTGTTGTGTCCAAATGATAAAGAAAAATGAAAATCAACAAAAATGGGGCTGTTTTTTCAGAAGATATTGTTGGAGTATATACACAAATTAAGGAAATGCGTTAATTCTTGCATTAATGTGTGCATCCGTTTAACATCTCACTCTTGAATCATTGTTTTTCAGCAGTCTTTCATTCAAGGCAATGAAAAATGTACATACTGGCTGTTTTCCACAGCATTCATTCAACCCTGTTACCTGAACACATTCAACTCTATGGAATATCAGGAACATTCCACAAGTCACATGTTCAACCAGATTCATCTTCTGCATTTCTGGAGCATCATGGAAGGAGAAGAAAGTTCTCTCATCATTTTTTCTTTATTTCCAACAATATTGTGTATTCTTTGTTGTGCTAAAAAATCAACCTAGTTAATCACATTGTTAGACAAGAAAACTGTGATAAATGATGTACCCCCCCGCCCGAAAAAGTTATAAATAATAAAGTGAACTGCTGATAAAAACAGAAAGCAGTGATTAGTAAGTGTTAATAAAAAAAAACTATGAAATCACAATATTTGCTGTTTTATCCTATGAACATGAATGTGCTAATTCCAAACATAATCCTTGCAACACATTCCAAAAAAAACAAACAACATGAGCATGTTTACCTCTGTGGTATATATAAAACATTCCTTTAAACAGTATCTAATAACCCTTTGGAACTGAGGACAACAGCAGACATTCATCTGTTAAACAAGTCTTTAGCTGTGCCTTTGTTGTCGTATTTTGAACCTATCAAGATTTTCAGTGGGAGACAAGTCACTACAGGAAGGCCAGTCTAGCACTCTCTGATTGCTGTTTTAACACATGCAGTATGTTTCACAACACTGACATGTTGAAATAAGCAGAGACATTCCTGAAAAAGACGTCATCTAGAAGGCAGCATGTGTTACTGCAAATTATGCTCAGTGTTGATGGTGTTCTTCTTTGACTCAGAGAACCTAACGCCCATTATTTCCATCTGAAAGACCGAGTCATTACACCATAATACACAGTTACACTGTGCATCAGTCCCTTTCAGATGAGCTTGAGCGCAGAGAAGTCAACAGCAGTGATTATATTTTGGACCGGAAAGGGTGAAAAAACGCAATTCCTGGCTGAGGAAAGCCTTCAAGGACTTAAATGTTAATATAAAAAATGTAGTTGATAAGGTATAATTTTACATCCATTATCTTTGCTTTTGTTCAAATGCAGGTCAAAGTAGACTTTTCATTATGCTCATTATGTTTTCTACCATCTCAGCATTTCTGAAGTGTTCAGTAAATGTTTTGGTAAAGTTGGAAACTAAAAAAAGTTTTCAGAGTTACAAAGACTTAATGGCACCTAGAGCATTGAATCATTCAGGTAACAAGTACTGCCAGCAAATGCACAGCAAACTGTGCCAAGTAGTTAAGAAACTGCAGTTCCTGACACTGAATGACACACTATGATCTGTAATGGACAGCTCGAGACAGTAGTAGCAGTAGTCTGGAAGCGTTTGTCTGTACTGTTACCTGTTTTTGTGGATAACAATAGATAAGACTTTTTTGACTGACCTACATTTGAGATAATGGAGAAATTGTACAAATGTGATTTGTGGCCTAACCGTCAGTTAGAAGCATATTGTTTATAGACACCACATTCAAATGGACGTCCACTTCAAACAGTAGCACAAAACTGTGAGTGAGGCATCTGAACATCATCTCAACAGGACACAGACATTTACAGTAAATCATGCAGATGTTTACCCAGATTAGGTGTCAGCTAATTTATCTTACCACAACATACCTAGAATGCTAATCGATGCTGGATAACCAGTTCCTGTGCGTATAGATGCTGGATAACCAGTTCCTGTGCGTATAGATACTGGATAAACAGTAACAGTGCTAATAGATACTGGATAAACAGTTACTGTGCTAATAGATGCTGGATAAACAATTACTATGCGAATAGACGCTGGATAACCAGTTCCTGTGCGTATACATGCTGGATAAACAGGTAATGTGCTAATAGATGCTGGATAACCAGTTACTATGCGAATAGATGCTGGATAACCAGTTACTATGCGAATAGAAGCTGGATAAACAGTTACTGTGCTAATAGACGCTGGATAACCAGTTACTGTGCGAATAGACGCTGGATAACCAGTTACTATGCGAATAGACGCTGGATAACAAGTTCCTGTGCGTATACATGCTGGATAAACAGGTATTGTGCTAATAGATGCTGGATAACCAGTTCCTGTGCGTATAGATGCTGGATAAACAGTTACTGTGCTAATAGATGCTGGATAACCAGTTACTGTGCTAATAGACGCTGGATAACCAGTTACTATGCGAATAGACGCTGGATAACCAGTTCCTGTGCGTATAGATGCTGGATAAACAGGTATTGTGCTAATAGATGCTGGATAACCAGTTACTGTGCTAATAGATGCTGGATAACTAGTTACTATGCGAATAGACGCTGGATAACCAGTTACTGTGCTAATAGATGCTGGATAACCAGTTACTGTGCTAATAGATGCTGGATAAATGGTTCCTGTGCTAATAGATGCTAAAGAAACAGTTCCTGTGCCAAGATGCTGGATAAACAGTTCCTGTGCAAATAGATGCTGGATAAACAGTTACTGTGCTAATAGATGCTGGATAAACAGTTCCTGTGCTAATAGACGCTGGGTAACCAGTTACTGTGCGAATAGATGCTGGATAACCAGTTACTATGCGAATAGACGCTGGATAACCAGTTCCTGTGCGTATACATGCTGGATAAACAGGTATTGTGCTAATAGATGCTGGATAACCAGCTCCTGTGCAAACAGATGCTGGATAATCCTGTGCTAATAGATGCTGGACAAACTGTTTGTGTGCCAAGATGCTAAATAAACAGTTACTGTGCAAATAGATGCTGGATAAACAGTTACTGTGCAAATAGATGCTGGATAAACAGTTACTGTGCAAATAGATGTTGGATAAACAGTTACTGTGCAAATAGATGCTGGATAAACATTTACTGTGCAAATAGACGCTGGATAAACAGTTACTGTGCAAATAGATGTTGGATAAACAGTTACTGTGCAAATAGATGCTGGATAAACAGTTACTGTGCAAATAGATGCTGGATAATCCTGTGCTAATAGATGCTGGACAAACCGTTTGTGTGCCAAGATGCTGAATAAACAGTTACTGTGCAAATAGATGCTGGATAAACAGTTACTGTGCAATTAGATGCTGGATAAACAGTTCTAATGGATAATGTATAACCAGTTCTATGTTAATCGATGCTGGACTTTCTGCTGCAATTATGTTGCTCAGCACGTCAGTAGTTTTTCAAGCTTCTACTTTTGGATTCACAACCGAGTTGTTTTGGATAAGTGCTTTACTTTTACTGTAACCGCAGTAACGCTTCTTTTACCTGAGGATGGGTTTAGGCTATTCCACACCTCTGGCTCTAAGACACAGCTTTGTGTGTATTATGTGTCACTTTAAACAGACACACTTCATGAACTGGAGAAGCCTGCCTCTCAGCACTCAATAGACATTATCTTAATCCTCATGATCTGCCTCTCCCCACCTTAATGACTGAGTAATAAGGAGCAGAGCTGTAAAGGAATGTCCTGGTTATGCAAGCTGTCGGGTTTGTGCCCAAAGAAAAGTGACAAGACAGCTCAAAGGCCAGGAAGGAGACACTGGGAAAACCAAGGAGTCACGCTGAGAGCATGCAACACAGACAGGAAGATTAAAACACAGAAGTGAGAGAATGAGAAAGTGAACGAATGAGCTTAGCTTCCTAATGGCTATCCTGCTAGAAAAACTAGCATCGCTAGTCACCAGCTAAACAATCTGTGTTTTGAATGCTTGAATGCTGGTCAGTCAGCACGGCCAGGGTGACCAGCTAAACCAGCACTTACATCTTTATTTTTTAAGACGTATTCAGGCTTCAGAATCATCTGTACAACAAACTTGTGCTACTATTTGTACGGCGGAGGCTAAGCTACATCACCAGTTTATAATGGCAGCCTAACTTTGTTTAGCATTATATAGAACTAGCATAAAGATTTAGCATAATGTACACAATACGTGCTAAGGTACCTGAAGACTTCTCTGCAAACACAGTTAGGTTGTCAAAATGTTGTGACAACCTAATGTTTTGATGCCCACAACATTGTCACAATGTTGAAATGTAATATCTCAGCAAGTTGTGAGAACGTAGTGGTAATGTTGTCAGAACATTGTCGCAACCTCTTAGTTTTTTTCTTACGTTGCATTATATCTGCATGGAACTCAACAGGTAGTCTTTGAACATGTTATTTAATAGTGATGTTGTCACAACCTTGTTCAGACAACAGAAACCGCACCAGACGTTGTGTGTTGGCTGGGTTGCAGTACACTTTTTATTCCCTTACTTATTATTGTCACTGTTCAATGAAATGGTCTTTCCTGATAACTTTACAGGAAAGACCAAAAACTGTCTTCGCCTTCAATGTAAGTGAATGGAACCAGAATTTTGGAGCTTTTCTATTGGACAATTCTTTATGAAATTTTCACACAATATAAACGGCAGCTGCTGCAACCAAACAATGTGAAACAATAGAAATTGACAAAAATGGAGCTACCTGTTTTTCATTGGACAGCGATGACATATTTTATGACAACTATTAATAACAAATAAATGCATAACTAACTTTTGAACTCTGCTGAAGACTTACATGATGCCACTAACTTTGAATATTAAAGTGGATAATGTGGATAAATAATTTGGTCTCATTTTAGGGAAAGTGAAGCTTAAAGATATGGAAACCATTTTTTCCCTAAAATTAATGGGTTTTTAAAAAATATTTAATAAATAGATGCATTCAAATAGTCATATATTTAGCCTCGTTAGAGGATGTGCTACCTTATTATTAATATTATCAGCATCATTTGACCAGGGGTGGCAGATAACTGTATATTAAACAAACCCTTTTCAATAACAAATAAACACTTGTACTATGATGAACTATTGTTATTGATTAATATATTATTGTCTTTACACAGCAGCACGATTTCCATAGACTTTTACATATATTAGTTATTAATGTTATCAATGTTAATTGCTGCAAGTTTCAATTTAGCTATAGCGCTTTAGCAATATTAGACAGGTAACATTTCCATTTATAGCATTTGGTTGCTATAGTGTTACAGGTTACCTGTACACAGGTAGGTGAAGGTAGTGTTACAGTTTACATGTGCACAGGTAGGTGAAAGCAGTGTTAGAGTCTACCTGTGCACAGGTAGGTGAAGGCAGTGTTACAGTCTACCTGTGCACAAGTAGGTGAAGGCAGTGTTACAGTTTACCTGTGCACAGGTAGGTGAAGGCAGTGTTACAGTCTACCTGTACACAGAAAGGTGAAGGTAGTGTTACAGTTTACCTGTACAGAGGGTGGTCTTACACAAGGACTCTTGTTGGTATAGTGTAGGGTGGGTGTTCTGGTTGCCCAGGTGGGGAATCATATCTTGGTTGATTATAATAAAGGTTAAAGAATAAAGAATAAAGGGGCGACATTAAGCTGATTTGCAAAACTATCTTTAAACTTCAAAGTCAGGCACTGTCCCCCCTACAAAAGCCTCTATGCTGTTGTCTTAGGTTATGTAATGTTAGGTAAGAAGTTCAGGTCACTGAGCTCCAGGGATTCCTTTGTCTTTCGAGATGTTTTCAATTCTAAATCCTTTTTTCCTGGAATGTTCTACATTATTGTGGTGGTGGGAGGTTGTGGCCTCAGCATACCCTACTGTATAAATCACATCAAGTGGTCAGATTAAAGAAATGCTGACCATAAACATATATTTATATACGTATACATATGTATATAGGCCCAGCACAGGTCCAACCACACAATGGAGTATATGAAACACTTTCTGCAAAAATACAACTTCTGTGCTATTGCTGAGGGAAGAACTATCAAAGACCAATGAAAAGAAATGTCATATCAACAATCATATAGGATAAAAATATCTAATTTTGAATGTGGCTTGATTGTTTGTTATTTCCATGTTACAAGTCAGTCTAAGGGATGAGGTGGAGGTAGGTGGATCTACTAAAATAATAAAAACCCAACACTAACTCCAAACCCACACAACTAACTTTTCCTAGGAAAACAACAGAAAACAGAAGACAAGAATTCAGCCTAGCTCCCTAACTAAGCCAAAAACCAGGGGAAAAGGTATGTATTTAAAACAGAATGGCACTTACCCCCTTCCAGCCATAGGTGTATAACAATATACAAGATTTAAATATTTAAATATAAAATACATAAAAAAGTCATGTATCAAAACACACACACAAAGCTTGAGTGTTAACGGTCCAGAGCACCCCATCTGAATCACTTCCTGAGTCACTCCACCTTTAACCTTCTCTGGGGGAAAGACTCCGCCCACAGCAGCCAAATCTGGAGACAGCTCCACTTGAAATCAGGGAAGGGAATAGGAGGAGAGGAAAAAGAACAAAAAGAGAACAACATGCACAAAAAACAAAACAAAACACTGCACAGCAACCGTAACGTTCCATAACTATTGATCTCCTGGGCATTTCATTCTAAACAGTCTCTAGACATTACTCATAATAGTATACACTGATAACATTCCACAACATTCAAACCACCTTCTCGTTTTTACAATATCGGTTCATTGTATCAGCTTCAATTCACATATACTTTGTTGTTCTACAATTACAGAATGTTGCCCATCTTTTTCTCTATACACTATGTTATACCACCTGTACTCAGTTCTTCAGTGGTCAGGAACCCCACAGGACCACCAGAAAGCAGGTATAATATGGGCGGTGGACCATTCTTAGCAATTAAAGACCGCAGTGATACTGACATGGTGTGTTAGTGTGTGTTGTGCTGGTATGAATGGATCAGGCACAGTAGTGCTGCACTATGCTAATACCAGTAGGATTTTCACTTTGCTCTCTAAACAGCCTCATGGATTCCACAAGATTTTGGAAGCATTCCTGTAAGATTCTGTCCCATATTGACATTTTGCTAAATCCTAAAGGTGTTCTAACGAATTCAAATCATGTGACTGGGAACACCACAGAGGAACACAGAACTTATTATCATGTCCACGAAATCAGTTTTCGCTTTGTAACATGGTGCATTATCATGCTGGAAGTAGCCGTTAGAAGTTGCTAAGTTATGGTCATGAAGGGATGCTTATCTATAATACTCAAATAACCACACTGTGGTGTCAAGCCACAGTGAGCCAAGAAAACTTTTCTCCACACCATTATGCCATCAACACCAGCCTGAACTGTGGACAGGCAGGTTGGGCCCATGGATTCATTAGGTTGGTGCCAAATTCTGACTCTACCATCTGTGTGCCTCAGCAGAAACAGCAGAGATTCATTGGTGCGGCTATGTTTTTCCAGTCTTTAACTGTCCAGTTTTGGTGAGCTTGTGTCCACTGCGGTCTCAGCTTTCTGTTCTTGGCTGATGGAAGTGGAACTCGATGTGGTCTTAGATGAATTTCTGCGACCACAGTTGTACAAAGTAGTTATCTGAGTTAGTGTAGCCTTTCTCTTAGCTCCGAGCCCTGTTGACCTCATTCATCAACAGCAAAACTTCCGCACACCAGCCATGGTCCTGGAGATCCAGCTCCAACCTGCAGAGTCGGTTCCAATCACCATCTGGTAATGACTTTCTTCAGAAGGATCAGGTGCATCAGTGTTAGGCAAGCATGCATGTTGGACTGTTTGGCCTAAAAATTTTAGTAGATCAGCAATCATATACTTAATAGTCAAACCAGCCCATCTGAAACCAACAATCACGCCACAGTCAAAATCACTGAGATCCTCTTTTTTCAGATGGAGATGGTTGATGTGAACATAACATACCAAAATCTACTGCCATATGATTGTCATTATATTACATTATATGAGACTATATTATGTCTTCATTTGGATATATATACACTGTATATGTGTCATGGTTCAATATGCAGATATCTAAGAGCCTGTGTTGAGTGAAAAAGATGGTACTGTGTTTCAGAAATTATTTAAACCTAAACCAAGCTACAAAAGCAACTGAAAAAACAAGCAGACGCTGAAACACACATGGCGCACGCATGGTCATCTAAAGATCTTGACATTTGGTGAAGCGGAATAGTAAAAAACCTGAGGGCTGCGTTTAATAATGCAAGCAAGGGCATTTTCACATGAGGGAACTCTCGAGATTGGGACTAAACAGATGTGTGGCTATGGGACCACTTGTTACCAGTTGATAGTGAGACTAATCAGAATATAAGACTTTAATTTCCTAGTCAGCTTAAAAATCAGACCGTGGAAAAAGGTCATGTGGTCAAATGAGTCTAGACTGACCCTATTCCAGAGCAGTGGGCACGTCAGGATAAGACAGGAAGCACAAGAAGTGAAGGACCCATCATGCATAGTGCATACTGCACAAGCCTCTATGGTCCAGTGTTGCTTTAGTAGTGGGAGGTCAAGCCTCGGCAACGTTGTGTGTCAATAAAAAGTAATCAGTTGATCATATGAGTGTACTGAATGACCAAGTTATCCCATCAATGTATTATTTTCTTCCCTGATGGCACGGCCATTTTCCAGGACAAGGTCAACTAATTGTGGAAAGTTGATTCAGGGGGCACAAGGAATCAATCTCACACATTAACTCACCACCAGTGATTCGTGGCCCCAATGAAAGTCACTGGGATGTGCTGGGGAAGATGCAGTGATTCAACTCTCCAGTCACCAATACAAGATGTTCAGCCAAAGATGAATGCAACTCTGGGCAGAAATAAATACTATGATGTTGTAGAAGGTTGTTAAAATTGTGACATGGCAAATGAAAGCTAATGGCAGCCCAATAAAATATCAGAGTATGTGATTTTCTTTTCCTTTGGCCAGGCAGTGTATACACACATAGATAGAAAAAGAAAGACAGCGAGAGAGAATGAATCAGAACTTTCACATTCCAGGCTGACAAACAGCAGGACGTTCCTTTTATTCCCCAGGGAAACGGAAACTCCTGAGACCCGTGTGTGGATTTGAGTGCGTATGTTGGAAGAGAGCCGAACTTTGCAGGAAAGTCACATTAAAGCAAGAATTATTGGCAGGCTTTTCTATTGTTTTATTTATGTGGAGGGGGGGTAAAAGAGAGAGAAATTGAAAGGCGGGAAACACAGATCATGTCCATGTTGCAAACATTCATCCCAAATAGGAGTACGAGTGTGTGTTAAAGTATGTAGAACACTTGGTGGCTGGAATTTCCTGTGTTGTTGTGCTTATGTTTGGCTAATCAGATTGCAAAAAGCCACTTCTAAACCTCGACAAAGCCCCTCTAAAACCTGCAGACCAGCAACAAAACGTGACGAATTGGCTTCTGTGTGAATTCTGGCCTACTGTGGCTCCATTATACTGAAGGGCTTAATGATTTGGCCCAAGAACCCAACACACTGTGGTCAAAAAAAAGAACAAAACAGTCACGCTTTAATACAAAAAACATACATTTATTCAATACTTTGCCAGCAATGCCAATAACAATGAACCCATCAAGAGACGGTCCACTTGGACACAAGTGCAAACTCGCCTTAAGCACAGAGGAAACAAGTATAAAATTCTAAATTAATACAACAATCTTTATATTTTCTTACATATTCAACCTTCAAACACAATAGAAAAATACTTTACACAACGTCTTCTTTTAAAACCAAAAAACAAAATGTACAATCTTTTCTTTTTTTTAATATACAGTCCTTCTCGAAACGTTCTCCCGTAGTTCCCAGCTCCCAGAGCACGATCTGAAATAGCCTAAGTTAGGCTGCGGAATCATTCCTATGCCAGTAAGTTTAAACCTAAAACGGCCCAGATGCATCATCGGCACAGCGGTCTATGGGATCATGCTAAAGAACAATTATTTCTGAGGTGGCCACTTATGTTTTTCCTCTCTAAACCTATACATAGCTCTGAAGAGCGTGACGTTATGTATAAAATGTTCAGGTGAGAGGGAAAGAGAGAGAGAGAGAGAGAGAGAGAGAGAGAGAAACAGCCCTCATGAGTACTATACATGAAAATCTGTGCAACAAAAGCAAAACCTCTTGAGTAAGTCTACCGAACAGAAACATGGTGGTGGCACCGAGTAGAGAACAGTGACAGGAACGGAGTACAGTAGTGGAGTGTGGGTGTGTACACGTGCGTGAACATCGCTAACCCTACTAAACTGTGCTTTTTTTCTTTTTTCTTTTATTTTTAACCATATTAACAAGTCTTTGGCACTATAGTCCACCATTGCTCCAAGGTCAACAGATTTTTTTTTCTTCTTTTCTTTTTGTTTTTTTAAATAAAAGTGCTTGAACAAAAGTCAGTTCTTCAGAGCGTTCACTGGAGATCCTACTCCCAACACGTTGAACTTGATGTTGAGTCCAGACAGGTCCACTGCACGGCACCTCAATGGTGACTGACTTGGGCAGAAAGATCCTGCTTCATTGGTACACATGCCAGTCTGCTGGTCGTTCTCCATATAGAGCGTCATTCGATTTCACTGTGTTCAAAGTTCGGATCATCTCCAGATGAGGATTACTACCCACAGTTCTGAGCAGTTCATTGGTCAGTTCCCACAGATGCGCAAACCGATGGGCAGTAGGGGAGTGCATGTACGCAGAGGAGAAACCAGAAATGGACAAAGCTTAGTTTGCTTAATTTGGGCTGGAGGTACAGTCTACGGTGGCAAACTTAAAAACAAACAACTTTATTAATAACTTACAAAACTCTATATTAAGGGCTTGTTTAAGAGCTTGCTGAGACTCATGCACTTTCCAATGGATGCAGACGAAAGTGCATATAATCTCTAAGGACGACACATCTCGTCACACAGTACCCAAACACCGGATCTCACCAGAAACATGCGCACACATACAGAAGCATACAGTTGGGAGCCAGAACACCTGAGTGGACCGCCGCTGTCAAACCAGCTCACACCAGTGCGGGAAGGTTCTCAGTGTGAAAGTGAAGGCGGCTGACGAATGAACTCAGGCCTCCGTCGGCTGCTGTCACACCTAACAGATGAGCTCCTGCTGTATTTCAGGTAGGGGGAGGAACGGCTCTGAGAAGCTGAAAGTATCCCGGCCTGTCTTCAGATCCCCTTGGCCTGGGCACGTGGGGTACGCTGGAATGATTAACATTTCTGGAGAAGGGGCGGGGCTCTCGGGCTCAGATTCCGATTGGCTGGCCTCCTGTTCGTCGAGTGCTGTGGGACCAACGTGAGGGAGGGAGTGTGGGTTCAACCAAGTGTGGTTTAAACACTCTTCTGCTGTCGCTCGATCTCTGAAGGAAGAGAAAAGAGACAGTGGGTGAGACTTCATTAGCGTGAGTATAAATGTTATTGCAATCATCGTATTTTTCCATTATATGCAATTATTAAAGTCGAAAGTGGCCAATTGGTATTCTTGCTTCCTAGTTGTCAATATTTAGGAGGTCCCATATGATGGCCTGGCCTCAAATAAACAAACATTACTCACTGCTGCCTTCTATGGGTGTAAAAGCACCAGTTAGGAGCTGTCGTAACTAAACTAGTATGTTTACATGCAGAGATTTTCTTCACTCCGATTGAATTAAGTGCGATTATAGATTAAGACTGAGGTGTTTAGATGCTCACTCTACGAAACACTCTGATGTTTCTCCGTTTACATGCACACTACAGGTAGTCGGATCTAAAATAGTGTGCATGCGTAGAGTATGTCTTGATGTAAACGTTACCATGACAATAAGCATAAGGCAAGGTCAGTCAGAGTGTGACCAGCAGTAGTATGTTACTTGAGTTTTCAGTTGGCTCGCTCGTGTTTGTAATTGCTATAAAATGGCAGACTCAGGAAAACATATTTTACATATACTTATTAAAGAAGGGTAGAGAGTAAGACCGTTTCCCTCTGTGTTAGCAAGGGGGCGATATGGACTTCATCCATAATTTAGTAAAACGGGAAAGAGGAACAAATTTCACCATTCTGCTTTTTAGCTTTGTAATACGCCGATCTGAGAAACTTCCATCTGTTTTTAATTTCTTTATAGTTCGTGTAAACCCACCGTCGTTACTTTGCTCATATACTATGAACAGCTCGTTATTGTTTTATAGCCATCCATCCTGCTAGCTATTTTTACATCTTTTAAAGTTGGAATCATGAACTTTGTCTCTTTAGGACCAGTCTCTACCTCCCGCCATATTGAAACGTAATTAATGACGCTAAAGTACATGCGCAGACGTATTTAAACGTTCCGATTGGGAATGTAATAGGATACAGGCGTTTACACGGCTATTATTCTATTAAACTGATTATTCTCGGGATTACCCACCTCCTTCAATCAGATAGAAACTGTAATCGGAATGACCTCAATCAGACTAGTCTATACAGACTGAGGCGTATACATGGACGTATTCTATTCTGATTGAGCTATTAGTCGGATTATTAACAGACTATCAGGCTGCATGTAAACGTAGCCAATGAATGAAAACTCAATTCACACGCTGCTCGTTGTGATGTAAACATAATGTAAGGGAATAATAGTAGATAGTTTAAATAACTCTGATCAGCTAAATTGCCTGCAATTAGGTGATAATCTCTGAAACTTTGATGTAATACAGTGTTCTCTGCATCATAGGATCACCCAAATTAATCTAAAAGGAATCTGTGAGGGGTCAGGATGCTCACAGAACACAACAAATGCAATCATAATTTGGATAATAGCTTTCTTATTGCAAGCTACTGGGCTTGCCCAATAAGCAATCACTGTACCATGCAGCCTTACTTGAGGTCAATTTCCACTTTCAGTTAAGACTGAACCTAATTTATGGTTAAGCACTCCATAAAACGTGGTTCCAAACGTAAGGCCGAGACTGCCGAGGTCACGGATGCTCTCCTTTTCCAGCAGTTCCACAAGAGCCTCGAAACCCAAAGCCCTGTCTCCCTCTCCCCAGGTTTTTCCCTTCCCTCCACGATTACTCGCACGCAGAGGAATTTTTCCACACGGCTTTAACCTCTCTCATTTTCCCTCTCCGTCTCTCATACCGCCGATGATCTGTGGCCATAAAGTTTTAGTAAGTGCAGATTACGGTGCTGGATCACAAGCAAGGGCTGCCTTCATTTCCCATTGCGCTGCAACGGTGACGGATCGGGGCGGCCATTAGTCACGCTGGCGGAGCCAAAACGGCCACCGCCGCGCGTCAGCGTCAGCAGGGAGCCGAGAGTGATGTGGGAAAGCTTCAGGGCCGCGGGGCCGGCTCACTGTACATTTGAAACCAAGAGGCCGCTGCATTTTTAATGAGATTAAGGCTCGAGATTAGAATGCCTTGTTTATTTTTTCATCGAGAGGAGCAAAGCCAAGTACTGCCACTTCATCAGTCAGGTTATGTAAGCTCACTTAGATGCAACTAGAGCGTAAGAAGACAATTTTCCTTCGTTTAGATATAGCTAGATTTATAACAGGAGGATGAAGAAACCGATAAAGCTGCCATTTCCCAAGAACTTTAGACCTCTGCTGCTTGGCATTTTAATTATGTAAAAAAAATAAAATAAAATAAATAATAAAATAAGCTTCTGGCCGTTTACGGTTCTGGTTTTGAGAAGATTTTGATTTCCACAGTGAAGGTGCTACGAAGCTGGAGCGTAACTATTAGAGTGGTTATATCCCACTTACCCATATATGGTAGTCTATATCAGATGGATTTTTATCAGCCTGTGCTGGAACTCTATTTCTGGCACTCAGATTACAGCTAGGCAGCTGCAGTTCTGCACTGTTTAACAATTTAACACACAACCTCAGCCTAACTTTGAAGGTGGGTGGACAAAAAAAATGGATTTTGATACATTGGTGAGCGATGCTTCACATCCCATGTTCAAATTCCACCTATACAGCCCAAAAACAAGAACTCTCTGTTGACTTACCTGGGATTCTTATGGAGCAGTGACTGGATGAAGTCCACAGCGAGGTCAGAAAACCCATGGAACACATCCTGGGAGTAGTCTACGTTGACCTGAGAGATGTTGAGGAAGGTCTCCTGCTTGGTATCACCCAGGAATGGAGACTCACCCGTCAACATCACGTACGTCAACACTCCGATGCTCCTGCACGGAGATAAAGGAAGCGTGATTCAGGTATACTATTATGATAACGGCTCCACAGTAACAAAACTAAATAAGGACTATAACGTATAGCATTCTTTCTAAAAGACTTTTGATCTAGTAAAGCAGACTGGCAGCCTTTAATTGTAAACCCAGTAAACCTGGGGGTTGTAAATGTTTTATGCATGGTAGAATCTATCCTGCTGATCGGGAAGGAAGGCCATGTCCCACTACTATGATTTTCTACATTGAATAGATATCATAAAGCACAAAGCAAACACGCGTGCCACACAGTTCACTCCGGTTCACACACTCCCTGCTTTTTGAACTCTTACTCACCACATGTCTGTAGCTGTGCTGATTGGCTCGTAACTCAGAACTTCAGGAGCTGTTGGTGGAGAAAGGAATCAGACTGTTAATATAATATAATAACATAATATACATAGAAGCTATGCATAGCCAGCAAATCCTAAAGTAAACTTTGTACACTAATTCTTGTAAACAGGTCAGTAAGATTTGCCTGATTTTAATATTAACTCTAAGCTCAACATATACAAAAGCATATATGGCATATGGAGGTTTACCTGCACACTTTCTATTCATTATTTAAGAAAAGATTAACCCTTATTAGTCCCACAGTGGGGGAAATTCACTGTGTTACAGCAACAAAGGAATAGCATGGTGCTCAGTACAAACAATAGATAAATAAACAGTACAGTATATACAATATAAATAATAAAAAATCAAGAACTCTTAAGATTATATTTACAAATAATTGCACGTTGCTTCTTAATTGCACCGGGGGAATGGAAATATTGCACATTACGTTACACTGAAAAAATTATATTTTCTGTAAGTCTGTAGTGTTTAAGTGTGTGTGTATGTAGTCCGCTGTGTATGTGTGGTCTGCTGTGAGCAGTGCTGGTTGTAGAGTCTATTTCTATTTAATTATATAAATATATAAGTTTGTTCTCAGTAGTGATTGTATTATTTTCACTACTTTTTTTAATCTTTATTCTATTATTATTTCATCAAAACATGGAATTATACCAGATTTGTCCAATCGTTTGCGACTCACCGACATATTCTGGCGTGCCCACAATCTCTCGCACTTCTGACGTGTCGTCCACGCGCCGCGACAGGCCGAAATCTACGATTCTGATATCCCCCAATGGCTGCGCACTGGTCAGCAGTATGTTCTGAGGCTGGATGACAAAACACAGAGGGAAACAAACGTAAATATTAAAATAGACACATCTACAGTAAAAAGAGCCCACCATAAGCAAAATCTATACAGACGTACTGCAATAACCCCAGTAAATCCTACTCCTGTGGTTAAGAAGCGTGATCCAGGATGCCGTCTGCATAAAGGCCTACACTAGCACTGCATGCCGCAACACGCCTGATTCACTCCTTCATACAGTTATTTGGAGATTGAAAGCTTTCAGCATTCTGCTAATTTTATTAAGTATATGATGGACAGGTATGATGCCCAATTAGAGGCATTCTTTGTGCTGAACAGTCCTTTAATCATCTACCCAGTGAACCTGATTGTAGAATGTCTCGTACTGGTAATAAATCAAGGTGACGTATTAATCTTGTATTGCATGTAGAAAGGCCATGACGCACTCCTGAACGGACCCCATAAAGAACTAACAATTATGTGTGCCATGCAGCTCACTCATGCACTCTCCCAGGCTTGCTGAACTCTCGCTCTCCAC
The DNA here is from genome assembly GCA_021613375.1 of Megaleporinus macrocephalus. Taxonomy (NCBI): domain Eukaryota; kingdom Metazoa; phylum Chordata; class Actinopteri; order Characiformes; family Anostomidae; genus Megaleporinus; species Megaleporinus macrocephalus. The sequence continues at coordinate 12,917,313 of CM038719.1, forward strand.
ATGTTGACAAGACAGATGCTGGTGTTGGTCAATTAAAAGGGAGCTTAATGTGCACACCAACGCAGTGCAGCAACATTCCTGGGTCGTTTTAATTTGTACTTTAACTTGTCTATCTCCCAGCGAGTGATCTGTGGTCTGGCAGCTCAGCCGGCCCAGCTGATGCATGACTTGGATAAGGCAAGACTTTTCCTCTGCTACTTTTTCAACGTCTTAATAAATCTCTTTTTTTTCCCTTCTCTCCTCCAGCCTTTCCTTCACATTACATCCAGTATGCTGTCTACAGCTTGTCTCCCAAGTCCTTCTGATCTGATAGATAAGGCAAGTCCATGGCAGGGAGGCTCCATAAATCAGTATTAACCACACACGCAGCTGTGGGATTTATGGCAACTCTTCTCTCATCAGCCTGCTTCGGACAGAACAGACTTCAGTTCCCAGACTCCTTAAAAGTGCCTGTAGTGACTGTCACCACTGCTCAAATGAGTAACTCACTGATCAGTCTGATGACCCATTGAGAAGGTTCAACAATAAGAAGAACCATAACTGACTAATAATAAATATGTGGAGCTTTACGGATTCTAAAACTGGAAAATTTGTCACAGGGAAGCCTTTAAATATGCTTAAAGGGCAATAACACCCGTTTTTTAAAATTCTCTGTATAATTAAATAGCCAAAAGTTGTGGTTTGATGTGAATTCTCAAACACTTGAGCAAAATTATATGAACCAAACATCTAAATTTCTCAAAGGCAGTAAGTATATAATTTTTTTATGAATATGCTGTCTGATGTGCAGGACACTGTTTGATCTTTGCCATGATTGGGTTATGTTTTTGGGAAGACAGGTACATGTAGGCTGCTATAAGGCAAAAACAGTACCCAAAGAAAACTTCGTCCACCCAGATTTACCTGTATTAACGCTCTGAAGGCTTCGCTGGTGGTTTTGAATGCTAAGTAAAATATCTATATTTACATCACAGACATCACAACGCCTGGCTCCAATCATTACCATTGTAATCAATGCAGTATTTCACGTCGGACCACTCTCAATTACTTTTTTCTCATCTTTGAGACCTAAACAATGGAATTCCTCTTTAACTAAAACATGATTATGTCTATCAGGATCTGTGTCTGAGAAAACCAACAGCAGTTAATACACATGAACTGCTGATTCATTGAGAACACTTTTTTTTTTTCTAAACAAATTTAAATGACTATTCGTGACAGCCATGTATCGGTCGTGACAACTGCCTCATCTTTTGTTACGCAACACATTCCTTCACAGACACACGCATGCCTCATAACCGCCTGAAAGCTGACAGTAAAGGTTTATTGGTCCCAGAAATCTAATAGCAGACGCCCCATCTGGAGTCGCAGCTCCTGTTTGTTACGTAACCCGTTCCCTCGCATATAAAAGCAGCTCACGGCACTCCGCTGTACCCCACTTCGCTATGCAGTGTACGCAGGCCCACCTTCAAGTCCAAATGGACCACTTTGTTTCGGTGAAGGAAGGCGACTCCTGTTAGAATCTGCCGAGCCAATCGGATGACGTCTTTCTCTGTGAAGGCCTCGTCGTTCTCGGCGACGCACTGGTTGAAAATCTCACCTCCGGCAGCGCTGAAAGACGAGAAAGGAAAGAGATATAGAGAGATATTTTAATAAAATATCAGAAAAAAAACACAATTACTTAAATACTACTCCAAATTTTAGGGGTTGAACTATGTTTAACCCGGTTCCTGGCCTTATTCACCCCCCTCTAAAAATAGTCAGCACTAACGAACCGGTTTTAGTAGCTGGTATTTGTTCTGTTATTCAGTAACAACATGTTCACTCTCTCTGGCCTGCAGCCATTCAAAACGTACAAACCTCCAAGACAAAGAAAGTGGAAAAACATTACTGCATCGAGACTACAATCGAGAACAACCAAACACACACTCACACACAATTACTTACATAACATTTCCCTAGCACTTTAACCTAGCAATGATGCACACAAAGGCTAAAAAGTGACCCCCCATGGCACGAGCTACAGAAATCACAGCAATAAATCAATACCCCCCACCCTGGCAATACAGGCTGTAATTACCCCCAGATTTATGGGCACTAATATGAGGGCGAGATCTGCCGGTCACTGGCCTGTAGAGATAACCGAAAGAGGTTTCTAGAACTCCTACAGCCATTACACGACTTATCAGCCTACTTAATCTCAATAAAGTAATACGTAATAAAACCACTCAAGTTTAATAGCTTAGGTAGGTTTTGTGCTGGACCAAATCAGACAACAGCTGCAAAGCCATGTAGCTTTTTACTAATTGTAAGGGATAAAAGAGAGATATTTGGTGGTATTTGGTAAACACAAGCATATAAAAATCACAAGTGGACCTTCAATTAAATAAGATAAATGTGCATTAAGCTGCCACAAGCTGCCATTAAATAAAGAGGTCGAAACACGTTTCCTAGATTAAAATCCTCCTCCAAGAAGATTCTGTTCTGACTGTGCAGTCCACCAAAGAGATCTGGCTACTGGAAGTCAAGACTATGTCCAGCTCTCTGGTCTGCATTTAGTCTCGCTGTTCCAGAGCCAGCTCACACTAGATGCAGCCTCGTCAGCATCACCTCCCAAACAAGATGCCCATTTACTAAATTAGATGGGGCGGGTAAAGTCTGTGCCTTGCATAAGCTTGGTGTGGGTTACCATGACCACAGGGATATGTTACGGGATGTGCTCTTAAAACGATGAAAGGGCAATGAAAGACATGTGCAGGGGATTTCAGACCTGTGTGTGTACACGTACAGTGTATTCGTTACATAATTCCAGCCCCAGCTGTGTAAATAATTGGGGTACTGGGAACGGCTTATCAGCGGGGCCATCACCTCTCAGATAAACCGGGAGCTTGAGTTTCGGCATGGGGAGAACGAGAGGGTTTGGGGGGTGCGTGCTTCCTTTAAAGAAACAGACGAAGCACGAGAGACATGAAACCAATAATAAGTAAAGGGTAAGGGGCTGCACGATACTGGAGGGAAATGACATTGCAATATATATATATATATATATATATATATATATATATATATATATATATATATATATATATATATATATATATATATATATATTTATTATTTCCTGCAATATATATTACAACATGAGCATTTTTTCACCAGATAGATTGCTTGAATACCTCTACCTGGAAATAATTAACCCCTCTAAAATACTGGGGAGATTTTGTAAGTGAGTGATTGGTAAACCACTTTTAACCTTTAATACCACTGCTTTTAACGCACCACACACAAAAGCAGGTGAGGGCCGTAAATACTTTTCTGTGTATCCAAAAAACTTTAAATTATGTCAGTCATGGAAAATGAGAACTGTGCCAGTTTTTGGTATTAAGTAACCAAATTAATAAATAAATATATAAATAAACAAATCAATAAATAAATGAAGCTATAGCATGATGTAGCATGAGCATTCTGACTGTTGCCTAATAAGTGCTGACACAGTCTCCAGCAAACCCCCCCAACAACCCCACTGTGATGCTTAATGCCTAAATAATACATTGCATAGCCAAAGTGTAAACGTAAATAAAGACCTGTATAGATTCATGCTTGAAAAGGGCTTACGACTGTAAAACCTGTCGAACCATACATACATGCATACATACATATTCACAGCACTGATGATGGAACCACAAGGATAGCCATGGCCTACAGTAATTGTGATCACCATTGATTTAATAAAATATATAGAGTTCATTTTATTGAACATTGGTGTGTTTTACCATTTGCCACTTCATCAAGCACTGAGGCTGTTAGAGGCTTATAGCCCCTGACTGTGCTCAAATCACTGTAACGCATGACCTTTCAGAGCTTACTGCTTTATTTACAGAGTGCTTGTTTGTGTCAGCGAGACAGGAAATGTGAAACAAATTTAAAAGATTTGAAACACATTTTTTTTCCTAGAGCAGGTTTGAGTTTCAGGCTTCCGATGACAGCGAGGTTAAATTAAGAAACCGGATTTGCATTGAATCCTACTTTTAATGCCTACTTCATTACTTCACTACCTCAGTCTACCACAACGGCAGGCACACGCACAAACGTGTACATACAGACCTGACGGAAAAGGGGGGGGGGGAGAGAGAGAGAGAGAGAGAGAGAGAACACAGGTAACCTCTCACAACCATTCTCTGAAACAGGACATGGCCTAAATCCATATGTTAAAGATTCTACAATCTAAAGAACTGCTCCCTTTGCCCTACTTAAGGTTTTTACCACTCATGAGAGGGTTAAAACCTGGGCCCTGTCTCAGACCACTTCCTTTAGCTTGAAACTGTAGTAGCAACATAAAGCACAAAGAACACAGCAGTTCTAGACAATTAAAGGGCACCACAACCAACTATTTAAAAACTGGACACATCAAAAGGATCCTTGGCTGGGAATAACACTACTTTACTTCCAGCACAGCCTCCCAGACTATACAGTCCTGAAAAAGAACGAGCGTCTGATCAACTCTACACATAGAATGACTTGCTTTTGGCTCAGAATGCACCGGATCGAAGGGCTCTGCTGGCCTAGCTGGCCTGCAGTAGCCTGTTCCTCTGTAGCAGCTGAAAGACGCAGAATGTATCATTTGGTTGCTGGCAAGAGAGAAAAAGGGGGATGAAAGGAAAAACAAGAAGCAGGAGATTAAGATGAAGGCGTGGCGGTGAAACAGTTACATAAGGACTGTCAGGTCGGCTAATGCCAGGCTATGATTAAGGAGTTCAAAGTGAGAAAGGTGAGGGATAGAGAGAGCCGGGCAGCGATGGGGGGAAACTTGTCGTTCTTAATTAGAGATGAATGAATAACAGATTAGTCATCTCAGAGAGAGAGAGAAAGAAAAAAAAGAAAAAAAAAAAAAAAAAAAAAGGTGAGCGGAGGTCAGAAAGCCTGTTAGCCCAGATACCAAACTTATAAACACCCTGAAAGACGAACGAGCTACGAAGGCTTTGCTTAAGCAGTCCGAGCTATCTTTTTTCAAGTCGCGGGCAAACAATCCAAACAGACTTTGAACGTCCATCGCATCGCCGCTCGACTGGACTGGAAGATAACGAGCAAAACATGAAAGAACATAAGGGCTGCCAAAATGCTGACCAATGACCGGGCCATGAGCTGATTTGACTGTGGTTTCTTGTAAAGCTTTCATGTTCACACGCGAGTGCATAGCCCCGTCTCTCTGTGCAGCAGGGTCCTGCCTTTAAACTTTAAAGGGTAAGATAAGAAGTGTGCCACTCTTCTTTTCTTGCACTCAGCAGTGCTGAGGATGTGGTTGTGGCTGCATGCTTATATGTGTGTCTGTTGCTGCAGCTCTGCTTTTAGCTGCCTTGCTAGAAAAGCCACAGGAAATGGAAAATTATTTCAATGCATCTCTTGCTCCCTCGCTCGCTCACGTTCTCCCTCTTTCTGCCGCTCTGGTTCTTCTGGTTTTACTGCGAAACAGGCCCACACAGTTCTCAGGGAGAAAAAGGGATGGAGAGAGAGAGAGAGAGAGAGAGAGAGAGAGAGAGAGATGCAAGATTCCCCTCACTCAATGTTACAAGGAACATGCTGCTGGGATGAGGAGAGAGAAAGAGAGGAGCACAAGAAAGAAAAAGAAAGAATTAGAAAGAGAGAGAATAAGTAAGAAAAAAGAAAAAGGCTAAGAGAGTAAGAGACGGAAGCACAAGTGAGAGAGAGAGAGAGAGAGAGAGAGAGAGAGAGAGAGAGTGATGGGACATGCAAGATTCCTTTCACTCAGTGTTACAAGAAACATGCTGCTGAGATGAGGAGAGAGAAAGAGAGGAGTGCAGGAAAGAAAAAGAACGAATATAAGGACAAGAAAGAGATAGAAAGAGAGAGAATAAGTAAGAAAAAAGAAAAAGGGTAAGAGAGTAGGAGACGTAAGCACAAGCTAGAGAGAGAGAGAGAGAGAAAATAGTGTGAGACAGTAAGAGGAAAAAAGGGGTGATAAGACAAACTTAGATGAAGGAAGAGGGAAAAGGAGAGAGAAAGTAAGCATTCATGAGAGTAAGAGTGAGAAAGAAAAGGAAACGGGTGAGAAAGGAAGAAAGAAAGACAAGAAAGAATGTAGAGAATAAGACAGGAGGAAAGAGAGAACAAGAGAAGAAATAAAGAACAAGGTAGAGAGGAGGAGAAGAACATGTGAGAAAGCATGACGCTCCGAGTCTGTGAGAGTGACACCTTCCTTATAAGGTAAAGACGAGACACTCATTGTGTCTGTGGCGAGTGTGAAGCTGAGAACCGGCGCACAGCTGATCTTCAGCAGAAGTCGCTACAGGAAGTCGCTTTTTTTTTCGTCTCAACCCCATTGAGAGTCAGACACAGATGCAATCTACCATTTCTCAAAACCTTCGTCACTCCATCGACCAGCATCCTGTGTGTACACACGTTTGCGCACACCACAGCAAGTGTCGGTAAAACGGGCCGGAGTTTGTGAAAGCGCAGCAGCTCTGACAATGACGAGTAAAATCCAGTGAACCTCAGAACGCTGATATACACACACACAGCAGACAGAGAGACGGAGAGATAGAGGGGGAGTTTTTGGTAAATGCTTTTCGTGTTTGTCAGGGTTAATAGCCTCTCATTTCCGTCTCGTTAGAGGCTGTTATCGGCTCCTCATACTGATTTCCGCCCAGGAGCCGGAATTACACATAACAGCACAGGCAGCACAGCAGAAGTCCTTACAGCCTCTAAGAGTGAGAACTGCACTGTCAGCTCCTAATGAAGAACCATACCTATACACCAACAGTGGTCTGGCTATTACATACAGTAGCATGCATGATGTTCAATGCCACACAGAATTAGATCATAGTCAGATAACTGTTCTGAGTTGAAGTACTGTATTGGGTTTTACTCCAGAGGTACAGCAGAGCTTGCTGAGGGAAGGGGAGAGTTAGAGAGAGACACTATTTGAGTTGGATCCTGGACTGGTTTTAGAGGCAACAGCTCAGGCACAGTACACTCTCATGGGGGAGAGGTTATTTTCAGTTTACTGTTACTCTAATATCTTGTGGTTATTAAGTTGGAACACTCATCTGAAACCAGCAGTGAAGTGCACCCAGGGGTTTATGGGCAGAAAACATGAGCGCAGGCCTAAAAACATTGCCTACTTTACTTCTGCACCAGATACTACACAGCAAAAAATGTTAAAAGGTTAAACCTCATTAAAATGACTGGAAAATGAGTCATAACATACAAATAAGTTACTTTATCTATGATAAGTATATATGCACAGTGTAGCAGGATGTCCTGTAGGGTATAGCTCCCCTATATACCAGCTTCTTTCTCCAAATTAATGTACTGAGCTGAGTTTTTTTTATTTATTTTTTTAATCTTATAGCAGTATTCCTTCTGTGGTTTGTATTCTCCCTGCTCTAATAAACCTGAACCCAGCTGATAATTAGCCAATGACATATTTTTAGGTATGTTAGACCAGCGAAAGTACAACACATGCAGTGCAGGGGAGGACATGGCCCTTCCTATGCTGGAAACCTAGATACTGATCTATGATATCTCTTACCATTCCAGTACCAGGATGATCTCCGTGCTGGTCTCATACACCTCGTGAAGCCCCACTACATACGGGTTGGCCTTAGCTGACTCCAGCACAGCGATCTCATTCATGATGTCCCCGCGGCAGTCCTGGCCCTTCCGCCGTTTCCGTAAAAACTTGGCAGCGTGCTCCTTCCCTGTGGCCTTCTCCACACACTTCTTCACCACGGCAAACTTCCCCCTGGAGGCAGAAAGGGACAGACGTCACTCCATCACCATCCTCATGTGATAATGACTGTTGTCTAGGGTTGTCTAGGCATCTAGATTTGTGTGCAGCATTTAAAACCTAGAACCTTTTTTAAATTATTCTTTTTAATAAACAACACACCAGCTGGCTGTTAGCATTGTGTGAACACATCAAAGTGAAACTTCTTGATGAACTTCCATCATCTGGAAACACTTAGGAGATACACAGCTTTCTTATGTGATTATCCAAATTTATATATATATATATATATTTTCAGTTTTCTATATCATTTGAACACGCCAATGGTCATTTACATTGTGTGAAAATTACATTGAAAGTAAGGTATGTTTTTGGTCTCTTCTGTAAAGTTGCAATTTTTCATTGGACAGTGACACACACACACTCTCATATTGTTCATACCCATATTTTTAAACATATGATCACTGAAGGGAAGCCGCCTGGACCCTAATAAAGCGTGATCTTAGACTTCAAGCGTCTTCAGCAGACCATATTAACATTATCTAAACCAGAACTGATTCTAAAACATGTTTAGAAAAACACCTGCACTCCATATAACGCGCCGTCAGCAGGAAACCTTAATCAGACGGTTGGCCACCGAAGCCTAAAAGACAGGCCGATCGCGTGTTATTGCATGTGGAACGCTAAGAGTCACAGGCCCGTCAGCAGACGTTTCCCCACAAACTGATGACAAACGACTGGTCTCTGGACCACAATGACTCAATTCAGACTCACATCGGGAGCTGCCACTGGGCTGTCATTTTCAGTGCTTTCACAATTACTGACAGGCAGAGCGAGCGATGGTGCAGCACGCTGGTGAGGTCACGAATTCAACCACAGATTTTCTGAATTTCTCAGCAGCCAGCATTCTAGCTTGGAAAAAGAGCGATATGAACGTCCTTATCATATCAGTCAATAGACACACACACGCAGCTCCATTTGGTTGATAACTGTAACGGTTAAACATTGTCATTCAGGTACAGCTGTCACAAATAACTGTAGTATGATTATCTATATTCTGAACTCTCCTGCTAGTCCCATCTCTTTAATACATTTTGGCATCTCTTCAACGTTTTTAACATGTATTCAAATCTTTAAGGGCTTTTCATGGAACTCTACTGCAACGTTTCATTGTTCGGCTCTTCACAAAAACTCTGACAACTCAATTAACTACTAAAATAACCAAGCCTGGATTCAAGACTTCCATCAGCTATTCATCCACCTCCATGTCTTTCTACCTATAGCTCCAGTGCACATTGCTCTGTTCTCTCTACCTCAGTCTTTCTTCAACTTTCTTCCTGCTAGGGCTGCAGGACACTCAAAGCAAGAGCGACAGTTGAAGGGGTCTGGAGGATTTCCTCCCCGCTCACATAAACAAGGTCATTCTCCACATCTGATGTCCTGCCCACACCCTCGCTTGACACCTCAGCGGCCACTGAAAAGAGTGAGAACTTGGCTCTGCGCATACATGCGGATGGACAAAGGCGGACAAGCCAATTTCCACATTCTCGTTTGACAGCAGCAAGAACAAATTGCTTTAAGCCCCACCTCGTCTTTAGGAAGCCTGACAATAAGACACTGCTGCAGTGTGTCTGAGGGAGTGTGTGTGTGTATGCATGTGGGGGGTACAAGAGACCACCCACTCTACCATTACTCGAAATAAACTGCCTCCCTCACTTGTGCACTGCTACACTGAGCTAGTGAGCACAGCTCAACACAAGCTCCCATGCGTGTTTGTTAAATGGTATGTAGTGACAATGCTGATTGGGAATATGTAAATAAGTCAAATTAGCGCTGCAGGGCCAGATGTGGCATTGTATTTAGCATGTCTGGGGACAAGCATAGAAACGTTTGGGTCAAGTGGGAACGTAGACTGAACTAGATGGGTCCAAAAACCTGAACGTGAAGCTTCTAAACCAATCTGATGCCTTATGTAGCCAGAGCTTAAAGCAAGGGGCAAAGATACACTCGTCAACAAGCCTGTCTCTAGCCCACAGCTGTAACTCAAGTTAGCAGGTCTGAAAAGCCCACCCAAAACCGAAATTGAGCATGTATATGTATGGCACATGTGCAGAGAATGCATTAAAATGTGCTAAAAATAAAAACCATTGATTTAAATGGTGTTTAAAAACATCCAATTGTCAACAGCTGGCCAAGCTTGGTAAACAAAACTTGGCGTGTCCTGCCAAGTCATCCACTTTCCCCCCAAAATTAGAATTTCCAAACAAAGTATGCGTGTTAGAAGATCAAGCAAGGCCCCACAGGACTAAAGGAGGATGGGAGCATTTTGACCAATCACTGTTCCAGATGAGCGTTTCGGTTTGGGCTGTTTTGATCAGTATAATCAATGTATTCAGGAAATCCAACAAACAAATATTTCTGGGCAAAATAATGCAGGCCTGTCCTCAACCTGGTCACACTATTGGCTCAGCGGTGTGTGTGTTTTTAATATAGCCCATGCAGCAACACTAGTATTTGGTCCACAGCGTACAGGCCCTGTAGAAACTATGGGGCTTGGAGACAAGCATAAATGTGAGAACACCGTGTAAACAAAGGCCAGTAAAACTGCAAGGGGCCTGAGCCACAGCTTCTTACCAACGTGTGAATATAAAGCCCAAATGACATCCCTGCTTGGCAGAAGGTGGTACTGTGGGAACAATTTGGTATGTGACCGCCTCATTTTGAGTCCTGCGTTCACCAGCAGCCCAGTGTAATGCCTCAATGCCTCAGCAGCTTGGCACAAACAGGGTATTTCAGGGTCCTGCCAGCTCTCAGAAGAACAACTTCATTAGTTTGGCATGTTAGGAAGCTTAGCGTGATCCCGAGCAGAAATTACTCTCACACGGACAAACAATCAAATCCTCCGTGCATTCTTCTCCATCCAGCATCCAATTCGCCCACGCAATAAAAGGATCCGCAGCTTCTTGAGGTCAGCTGCAGACAGAGTCAAGTTCGGATGACCCAGTTAGGGCTCCGGGGCCACAGAATAAGAAGAACAAGAGCGAGAACAATGCAAAGCCAGAGGAAAGAATGCAGCGCTTCTTGCTGAAGAATGCAGAGCCCAAAAGGCTTGCTGTGGGAGCATTCAAGAAAGCTGACAAAGGTCACAACACTTGTGATCATAATTCACTAAAACCATAACCCCATGTTGAACCAGCTGAAGGAGCAGGGCACCATTTGGTGTTCCAACCTTAGCATGAGCATGTCTCGCTTTGGGGGACCTTTCCATCAAGTTAAGACGTGGGACAACAGCCTTTTAATCCTTGTCGCTACTGCTGCAATATTTCTGAAGCAAGACACCACTCAGGTCCAAAGAGATGTCCTGATTTGACTCTCAGTGTGGCTTCAGATTAAAAAAAAAAAAAAAACTTTTAAAGGATGTTTTCATTCACGATACAGACAGGAAACAGACACACGATGTGGTTTCATGACCCAGATGCAGAAGTGGTTGTGCATCCTGCATGAAACTAGACCACCACTGGCACTTTTTCTCCCGTCTTTGCATCTTAGCCATGTGTACGGAGCCTGAAAACAGAGACGGCGATTTCCCTTTCGCTCTCCAATTACTACAGTGGATCTCCTCATCCACATGATTAATGCAGACATGCTGAAGTTCATTCAAAAGCTACACAGCTGGTCTTTTAGGATCATTCGAGCTGGGTCATGTTTACTGTCCTCTCACGTTATCCCCAGGCCTTAATGGGCTGCTCCTCTGTAGGTCTGGGCCCGCAGTTGCGCATTAGCCGGCCAGCTGTACACACAGTGAAAAGAAGAAGCCGGGAGAGGATAAACTCATTCTAGGACTCTCCTGGGGGGGCTTCCTAAAAATGACACGCTCCACCAAAAAAGTCCCGGTAGCTGAAATCAGGCCACCCTACTTATGTAACACAAGAAAGTGGGACATCCACAAGGGCATATATGAAACATTAGCAGGGTACAATGAGGGAGCTGACATGATCTCACCTCGCCTCGTCCAGCCTGATTCCACAGAAGCGGCAACTTTCTCGCATCTGACTGAATTCATGCATCTATACAGAGGGGCCCAACCTTGGACCGCACTTAAGCAACTCTAGTCTATCACACCTTATCAAAAAGGTTGTAAATGTAGGAAGGTTAAGATAAAAGCAGGTTCAAGGGATGGGTTAAAAAATCTGAACATGACCACCATGGAAGCTAGAAGCCACCAGGTGCCACTTGTGCAATACATTCGTCTGTTCAGTCTAAAACAGTTTATCTATATTAACACCAGCTCTTGATTTTGTAAGACAGAACTGGCAGATCTGGTGGACATGTAAGAGAGACAGAGAGAGAGAGAACCAAGAACACACCAATTCGCAATACCCATCTTTGGCAATCGTTCTGTGAAAGGCCGGCAGCAGATCCAGGCATGTGTATAGACCTACACCACAGTTTCAATGAGAGCACCTTAAGCATCAGCGTTTGTGGTGCATGTGTATACGGCTGCACAGCAGGTTTGCAGAGCGTTCTGACTGACTGCTCAATCTCTCCTCAGATCTATACTCCTCTTTCAATTGAAACCAGCAATCTGGTCAGAGAATCAAGATCGTGTGGGTTCTATAAAGAACAGCCGGCCTTGTGACCCGTGCATGTGGTGTCATGAATGTGTTTTATTCAGAGAAAGGGAACATTCCAAGCAAGTTAGGTGGCCGAGCTTAGACTCTTACAGATCTCTCTCTCCCTCTTGCTCTCTCTCTCTGATATTCATCAGAGAGGTCTCCATAGAAATATGCAAACAAGGAATTTGTTAGACTGAATGCTAAATATTTGTCGGTGGACTGTTTAGAGCTTTCAACGTCGTCTGCACTACAGGCATGTAAGTGAGAACTGAAAGAACATCTGAGACCTAATATGAGACTAGCTGCAAGCTTTGTTTTCTTTAATTGCTATTCTTTAATAAAAACTATGCAGACATATACACATTTTAGTATCACACTGACAAAAACAGCTTGGGGTTGGGGGCTACTACATAACAGACACTTAAATAAGGTGAACAAACCTGTTAGAGGAATTAAAGAGAAGTTGGAGAAGTCACTCGGTGCAGACCGCCTGTTGATAATAGGTTCTACAAATATTGTAAACAGCGGTTGCAGGTGAACAGTCTCAAAGCAGACTGTTAAAAGGGAAATACTTTTTTTTTTTTTAATGTTCTGTATGAAGGGTTCAGTGAAATGTGAATAAATTCATTTAAATTGGTCGGATGTAAAATGGTTAATTTGTGGAGAAACACACAGACTACTATTTCCTTACAGTGGAGGTGATGGGAACCAGACGTCTTGATGTCCAGAATTGCAAGCATAGATATTTTATTTAGTATCAAAAACCACCAGTGAACCTATGCGTATCTATAAAGTTCTTATTTGTAACATGAATGATGGCAAAACAATTATTTGGTAGAAAAGAAATTTTGGGGGACTACTTTTCCTTAGAAGACACAGGATTAAATTAATTGGTTAAAATGCGTTTTAGACAGAAAGTTTATCACAATACCACAACTAATACATCTCAAACACTAGTGAGTGTATTCACAACAACATTATAACATTATTACTAACTTTCTGCAATGGAGCTTAAAGAAGTTCCATTCACCACCGCAGTCCCGACTCTATCGATTCTATATGACTGAGCGCTTCATACCAGACCAATATAAACGGATTTTGTTTATATACGTCAATCATTTAATTAGGCAGGGATTTAAACGGATTTCCCGCTTACATTGTTCAAAAGTTCACAGTCCTGTAAGCAGCGTTGTGAGTTTCAGAGCCTTCACGTGCAGATCACGGGCGAGTTGGGACGCTAACGCTAATTACAGAACTCTGAAATGTGGCGTTGTTTTTTCAGCACCTCTATTCCGACAAGTCCCGCCTCCTGGGCTACGATTGGCTAGAGGTAACGACCACGCGCACAACAATTGGCTAGCAGTTTGTACTCACAGGCATTCAGCCAATCACAGCGCAGAAGGCTGAACTAGTCGGACTACGGGTAGGAAAAAACACCGCTACTGTCCGTCCAGCTCCCGGGATTAACAGCTACACGTGCCGGAGGAAGCCCACCGCCAGAATAAATGTGGTTTAATCCATCTGGCAGCAATTCGTGCTCCAATTAAAGAGGTTTATTTACCTCTGTACGTCGTTCTCACGTTTGCTTATTACACCCCAAACACCAACAAACTCTCTGTCTCACACACACACAATTCCCACCACTAAAACAAGCTTCTGAAGCGAAGCTAGTTTTAAATAATAGCCAGTAAATTTAGACAGCAACAAAAATAGAGACTCACCTGCCAAGCTCTTTACCGACGAGCTCATAACTATTCTCAAACTTGTCCGTCCTTATTCTCGTATGGACAGTTGTCACCATTCCGTTCTTGTTCATGATAGCGGAGTCCAGCATCGCAGTCCTGATGAGAGAGAGCAGTTTCTCTGAGTTTCTGAGGAGTAACCTGGATGGCTTAAGTTGGGAGCTGCTTTACTCCATTAAGGTGAAGTGGCTTCTTCTTTAGGATGTAGAGATGCTAAACTGTGGTGGTTATTCGGCTAAAGTCGCACACAAAGAAAACAAACGCTAAGCACAGGCGTGCCAATACAGCTGACTAAGTTCTGAAAACCTGTAAACTGAACTTAAGTACACTTAAATTAGTCCAATGCAAACAGGAGAAAGCGTTTCGGCGTTTATGCAGACAGCCAGCAGTTTGAGAGTGAGGCGAACAAGCACGCCGGACTGAGAGGAACTTTACGAAGCCACGCCCACCATTCTGGTTGACCAATAAGACTAGTACAAAGAGGCGGGGCTTAAAGTGTATGTGTGGCTATGCAGGTAAAGTTTTAAAGGTCTTTCATTAATATAGAATTATTAAATAATAATAATAATAATAATAATAATAATAATAACAAAAACAGAAAACTGTATAGCCTTGAACAGAAAGGGCTGTAATAGTGTTTAAGAACCTGTTCACTACCAGTACATTAGCTTATAAACAGAGGTTTACATAATGAACACACCTAATGAAGGTGTGTTGAAAAGGAATTCCACAGATGTTTCAAATAGTAGCTTCCACACTTAAATAATTAAGATGTATATAAGTCGAAAGATGGGTTTAATACTCCGTTCTAGAGAAAAGTACAGAGTCAGAATTGTTTACAGTGGTGGTGATAGGAACAAAGCTTTTAAAGGTGCCATAAATGGGAACATTTTATTTACATAGGTATAGTTGAATAAGAAGAGTTGAACTGACATACTGTGAACCTCAAACACTGCTATTCCTCCTTCTAATGCAAATCCCACATTTGTAAAAGAGGGACAGCAAATCAGGCCGAGTCCAAAATCTAAAACCTACACGGTTACACAACAGTCAACCTCACGTTAACAGAGCAACAGCAATGCAAAAGGTGGACTATGTGGTGAAATCTCCTGTTCCAGGCTGTGAAGAGGAGGTCAGTATTTTTCCTTCCCCAGGAACCGAACTGTCAACAGTCATGGATGATGTTCACTTCTCATTCCACTTTAAATTGTGCTGCAGTTTCAAGCTGTAGTATTTAAGGTGGAATGAAAAAAATGCTAAATAAGCTGGCACACTGGTTTCAAAAGAAAACCTATTATTTAAGATATTCCATCATTAACTATATTAGAAGACACATGTACATTCACTGGTCTTTCTGGACAGTAAATAAACTGCCTATATTTGTGCTTGCAACACTGCGGCCTCCGGTTCCCATCATCACCACTTTAAAGAAATCTGAACCTGGCGGGTATTTATAAAATATATAATTTCACATTAAAACATACCGAATGACCTTTATTGCACGTACCTCACAACTATTTAATTGTACAAAAATGCTGAAAGTTTAGGTGGAATTTCCCTTTAGTACACTGTTGTCCCAGATGCTGGATGAACCTGTTGTTATTGGCAGCAGAAAACAGCCAAACCCTGACCTGCCACATGCCATAGACTACCATGCGTGCAAGTTCACATCCACACCCAGACACATGCATTACATAAGTAAGATACTATAACTGTCTGAAATGGAGCCATACCACCTGAGGTGTGTTATAATAGATATTCTAGGCCAGCATCAGTGCAGAACTAAATAGGATCTATGATATCCTAAAAATATCACGTTTCTCAGTCTTTTGAGACCGAGAGAATGGCTGCTGCTTTCAACGAGAAAGGTTTGATTAGGGGGACGGTTAGGCTAGCGGAGAGCTTTGTGTGTGTTGAGGAGCTGGGCGGAGAGAACCAGGGAGCAGTGTTGTAAAAAGAGGAAGGCATGGGTGGAATGCCTAAAGTCATTAGGCAATTTGCATTTACTGCCCTGAAAGAGCGAGTCATGCGAGCCACTGTCCGCCATGAGAAATCTGTCACCTCACCATCAGACACTCGGGGCCGTCTGCTTGTGTGTGTCTCTGTGTAGTCAGTTAACAGACACACTGTAGCAGTAGTGAGAGAGGGTCGTGACCTGCCTCCACAAAGCGAGAGAGAGAAAGAGGAAGAGAGAGAGAGAGAGAGAGAGAGAGAGAGAGAGAGAGAGACCATGGTATAAGCCCATATCAGGGACAGCAAAACATTTTCTCTTGCTGGGCCAAAGTGCAGAAATGTTTGTGGTGGACCTAGGAACTAAAAAAGACCAAACAATATTTATATATAAATTAAAAAGAGGGTAGGAACATTATAATTTGTGCTGTTTAATCATGTGTTTTGTAACTCACGCTATATTTTATTGCTAAAAGAACTTATTTCAAAAGGAAATTAACTACTTTCAATTAACTACAGTTGATTTTTTAACATAAATAGTATATATATATATATATATATATATATATATATATATGCATTTACTGCCCTGAAAGTATATATATATAATATATATATATATATATATATATATATATGTATATATATATATATATATATATATATATATATATATATATATATATATATATATATATATATATTTTTTTTTTTTTTTTTATTGGTTTTTGTCTACTATTTTGGAGATGCATGTTTTTCTTTGGACAGCTATGACATATATATATATATATATATATATATATATATATATATATATATATATATATATATATATATATATATATATATATTTATGATATATAACGAAAGTTACAGTGACTTTCTGCAGGGTCAACTGTCCTCATTCCTGGCCTTTATATTATATAAAGCTCTAATAGATCTAAAGAGACTTACAGTATTGCTTTGTTGTCTACTTGTAGCTAGTACAAATAGGTCCCCTTCAGAGCTAAGATACTGGCAGAAACAAGATAACACAAGATACACTACTCACAAAAAGTTAGGCATATTTGGCTTTCGGGTGAAATTTATTAAAAAGTTCACGCTACAGTTGTACTACATCATGAAAGCAGGACATTTAAGTAGAAGCATGCAGTGGTGATTTCCTCATCTCAAACAATTTATTGAAACAAAAAGTCAACAACAGTGGTGCGTATACCCCAAAAAACAATGTCAATGTCTCAATAACTTGTCATGTGCCCTTGAGCATCAATTACAGCTTGACAATGATGTTTCATGTTGTTCACAAGTTGACTTATTGTTTGCTGAGGCATGGCATCCCACTCTTTTTGTAGGGGGTCCCTCAGGTCATTGAGCCTTTACACGGCGAATCAGCTGATGCCATAGGTTTTCTATGGGATTCAGGTCTGGAGAAAGTGCAGGCCACTCCATTTGAGGTAGCCCAGTCTCCAGCATCCGTTCCCTAATGATGTGACCTCGATGAGCTGGAGCATTGTCGTCCATGAAGATGAAATTAGGCCTGCATTGTTCATGCAGAGGCACAATGACTGGATTAATGATGTTATTTAGTTAGTATGGGCTTGTCACTGTACCATTTACAAAGAGTAGGGCAGTTCTGTATTGACTAGACACACTAACACCGCCACCACCACCAAAGGCTCGTCTGGTAACAACAGTGACTGATGCATAGTGCTCTCCTTGACGTCTCCAACATTGTTTGCCGGCCATCATTTCTTCTCATCATGAATCGACTTCCATCAGTAAACAGCACTGGGGCCCACTGGTCCCTTGTCCAGCGTAGATGCTCTCTGGCCCATGCAAGACGATGACACTTGTGCCTGGTAGTGTGGTCAGGTACCCTTGTGGGTCGTCTAGCACGCAAACCATGCTGATGTAAATGGAATTCAAATGGTCTGACATGAAGCGGGCATCAGCACGGGATGTGGCCAAAGGACGTTCGCTTCTATGCCTTTCTGTGACTCTTCCAGTCTCTCTGTATCTCTGTTGTAACCTGCTGATGATACTTTGTGACACTCAGTGGCCACTTCCGCTTGAGAACATCCTGTTTGAAGACTTGCGGTGGCGAAGTACTGTTGATCAGTTGTTAGGTGTCTTCTTAGTCTCATGATGTCAAAATGTGAACAGCATGATGAGAAGGAATGTTTAAATACCAATTCAATTAGAACCAGGAAATGTATTAGTTGGTTCATTGTAATTTGTGCTGTTTAATCATGTGTTTTGTAACTCATGCTATATTTTATTACTAAAAGACTTCAAAAAACTTCAAAAGGAAATGAGCTACAATCAATAAATTACAGTTGATTTTTTAAAATAGTGTATATACATATATATAGATATCATCGCTGATATATCTCCCGTTTCATGATCGTTGGACTAATAGAAAAGCTCCAGAGCTACTTGTAATAAAACCCTGTTTGGATTAACTTACATTACATTATTATACATTACATTACGTTAAAAGTTTTTTCTTAAAAAACAGTTTACCATGTGCCCCAAATTATATCTGTTAAATGCCCAATTGGAAGATGTGTTTGATTATGTTATATTTATATTGCTGGTTTTTATTGCCAAAAAATGCATTCTGCTTCTTTGGTCCACTCCTGAGGTATCCTCGTTGAATTTGTGGCTCTCCCAGATAGCAGCAATACTCCCCCTAGAGAAACTAACGTATGACTTGCATCAGAAAACTGTTATGTTTTGGCATATATGGTGTCCAGTTTGGGATTATCCTAAGATACAAAACTTAATCTTGGCATCATCATTTTAATTTTTTTTTCAGTTTCATATATCTACATATCTTTGTGTTGAATACTTTACTTCTTACTTTATACCGTGTACCTGAATGTATATATCTGTATTCTATATCTGTAAGTTAAAAGGTTTAATCTACACTTTAGAGAAGTTTAGAGAAGGTCACATTAAGATTATCTGTAAAGATTAGAGCGCATTTTAGATTCAGCCTGACATTTCACCCGAAAGTCAAATACCCCTAATGTTTTGTGAGTAGTGTATATTAATGCTTATAGAGATATCTAAACAGATGTGACTCCTGTCACCATTTGAAAACAGCAAGGTATCCTGATATTCAGACAGCCAGTGGAAGTTCCTTCCACCACCTGGGCTCCAGGAGAGAGAAGAGCCTCGTCTTCTATGCGACTCAAAGGATGGCGAGTCAAGCCAAGCCATGCCTTAAGCTTAAAAGGCTAGAGGTACAGACTTTTGCCATCATGTGAGAAAGGCACCATCCATCAGGGTTTTAAATCTGAACTATAGGGAGACAGTGAACGGAAGGCAGAGGCAGAGCAACATGGGAACCTAAGGAGCTGTGCTCCTGCATTATAGATCAGGTTGCAGGATCCTGAGAGCCTGCATTGGATGACACGCCAGGAGTATGTTGCAGTAGTCAATGCTTGAGATGACAATAGACTGAACCAACACCAACACCTTGTTGGCTTCCCAGCAATGAAGGAGCCCAGTCCTCCAGATGCTGAGGAGAAACGTGCATGACTAAGTCAGGTTTGCAACGTCCTGTACCCACCCAAGCAACAATGGCCACTGCTGTCTCCGGTCAGGTGTACTTCAAAGCCGAGTTCTGAGTAAGTCAGGTAAGTAATTAATAAACTCAATATCATTAAAGCCTTACAGTAAATGCCCTTCCCCTGCTGCACCCAGAAAAGGCATTCTTTCTGAGCAACTGTTGCAGGGTGGCATAAAGCCTAATGAAAGTTGACATTCAGTCTAATGCGAAATTGTTTATCATAATACCAATATGCTTAGTGTGTTACTGATTGTTAGTGTTAGGAACACACTGTTAGAATGTATCATTTGTAGTGTAGCATGGTGGCCAATTATATAATAACACAAAATATATACACGTTAATAAATATTAATATTGCACCATTTTTCAAATATTTTTTTTTTCACAGTAGTATATATATATATATATATATATATATATATATAGTACTGTGGAAAAGTTTTAGGCACTTCCAATATTTCAAAAACTTTTTCTAGACAAGACACTTTTTTTGTAGCAAACACTTTATTTTTTAAATATTTAAGTAGTCTTAATACAGTAAGTAGTGATTTTACATACGTCAGTGTGTTTATTTAACCCTTTCCAAGCTTCTCCTTGTGGAAACAACCCAGTATTATTTACAGTTCTCATCTAATACCTGCTTTGACTGCTCAATACTTCATTAAGCTAAATCAAGATTGCAGCTGAAGGAACTAAATACATTCATACAATGCCATATTTTGATAGTAAGTTGTCCTTTAGGCGCAAATACATGCTCAAATACAAATTAGAGCACCTTTCATTTAACAGGTTTTATAAAAAGAAAGGAGTTAAGAAACAAGCATAAGAAAATATCGCCACTACGACAGGTTAGAAGCTAGCCAACACTGGAGTAACCAGCCAATATGGGACCCAAACAAATATATATATATATATATATATATATATATATATATATATATATATATATATATATATATATATATATATATATATTAAAATAGATTTGTACTAAGGTTCTATAAAGCTTGACTAACTGAATAACTGTAGCTTTAAAATAGGTCATTTGGTAGTTTTGGTGTTGCAGGAACAGACGCTTTAGTTAAATGTCAATACAGCCAGACGTCATCCAATAAAACGAGCTTTCAGTGCCGCCAGATTTGTAGTAAGACCCCAGCTTGTGCATGTATGCAAGACTTGCAGTATATATGAGTCCCTTTCTGGTATTTCTCCACCAGTAGGTTTATAACATGAACACTGAACATGACCTTCTAAGCCCATGTTTGACAAACAAGCACACTAAACTGTTTAAGCATCGTTGCTGATGAGAAAGTTCCAGAGCGAGTTTGCACAAATAAACAGAGTAATGAAAAGGAAATGCCGTTTCTATTTCTGTTCTCCGTGAGTGTCTGCGTGCACATGTGTGTGAGTGTGTGTGAGAGAGAGAGATGCTGCTTTCTGAAAGTCATGCTCCAGATGGTGCTCATTTCAACCAAAGGCATGTGATCAACCTGCGAGCACATAACAAATTGCTTAGCTAACACGTGCCAGGAGAAGAGGCCATGCTTGTATCAGTCTGGGTGCTGCGGGCTAGTTTATGTAACATTGTTTACCTGACCTCAGGGCTTGCTTGGGTCATGACAGAGTCCACATGACCCTCACTAGATCTGAGATTAGGACTTCTTGTAGTGTACTAGCTGCTTCTCAGTACAAGCAGTGTGTTTACATTGGAAAATGAAGGAAAAGGTAACTTTTCTTGTTGCCATCCAAAGAAAAACATCACAACTCCATTTATGATGATTGCTATTTTTCAACATCATTTGAACATGACAGCTGCTGTTTACATTGTTTGAATTTTAGCATTCATGAATGGACCAATAGAAATGCTCCAAAACGCTCCTTTTTTGGTTCCATTGATTTACTTTAAAAATAAATATAGTTTCTTGTGCTAACTGGAAAGTTAGCATTTTTTGAGATGTATTTAATGTAAATCGATGAATTGTTTTTCTTTGGACAGCAACGATATGGATGATGGTCTATGAGCGGCTCACATCCAGTGTAGGCTTCCCTCAAAGTAATGCTGGATCCTCTAAAATCCTGCACATTATAATGCTGCAGTGTAAACAAAGTCATTCAGAGCGATTTGAATGTGAAATGACTTATTGTAGAGAAGCTACTGATTGCTTCACAGTGGTGGTGATAGGAACCAGGGGATGCCATGGCTCCAACACATATGTAGCTTTTTATTTACTATACAAACCCACCAGTGAATCTACACCAGTGGTATGTGAAATGTTAATGATAGTAAAATAGAAGAAAATACAAAAAGATACGTTTTCTTTGGGTACTATTTTGCCATAGAACACCCTGCATGTGTCCCTCTGCCTTAAATAGATTTCAAAATTTATCGCCACTGTCCAAAGAAAAACATGAATCTCCATTTTGGTTGATTTTTATTTTTTCACTCCATTTGAATGAAGCAGCTGCCATTTACATTGTTTGAAAATGATGAATGGACCAGTAAAATGCTGCAAAATATGGTGGAAAAAACATCACATTAAAAGAAAAGAAAGTTTTCAGCCTCTCCTGTAAAGTTGTAGTGTTTTTCATTGGACAGTGGTGTTATGTTTCAGGTCAAAACTTTATGTTGCATTTGTAATCTCTCAGTATTCATATTTCATTATGACATTTCATGTAATAACACTGTGAGGAAGCTTTTAGGGATGTTCTGGTTCCTATCACTACCACTCTGAACAATTCTAGTTAGGCCGGTTTCTATAGAATAGAGCATTTCATCACTCTGAACAACGACGTCATTTATAATGTTATAATTTAATAATGTGGCAATACAGGAAAATCAATGGAGTTTCCCTTTGACTTAAAAAAGAAATGTGTGGGATATGTTGATATGTTTTGTTGACTGTCTTATGATTGTTAGTTTACTGTTTAAAGATTTAAACTCGTGAATTGCTTCATTATTTAGAGGATCCTGTGGCTTTTGGGGGAAATGTGTCCATATGACAAAACACATCGATGTTGGATCTGAAGTTCCTGATATGGACGTCACGCCGGTTACAGAACAACAACACAACAATTCATTGTTCTGTTTGTGTGTGGGTCATTTCCTCTGCTTATAGCTGCTTATTATAAACAGTGCAAACATGGTATAACATTCCACACTTCATTGTTCCATGTTGTGGTACTTCATAGACACTTATTCTAGTCACTGGGCAGAATTATCTCCCAATTCAGGATCTCAATTTTTCTCCATTCTTTTTATACACTAATAACAATATTACATATAAACCAACCCAGCTGACCCCACTCTTAGACTTCTTTACAGGTACGTATTATGGTTTGTAGGAAAAATGACTGTAGAACAGCAGCCTTTCTTTTAGTAGTCTGGTGATGAAATTAAGCTGCTGAAGAAAGCTCTGAAATTCTCTTAGATGCCCCCCACCGATCCATTTACCGCCCCTCCCCCTCCCCTTTATCACTGTCTTAACCATGTACTGTAGATTAGTGCTTAACTACACAGCAAACACTGCTGACATCATCACTGTGAAGAGTGCTGTTTGCTGAAGGAGTGACGTAATGGTGCCCTCATTTCACACCTTTTAGAAGATACTTGGTTCTCTTTCTTTCTGTCTGTCTTTCTTTCTCCTCTTTTCTCTTTTCCTCTTTACTTTTTCTTTTCTTCCTACTTACTTGTCAACATCACTCATCCTGTCTGATATTTCTCCACATTATCCATCTCTTTCTCTCTCTCTGTCTTTCTTTCTCCTCTTTTCTGTTTTCCTTTACTTTTCATCTTCTTCTTACTTACTTGTCAACCTCACCTTTCCTGTCTGTCATTCCCCCATTATCCATCTCTTTTTCTCTCACTCTGTCTCTTTCTCCTTAATTTTTTTCCTTTATATCACTCTTCCTTTACATCGTACTTTTTTCTGTACTTGTCTTTCAAAATTACTCTTCTCATCTTTCATTTCTCTCTTTGTTCTCTAGCCCTCTCTCTTTACCCCTCTATCTTGTGTCTGTTTTCTTTCTTTCTTTCTTTCTTTCTTTCTTTCTTTCTTTCTTTCTTTCTTTCTTTCTTTCTTTCTCTTTTGCCTGTTGTTCACTCTCTCTTTCTCTACCCACTCCCTCCATCTTTCTCCCTGTTCTCCATTTCTCTCTCACCTCTTTATGCTCTTTCATCGTTCTCTCTTCTCTCAACCTTTTTTACTGTTTCCCTTTTCTTTTTTCTTTCTGTCCTTCTTTCTCCCTCTCTCTCTCCATTTTTATCTTTCTCTCCTTCTCTATCTTTCTCCGTGTTAAACTCTTTCTGTTCTATGTATTTCTGTATTGCTGTGTTTGTGTATGTGTGAGGGTGAAAGGTGATATGAGGGTGACGTCCTAACTGGGCAAACACCGTCTGTGCGTGAGAGCGTGTTTCTGCCGCATTCTGAAAGGTATGCTAGTTATTCCCAATCACGGGCTCATTTTCCTCTTAATCCTGTTAGCTGGCAAAGCTGGAGAGAGCGAGGCCCAGAACAAAGCCATGGAGAAACAAACCCACCTGAGAAGAGTGAGGTCATCTTCCTGCCCGGGAACCTAATCACAATGTTTGATTCAGCACAAGTTCAAAAGAATCCAGGTACAAGACCTTAAGACGCCTAAACAGCAGATTAATCAGAAATAATTCAATCAAGTCACCCCGATGAACTGATTAAGCTCAAGCTTTTTAGTGAGTTTTCTCATTTGAAGATCAAATGAACACATTTTGGCTCTCACCTCAAATGCAATCAATCAAGTTTACTGCATGCTTTAGTTTTGCACTGGACCTACAAGACTAATGAAAACATGCAGGCCAAAACCATGTTGAGTTGCTTTTGTGGTTTCTGACTCTTTATGACACAGTGTTATTGATATAAATACATACAATACATATAAACAATACATAGCATATATATAAAAAAGGTAAAAGTATAGATAGTGGAGTCAGAAGCCACATAAACAAGTTTCAACACAGCAAACATGATGATTTAGGCCTAAGCTTAGTGACTACAAGCTTTCATTTCAATGTTAGCCACAGTTCACATGTGCTTTAGAAGGAACTGTATTTAAACTGGCATATTCAATTATGGAGAGTTGGGTATTCGTAAAAGAGGCGGGTAACATAACAAAACATATCGTAACGTAATATAACATAACATAACATAACATAACATAACATAACATAACATAACATAACATAACATATTGTAACATAACGTAACATATTGTAACATAACATATTGTAACATAACATATTGTAACATAACAACATATTGTAACATAACATAACATAACATTGTAACATACAATACCATAACATATTGTAACATAACATAACATTGTAACTAAAATACCATACATATTGTAACATAACGTAACATAATGTAAAATAACATAACATAACATAACATAACATAACATAACATAACATAACATAACATAATGTGTTGTAACATGACATAACATATAATATCACATATCGTAACATAACAACATATCATAACATAACATAACATAATGTATTGTAACATAACATAACATATCGTAACATAAAATAACATAGTAACATAACATAACATAATGTATTGTAACATAACATAACATAACATATCGTAACATAAAATAACATAGTAACATAACATAACATAACATAACATAACATAATGTATTGTAACATAACATAACATATCGTAACATAAAATAACATAGTAACATAACATAACATAACATAACATAACATAACATAATGTGTTGTAACATAACATAACATATAATATCACATATCGTAACATAACAACATATCATAACATAACATAATGTATTGTAACATAACATAACATATCGTAACATAAAATAACATAGTAACATAACATAACATAATGTATTGTAACATAACATAACATAACATATCGTAACATAAAATAACATAGTAACATAACATAACATAACATAACATAACATAACATAACATAACATAACATAATGTATTGTAACATAACATAACATATCGTAACATAAAATAACATAGTAACATAACATATCGTAACATAACATAACATATCGTAACATAAAATAACATAGTAACATAACATAACATAACATAATGTATTGTAACATAACATAACATATCGTAACATAAAATAACATAGTAACATAACATAACATAACATAACATAACATAACATAACATAACATAACATAACATAATGTATTGTAACATGACATGACATGACATAACATAACCTATAAGAGTCTTTACTCATTAATATCTACATCTCTAAATTTTACACACAGCAAAAGTGATGAACCATGAGGAGAAAGATGTTGCTAAAGATAATGTTGGCTTCCTAATGGCCAAAAGAATGTTCCATTCCACCTAAAATGCTACAACTTGTACAACACTAGAGTGTAACTGCAGCACCATTTAAGGTGGAACAGAAAATGAGCAAAAACAAGTTGGCGAACTTCAGCGCCCCCATCTTTAATTCAGAGCTCTGCACAGTTCACTCCGCACAGTTTCTCAAACTTTGAACAATATCGAGCAGCTACACTCAACGTTTAACCCTGAAGAGACGAGCAGTTCCACCTTTATTAGCATCACAACCCCAACAGCAACCTATAAGTAGCAGCCATGCTGTTTGACCTAGCTTATTTACACTGAGGTTTTTTTTTCCTACCTGTGTCTGTTATGTGTATATATATATATATAATAATTGGACCCGAATCGACAAACTATTGAAAGCGATTTAATTTAGACTGTGTTTATTTTAATTGGCTGAGCTTTTCTGGTCTTTATGGTATACGGGCTTTACGGCGCAGTAAACTCACAGATGAATTGCCACAGCCAATTGGACCCGAATCGACAAACTATTGAAAGCGATTTAATTTAGACTGTGTTTATTTTAATTGGCTGAGCTTTTCTGGTTTTATGGTATACGGGCTTTACGGCGCAGTAAACTCACAGATGAATTGCCACAGCCAATCAGATCTGTGCATATTGGGACGTGCGCCGCAGCCTGAGACTAAAGCGAGTCAGAAAGAATAACGAGCTCTAAAAACAGAAAAGTTCACAGCGTAAACTGACTGTTTAACAGGAACGGTTCTGGAATGGACCTGCTCGTCTAGTTTTGGAGAATACCACTCTGTAAAACCAACATGTTAATCTGTGAAGCTGAGTTAACAAGAAGACGCACGTTTTATTTACTTTCTCTATAAATAAACACTTTAAGATGCACTTTTTTTAAAAAAACATTCTGTTTTTTTAATGTAGCTCTTGTTTTTATTGAAGTGAAAAAAAAACATTTATTAGAAATTTATAAATAATTTATTCAGTTCAGTATTTAAACAGTAAATATACTGAAATATACTGAACGGTGTGTGTGATGTGTTGGGGTTTCAGTTGCTGATGGTATAAAATGCTGATACTAGACTACTTATGTATACAGGATACACCACGTCAGAACACACGTTAGAAATGATGACGGTCTGAGGAAATCTCTTCTAACTGGACCTGAACTCTAATTAAATACCCCTGCGTTAGAAGGATGGATGATGCGGGAGGAGGATTGTTAAAGAATCTCTACTGGCAGCGGGACCCCTTCTTTGCCTCCCAAAATGAAAAACTGGACGCATGTATCATTCAAGACAGCAAATTTAAGTGAAAGGCGGCTTGTTTACATGCATGTGGTTTCACCCCAATCTGACTACTGTCTTTTTTACTGTAGCTGTAACACAACACAGTTCTGTAAAATACTGTATTTCTTTGTATCCTGGTTACGTAACGCCATTACATGTATTCCATCACTACCCAACACTTTTCATGATCTCACCAAAAAAGGGAAAACACTCAGTTTCATTCCAGAGTCAGATCATAGGGTGTAAATGGGCGTGTTAAACCGTGTCTATGACCAAACCACATACTTTCCATGAAGACACCAGAGAACAATTTCAAACACTCAATGAATGCGTTCTATGGCATCTTTAACTTTGTATGTCCAGCGTAAATCTGAAGAAGCAGACTCTGTACGCTAAACACGTCTGGGCTGATGAACTGCATTTGGGGCAAGAGGAAAACTGTGTGAATTAGATCTTTGACCAAACAATTTCTCCAAATCTCAGTACAGTGTCCCTCTTTTTGTACTTCCATCATGACAAGATGCGTTCAACTCATATTTCTTCCCAAACAATCACCATTCCTAAATATGCTGTACTGATCCATGGTAATGTCTCTGGCACTTTCAAAGCCATTAAATATGATTGTATTTCTACAATGTATTGGGTGTATCTTTAAATAGCCACCGATTATCCTCCTATCAACTTGTTAGCAGTGCAGAACATGAGCTAAGGAAGTCATCTTCCTTTGGGGAATTACTGCAGTCTGGCAAAGTGCCTGGAACATAATGTCTAAAGAACACACTCATACAGGTCATACCAGTAAACACCCAAAACACACAGTCACCACATGGGGTTCGGGGACAGTCACAGTAGAGACACTCACATGGTCTTCATAGTTAATGTTTGAAATATATAATAAAAATAATAACAATAATAATGATACAGTACTGAAGATATAAATGACTGCTGGTACTAGTATGTTAAATACTCCATGCAAATAACTTGTTTTGATCAAAGTTAACCTCATGAAAGAAGCCACAAAGGACAGAGAACCAGGAGATACAGTACACTCAGTAAGTGTACACGCTTTATTTACTCCACTACATTTATTTGACCGCAAGTTATAATAGTGGTCAAGGTTTTGACAGGTAATAGGTAAAGCAAAATCAAAGTACATGAACACATTCTTGAGTTCAGTCCAGAGCTCAGCTGGGGAACTCCTTAGTTTCCCTCTTGAGGAATTCCGCGCTGGATGTTATTTTGCAGATATGGTGTCCGGAATGTTTTTCCAGCCAGGAACGAAAACAGGTAATGAAGGTAGGCTACCATTTAAACGTCATCAGCTGACAACATCTCCCTTTCACACACACACACACACACACTCTCTCTCTCTCTCCCACACACAAGCACTTGGTTGTGAGGTTGACCCCAGAGCATTTGCTTTAGTCATTACACAGAGGTGAAAGCTGAAGAGGGCCAGAGCAAACACAGTCTTTAGCTTGTCTTTTCAGCTGGGTTAAAGGGGCAAAAGACCCTGTGTGAAAAACCTTTTACAGCCAACACACTGCTCCCTTCCCCTGTTTTCATGTATAATGCAGTAAACATGCTGCAGCTGATTATACTAAGAGTTTTGTGATATAAATGTACTGTTGGACAAGCTTTACAGAACGCTGACAAAATCCCATTTGCCCTGATGAGAAATAGTAATATGCAAGATTGCTACATTTACAGTGCATTATTATTGTCAATCAACACTTTTTATATGTATTTGAAAGATTTATTAATAATAAATGTAATAAATTCCAACTTGGACGTTTCAAGATAACAACAGTTTATGTTTAGAATATTTTGATTAAAGAGAATTTCCCTCGGGAGGCACGGTGGTGTAATGGTTAGCACTGTCGCCTCACAGCAAGATGATCTGGGTTGGATTCCTGGCCTGTGCTGTTCTGTGTGGAGTGTGTATGTTCTTCCCGTGCATGAGTGGGTTTCCTCCGGGTACTCCGGTTTCCTCCAACAGTCAAAACACATGCATGTTAGGCTGATGACTCTAAATAGTGCGTGTTGGCCATGCGAAGGACTGGCGAACTGTCCATGGTGTACCCCGCCTTTGCCCGATGACGCTAAGATTGGCTTTAGTGACCCCGACTAGCAGGACTAAGCGGCAGATAATGGATGGATGGAATTCCCCCAATAATGTCTACGTAACTGAGTGCTTGAGATGTAAACAAAGTCACATAGTACTTTGACATGAATTCTGAGATTTCTTTATAGCGGTGACAGAAACCAGGGGTCTTCATATCTATAACAGCCATTTTAATAAACTCTCCAAAAAAGCCACTTTATTTACTGCCTAAAATGATCAGTGGACCTTCATGTGTCTCCTGATGTTTATACGTAATGTTGATAGTAAAAGCTTAAATGATATGAACTCCTTTGTCATACAACACCCTGTATGTACCTCCCAACCATGACTGAAAATAAGAAATATGGTTTAGGCCAACATCTTATATCAAAAGATTTAAAAAACATCAGGCTTTTATTATGAACAGCTGAACTTTCTTGATCACTTTGAAATAATTAATTTTAACAAGTTACAGTTTACTCAAGTACTGTGATGCTTGAAAGATTGTAAACTCTTTCAGATGTTTTATTTGTTTCCAAAAATATGACCTTAAACATAAACAGACTTTCACAGACTTTCACAAATGAGAGAGAAATATTTGACCTCTTTTATATATTCAGGAAATGATCCAATATTATAATGTTATACATCTTTAGTTGGCAAATGACCCCCACGTTCCATTGTTCTATCCATGACTGCAAAGTCATCCTGGCCCGGATGCAGCAAAACAGGCCCAAACCATGATACTACCACCACCATGTTTCACAGAGGGAATGAGGTTCTCATACTGGAATACAGTGTTTTCCTTTCTCCAGAGACATCACTTCTCATATAAACCAAAATGGTCTACTTGGTTCATCATTCACACATATGTAATATTGGAATATTGGTTCTCTTTATATACTTATAGAACTTGTGTGAACATCATTTAAGGCATAAGGAACAAGGGATAAAAATGTATTTTGGTTGTCTTTAGTAAACAAAACCACACAAGAATGGCTACAGTTATTAAATAGGTTGGATGGGTTTTTTGGCCAAGCTTCAACAAAGCTTGCCTTGTCTAACCTTGTCTAACCTAGCAACAGTTATGGAAGCAAGGGTTGGCCAGGTGAACAACTTAAAGATTTTCAAGGTCAAAAAGAACTTTGCTGTCATCTACACTACCAGTCAAAAGTTTGGACACACCTGAGTAAATATATATTTTTATAATTAAAAAGACATTTTAATCTTTATTGTTCAACCATAACACCCACAAAAAGAAACAACAAGACCTTATACTTCTTTATATATCGTCTTTAGTCCTGTTTAGTCCTGGCGAATTTCTAAAAGACACTATAAACATTCTTTAAACCACCACCAGATTTTTTATTCTGGTCCAGGAACACGTGTTATTTTATAGTTTTGATGTCTTCACAATTATTTACTAATATTATTAGTATTAAAAAAGTACAAATAAGAAAAACATGGGTAGGTGTGTCCAAGCATTTGATTGACAGTGTTATAAAACAGTGTTGCTTTAAGGTCAAGGTGTGGCCTGTTTTTACTGGACCACACGGTACAAGTGACAGAGATATAGACTGTATGTAGTGAAGCAATGTATTAGGTTACAATGCTTGTGTTAGTACCCAGCATCACCAGCCAACAGTGTATAAGAATGTAGACACTAGAAAAGAGGACAGACCTACACTCATACAGTTGTAGACTTACCATAACTTAAAATATCAGATTCCAGTATTTAAGGACGTGTAAGAATGTAGATCAAAACATTATCACGGTCAGGACTTTCAGTGGTGCCTCAGATTTGATTGAGTCAGTAACTGACACAAGACATTCTGTTTCTTTAGAGGTCAGAAGCCCTGCGGTGTACATTCGAGTGGCTTTTCCCCGCACTGTGTAGGAGGACCATCAGAACGCAGCAGAGATACATCAGCTGCAAAAATGTTAGAAGAAAAGATGAAAAGCTTTTTCACAGGTAGAGGCATGAGATTCGGTTACCACATCCTGTAGCTTCTACTTATTCGCATCTGCACTGAACCACAGTTGTGCATATGTGTGCTTGTTTGTGTGTGAAGGGTGCGCTACAAGAATTTCACGGCCACGATGATGTGTGCTATAGTGTAAATGCCATGCTGGTATGCATACCTGTTTATGTGCATCATGCTTTGATTGCGGATTTGTTTGTGTTGGGTTGCTATGGGGACGGCAGGCCTAGCGTGAGGACTTTGTGCTCGTTTATAGTGTGAGTTGGAGTTCAGGACGCGTGAATCAGTTTTAGTGCAGCTTATCAATCACGTTCATTCAGTAACCGGGTAGGTCAGTTAGGAACCATACATATTGGGTTGTATCTTGTATCTTCTTATCAAAAGCCACTGTATAACACTAGAATGAAGTTAAACGTAAGTACAGTAAAATGTAACAAGTAGTTATTGTTTGCAGTGACTGCGTCTGATATTTTTAGTGTGACTCTGATCAGATTGCTTAGATTTCTTTTAAAGGAATGCTCTTTCGACCTAATCTCCATCTGCTGTACCTGCAGCATACCATCAGTTACCACAGACATTTATGTCTAAGGGCTTTTCCCTAAGAAAAATGCACTCGCTCTCAAAATAGAAGCCAGTAAGCAGAAGTATTAACAGGTAATGAGTCAACAGGTTTACTTTTTCCTATGTACTAAGAAATATGTCAGCATTATAGTAATTGACCACATGCTCCAGTTCCTGTAAATAAATAAATTAAAAAATGTATTTACTGAAGCACTGATTAACTGAGTCATGAATTAAATTCTACAAAAAGGCTTTGAATACGGTTGTTCTAAAATGCTAGCAGACATAATACTACAAATCTACAGACGTCCTCATTCAATCTAATCCAATAAATCCAAATCCCATAAAGCAAGATGTGAAATACAGGGGGTCCTGGTTGGGGGGTGAGGCGGTAGTGTAGAACCATCCTTAATAACCACTTGGACCCCTTGAATGTCTTAGAATCCAAATTCTAGGGGAGGCTTGAAACAAAGGACTATTGTGATAGACAGATTAATTTATCCATTATTAAAGCAAATAATCGAATATTCAAATCGTGGACGTAACGAATCAGACTCGGACATGACGTCACAATCCTTATGCAAGGTTTTATTAACTCAAACAAGGGTAAGAAATGGAAAACAAGGTGCTCAGGCGGATCAGCAAGTCCAGTGGCCTCAAGGACTCCAGGGTGGACGGTAGGTCCCCACTGTGGAGGGAATGGCGCTGCTGGAACAAAAACGGAAAGCCGGCTAGACGTAGGCTTCAGAGATAAATAAAGGTAAGGTGTGTGAACGGCGTCACAATTAATGTCATGATCAATGCTCCACACCGAGAGCAGTGAGTTAACAGTGTGTTCTGTGGGCGCTGAGAGGCGGTGCTTACAGTGGATCGATTATTCAATCAACAAAAAACTCTTATGTAGCTATTAGCTTAGAACTTTAGCTAAAGGTTGTTTTATGCATTTGGTAACTAATATTAAAAACAATAAAGCTTAATAACAGATTTTTTTTTTGGTTCCACTGACTTGCATTCAAAGTAAAGAAGGTTTTTGGCCTCTACTGTGAACCTGCCATTTTGGGAGGAACCAAGACTCACAAGGAGAGACCTATCCTCCTCGCTTCAAAGCTGCGGAATATCAGAATAAACACACATACAAGACATGGACACTTTGAGGATACCACTTCACTAATGTATTCATTAATATTATCGTCGAACCTTAAGTAAATGTAACACAGTAAGTGAAACACAGTGATTTAATTGTGTGTTGTGATCATAGGTGTCCTGTTTGTGTGGGAAAGTGTTACTGATTGGCTGCAGAGTGCTCTGGTTCAACCAAAAGTTTGCATATCACTAGTTTTAAACTAACTACTCGCAACATAAGAGTTAGGATGAACCTTACACCCCAACTTACGATCAATCTTACGTTTAGCTGGTGCAACTGGCTGCTGAAGTTAGCTTCCTATTTGCTAGCTTGTTTCCACCTTCAATAGCGCTGCAGTTACATTCCAGTGCCCGTACAAGCCGTAGCATTAAAGGTGGTATGTATGTCAGCTCGATGTATCAGAACACTCCTTATTCAAGTATTGCCAATGTAAATACAGTGTTACATTCTATGGCACCTTCAGTACTTTTATACTGTGCAGACTTTTTCAACAGCACTCTTTTTGTTGTTTTGTTGTTTTCCCTCCTGGTTATATCCCAAACCAGGCCGTTAAAAGCGAAAGACCCAACTGGCCAAACAAACCCAAAGTTTCCAGCAAAGTAAATCTCAGAAATTTACCAGAAGAACCCACAGTCCCAATATTAACATTTATATTTATAATTTTTAGTGTATCACCAAGCCAGTCAACACCTACTACCCGGATAAACAGCTTTAAATATGATTTTCCAAGGTTGCACATACTCGATGGGTGTGCAACATTTTTTCCTTTGAAATGTCTCATCTGGTAATGTGAAGTCAGCAAAACCATGAATTCCCATATTATTAAAGGCAGTGACGGCCTGAGCCAGAAAGATCAGAAGGATCTTTCCGCTGTATTTCAACCGATTGCCTGGGAACTCCATCTTTTAAACAGGACCAGGCGGTGGTTTGGTCCCGGCTTGGATCATACATCTGAGATTTCAAGAATTCGCTGTCCGCCTTGTAAAGTATGTGATGAAATGCAGAGAAATAAAAAGTTTGCGAAGCATACTGAGGGTGTTAAATAAACCACAGGAGTTTTCTTCACATCACTGGGGTATATATATACGAGCTGACCCACTTCAGAAGGCTGCCCGTGTGAACAGAAAGCAGTGTTGGGATGTGTTATCAGTGTTTGGCTGTGGGCGATACCATAAATACTTTTTCATCAAGCTGCGTTCTAAGGTCAGGCCATAAATAAAAAAATAAAAAATAAAGCTGACATAATTCCAGTTAGTGGTGCGCCACACTGCTCACAAAAGTCAGGTCAGCTCAGCACACCATGTGTGTGGGAGAGCGAGAGAGAAAGAGAAACAATCCCCCCAGCAGTACAGCTCAGTGGACAGATTTCCGTATCTCTGTCAGGAATTTCCTGGATTTCCTGTGCCGGCTCGTGCTCGGACACAGCCCTCCACAATCAGTTCTGACCCCCTTCTGCCATTCTGCTTCCCAAGCACTGTTCACTTCCATCCGTTCATCCGCATCATCTGCAGCACAATAAGAGTGACAGTTCAGCAGAAAATCTAATTTACACAACTTCACCTTTTCTCAAACACATTCGGCCGAGATATGTTACTTCTTCTTAGGTGTTCTTTGAGTTACAAGGCTAACGTAGCTAACACATAATCAAAGCTTATAGCAAGTTAGCCTTGTGCAAACTGTATATATCAGTCATCATACATTTGTCTTAAATCATTACCACCTGAGTTCCATGATCTTCACAGGTGCCATAACATATGAGCTAAACCCAAATTTCACCCTCACCCAAACACAATCGGCCAAGACATGTTACTTCTTCTTATGTGTTCTTTGAGTTACGAGGCTAATGTAGCTAACACATAATCAAAGCTTATAGCAAGTTAGCCTTGTGCAAACTGTATACATCAGTCATCACACATTTGTGTTAAACTATTACCATTTGAGCTCCATATCTTCACAGGGCCATAACATATGAGCTAAACCCATATTTCACCTTTACCTAAACACAACCAATCAGCCAAGATATGTTACTCCTTAGGTGTTCTTTGAGCTACAAGGCTAATGTAGCTAACACATAATCAAAGCTTATAGCAAAGTTAGCATTGTGCAAACTGTATACCTCAGTCATCACACATTTGTCTTAAACCATGTCATGTTGTTAATTACTTTTAAAAAGCATCAGAATAATAGGTATGAAGGAACAGATAAATGAACAATGTTGCAGTATAGAGCTACAGACAGGAGGTGTAGTTCGCTAGCTTTTGGTTATGCTGGGTTAGCTTTAACTGACTATGTTTCTTTGACTAGTTTGAGTGAAACTGGTTTGGTTGAAACTGGTTTGTGTGGGCCAAGAGACATCAATCGTGATTGGTTAGGAAATGCTTTCATACCCAAGACATGGACCACCCAGTTTTAGGGGTTGCACATACTAGTCACTGATTACAGGCTTATAATGTTAGCAGCATAGATAATTCAGGGCAGACAACAGGTAAGGAGCCTGGTCCCAATCTCTAGAGTCCTGAAGTCTATCAACAACATGATACTGTGGAATTTAGCTTCATTTTAGTGGCTCTTCATACAGTACTTCAGTATTACAACACTTCCTCTAGAAGTATCTACAATACTTCAAAGATCTATCAAATGTCATCTAAACATGGCCGTCTAAGGTTCACCTGAGTCAAATACTAATTTGCAGGAGTCCGTATCTCCTGCTCCCTAAGGACTAGCAACGTGAATTTCAAATCAGATGTTTAAAGTTCCCTTGTTGCTAAACGGTTCCTTCTTCTGTGATTTTATTCATGACATCATCGGCAACTTTCACCTGCAACCCCAAAAATATGAAGTACAGCAGACATTAATTAGGCTTTATAAAGATTTTTATGAGATATAGTGTATACATAAACACTGGGCCCAGCTTTATTAGAAAGAAAACTCATAAATAGGTTTCCTGAGCCAACTCGACATGGTTTGAGGCAAGTGTTGCTGATTTAGTCAGACTTTTGACAGTTGTGCTGTTCACAAGCATACTGTCGCTCACTACAGAGCTCTGTTTTCCTTCTCTCAGTTAACGAAATCAGTCGCTTAGTCATATCAGAACCAGCAGGCCGGAGCAATCCACCAATTAAAACCTACCCTATCTGCCAAACAACGACATCTCACAGTCCTAGTTTATTAGTATTTATTCATAAGGTCTCTGTCTAAAGAACAACATGGATCTTCGTAATGGTAATTTTACAGGAGAGCGCAAAAATCATTATTTAGTTTTAATGTAAAAAGAACACAACATTTTATTCCAAGCAAGTTTGGAGCATAAATATCTAACTGACTAATGCTGAGCTCAAATAATGCAGAAAAATGGGGATGTTGTTTTTTGTTGGACGATGATGATATTCTAATGTTTTAGTAGTTGTTCAAGGAAATATACACCTGTATACTGACTAGAAAACCACTAGCGTTTGTGTATACTCACTTAAAAAACCTACAATATTTTATCAGCATTGCGTTATGTGAAGTTTGTGTGAAACTAAATTGCAGCTCGTAAGAGCTTGTGAGAACATTTCTCATATTAAAAGCTCACTGGTTTTACGTATACCATCAAACAGACAGCGCTGGTGATAGATGGCATCCAAGTAAGCTAATAAATATAAACCACGAACCCTCAAGGACTGCAGAGGGTGTGAGAATGGAAAAATTAAGCAATCTGTATAGTGTGTGTGTGTGTGTGTGTGTGTGTGTGTGTGTGTGTGTGTGTGTGTGTGTGTATCATCTACTTCCTTCACGATAAGATATTTATGCTACTTTGTATTGTATTTATGATTATTTAAACCAGTTCTAATGATATCTGGTGTTCTTTCTGGTACACTCATTGCTAATATATGTGAATAAAAATATATGTGAAATAAAAGTTTATGACTTAGGGTTAAGTGTAGGTGGAACATAATATTAGTATACTATTAGTACAATGTCTCTTATCCTTGTTATATCCTGATGAGGGAGGGCAGGTATGGCCTAAACAGCTCTATGGAATCAATATTAATTATATATATTATTAATTTATTATATATATAAATTATATATAAATCCATATGAACTATTTCATCATCTTTATTATTAAATGGTAAGTCTATACGTTTTATAGTAGCTGTGTCTAAAGTTTCCCTAAAACTTCCCTGTGACACTATTAGAGTGATTTCTATGCTGATGGAATCTGTGGATTTTTTTGTGTGACGCATTGTTCACCACAAACACAGTCACACATCTTCACCGTCAGTCACACGTCTTCACAGCACACTGTCCTGCTGGCTGTCTCACACCCACACTGCAGCCTCAGCACCACCAGTGTGTGTACGTTTAACTTTCCCAAGATAAAGAACTACTGCTGCTGTACAACTGTCCACCCACACAACACCACATTCATATCAACTCAGCACAGAGAGACAGAGACAGTGAGAGAGACAAACACACACAGAAAGAGAAGAGGGAGAGAGAGGTACAAATAGAGTGATATATAAAAACATATAAAGACAGAGATAGAGAGAGAACTACAGGTAGAGAAAGAGAAGAGGGAAAGAGAGGGGTACAAAGAGATAGAGTGAAAGAAGAGGAGACAGACATGAACACAGATGAAAAGAAATGGAGAGAGACATACAAACACAGAGAGAGAGATAAAGAAAATATAGAGAATGATTGAGGAGAGAGAGAGACCATGAATAGATAGGAACAGAGAAAAATGGAGTGAGACAGAAAGTCAGAGACAGTCAGAGAGAGAGAGAGAGTGATACATATAAAGAAAGAGGGTGCGGGGGGCTTTCATTCTTGTAAATCATTCAAATGTAAAGTTATGTAAAGGTTAAGGTTAAGGTCAGTGTTAGAGTTAGGGTTAGTTGTAGTGTAAGGTTTAGAGTTAGGGTTAGGTTTAGTGTTAGAGTTCGGTTTAGAGTTAATATCAGTTTTAGTGTTAAGGTCAGGTTTAGAGTTAGGTTTAGTGTTAGTGTGAGAGTTAGGTTTAGAATTAGGGTTAGGTTCAGTGTCAGGGTTAGGTTTAGTGTCAGAGGTAGGGATAGAGTTAGGTTTAGTGTTAGGGTTAGGTTTAGAGTCAGGCTTAGGTTCAGTGTTAGGGTTAGGTTTAGTGTCAGGTTAAGGTTTGGTGTTAGGGTTAGGTTTAATGTTACGATTTAATTTTTGTGTTAGGGATTAGATTTAATGTTATGGTTAGGTTTAGTGTTAGGATTAGGATTAGGATTAGAGTTAGGTTAGAGTTAGGGTTAGGTTCAGTGTTAAGGTTACATTTAGTGTTAGGCTAGTAGTAGTTCTGGTTAAGGCTTGGCTATGTCTCCAGGAAATGAATAAAAGATTAAGTAATGTCCATAATTCACAGAAACACACATCTGTGTCAAACACACTGCAAAGACTATAACTCTCACATCATCAGACAGTTTAACTCTCTATGTTTCTCTATCTTTCTCTCTTTTTCGTTCTCTCTCTTTTTCTCTCCTCGTTCTCATTCTCCTTTTTTGCCATTTTTTAATAAATGTTCTCCCCAATTTAGTCGTGTTCAATCAAGTCAGTTTGTGTCCCAGGCTAGCAAATGCTTCCTCAGAGTTGTGTGAATCCACATGTGTTTGTTGAACTGATGCTGATGCAGCATCAAGAGCTCAACACGTTTGGAGAACGCACACTGCCACTGTTACTGCAGCTAACAGACGTCTAGGGTTAGAGTTAGGGTTAGGGTTAGGGTTAGGGTTAGGGTTATACTGATACAGATACTGTATCACTGATATACTGATACAGTATCACCAGTATCAGTATCATTCTCCCCTTTCATACCCCACCCAGAGAGAGCAAGACCATGGTCTCTGGGATTCATGGAGAACCAGATGATCAAACTCACAATCTGTGCTTTCTGTCTGTCTGTCTCTCTCCCTATCTATCTATCTCTCAACCTCCCTCTCTTTCTTTCTTTCTTTCTTTCTTTCTTTCTTTCTTTCTTACTCTACCTCTATCACTATTCCATTTAGTCATTCAGTTTGCTTTTCCATTCTCTATCTATCTATCTATCTATCTATCTATCTATCTATCTATCTATCTATCGGAATGATCATATTTAGTTACATGGCTAGAGCATAATTGAAATAACATTTACATATTATTTAAGAAATACTTCTCTCTCTCTCTCTCTCTCTCTCTCTCTCTCTCTCTCTCTTACTTACGCACTCACTCACTTATTCACTCACTCGCTCTGTCTCTCTTTCCCCCGCTCAGCTGTCCAGGAGGTGCTGTGACCTTCCCTATTTTGCGGTAGACACAGAAACACACCAACATGAAGAAGAATGTCTCCCGCACACAAAAGCTGTTGAGGAATCCTGACCGCTGACGTAAAAGCCTCACTGAGCTCATCAGCGCCCTGACATCTTCATGGTCACTGCTCTGTCCAGCTGATCTGAAACCAGTGCTTCTGCCTGAACCCTGATTACAATGATCATGAGAGGGACACTATAACTGACCTCAGACCAAACGATTCATTCCATAGAATACGTCTTCGCATTTCAGTCAGTCCTGTGTTAGAATGTGACGGCCTGGGTGAAAAACATTTACACAGACACGCATGCATACATACAACAGAGAGAGGGAGTGGGAGAGAGAGAGTAACAAAAAAGAAAGAGAGAAAGAAAACATGTCTTGATGGCAGAGAAAGGGGAAAACCAGGCCTATGATTAAATAAAACTTTGACCATTCCACTTGCTTCAGAGTAACCTTGACTTCTGTCGGTAATGTAAGAGATATTTAAAGCATTTTTAAGCCAATTTAAATAAATGTTCTCTATTCTGCAAATGTATTGCATATACAATTGTCCACATGTAGGGAAGTGGCATAGCCTTACAGCCGCAATGACCTCAGTTTCAATACTCACAGGTCCTAATAGCCACTCAGTGCTGGGCCAGTGGGTAGCACCATACCCTTACAGCCACGATGGCCTGCGTTTGACTCCCACGGGCAACCAAGGTCCTATTAGCTGCCTGACAGTGACACAGTGGGTACTGCTGTAGCCTCACAGCTACAATGACCCAGTGTCGTTTGATCTTGGGGTAGTTGGGGTAGAATGCTAAGGAACCAGTCTTGTGCACCTCTGGATTCCTCTGAATAGTTCTAAATGAAATTCTACACAGTTGAGCCACATTATTATAACCACTGTGTGCAGCACAGACAGCAGCTAGACGGGCTGTGAGACTCAATAAGGTGATGGTAGGTTGTTACAGGTACCTGGAGCCATGCTGACTGCAGTGCATCCCACAGCTGCTGGAGGGCATGTAAGGGAGGATCCTGTTTTTATCTACACATATTACCCTTGCTGCTCCAGCGCAAAAAGAAAAAGCAAACTTCAGGCACTTAACTCTTGATGGCTGGTTATTTGGGGTAAGAGGAAAGTCAACTTTTAATGCTACCCTTTAGCATTAACAATTGGCAAATTGGCATTGACACTGTACGTGGACAATCAAAACTAATGACGTCTGTTATTGAAGGTTGGATGTGAAAGCTGGAAAGATGTTATCCTTGGAACGCTTGCAGGTACAAAGGAGAAAGATGGCCAGCAGCAAGATGGATGGATATAATCAGAAGAATCATGAACAAGCTATTAAGAAGACCAGAACATAATGGCGGGTTCATTCGTTTGCTGTTGACGACAAACCGGATGTTCCATTGTTTTCAATCTGCAATGTTCCACTGGCTGCAGCAGTAAGCGGAACTCTCTGTCAAGAGTTCAGTTTTCCCCACTTTTCCCAACGCAGTGGTGGATTAAACCAGATGTTGATTTTTTTGAACGCCAACCGCCTCGTTGTTTAATTCCAGATGAACCCAGTGGGATACAACAAAAATAAAAAAGTACAGTGTCCTCTTGCCTTTTTCCAGCCCTGCACTGTATGAGTACCAGAGGTGTAATACTCAGCAATACAGGGAAGTCAAACTGGAGCCTTTAGCACAAGGGGGACATGGTAACCAGACCCACTGCTGAACCTTTTATATCACTAATTACAAGTTTACACACATTGGCAGCAGAAGTTGCCCAGACTCGTTAACTTATTGATTGTCCACTTGTCAACTTTACTGCACTGCAATGACCTTTTTAGTGACTAGTTATTGATCACATGATTGTGATGCCAACAATATGGATGGGTGCATCAAAGAAGACACCGGTTGAAAAGCATGATTGTTTTAGGGCATGTCCAGTATGTTCAGTTTCCTGAAGGCTAGCTTTTTGATGCTTTTGCTGGAAAGGGGGCAAGACTAAACATTATTTGAGACAGGAGACATGAGACCCTGTTGATGGGCCATAACTTCCAACAATCCTGTAAAGTCTGTTCACAGTTCCTCTTAATTTTTCCAGGTTATGGTGCTGTACATTTTTCTTGATGTCCAGACCTCATCTGATTGTCTATGCTACACATTAGTAGGACTCCAGGGTCCATATCTCCAGTTTCCTTCCAGGCCTCCACTGCTCTGCTCTGGAATTTTTTTAACTTATCTTCTGTGGGGTTTTTTTATGATGCTAGCGACGATTAGTCAATGTTGACCTAAATTTTATTACATATCTGTTGACTTTAAAAAGTCTGAAGTTAAACCCCCTGTAACACTTGGACCAGGAGGTATAAACTGATAAACATAGATCAGTGATGTCACTGGGTGAATGGCAAAAATGGTGAGAGTCCAGGTTTTTAAAAGCTAGCTAGACGAGGGAAGGTGGATCAGGTGTGTATGGGAGGATTCAGCTCCCACTATTCCTCAGAGACTGATCTTTGAATAGGCGGGCAGCATGTGGGTCCTCTATTATAAAGTGTGGAGTCCCCTGAGTGGTCATTCTCTGGGTATCAACGGTGGTAGGCGTTCCACATCACAGCTTATGGAACTCACAGATGCTGCTCTGCTGTGCCCAATGCTGTGCTCTTCCCTCCACAGACTCTCTTCACATTCTCTTGTGAAGTCAGTTTAAAGGAATCCATGACCGCTGACTGAAAGCTAATGTTTGCTATGAATAAAAACAAGTTAATACCCACCAATTAGCCTTACAGATAATGATTAAATGCTAAGCGATAGCCACTGGCATTTATTAACGGACGTCACTGGACATTCTTGGACATTCTTGGACAAGAACGTCCTTTAATATGACAAATCCCAGCGGTAACGGACACAAGCTATTATGCAATTATACTCCAAAAAGACAGATCGCTGGCCGAGCGCAGACATGGGAGGAGAAGAGGTCAGATACGCAAAAACACTCTTTAGTCAGGAATTTGTCCGTGGAGACACATGCTGAGAGGCACGTCCGTCCACAGTTTGAAGAGCATCCGTCTCTGTATGACTTTGCTGAGGACAGGCAGATGCAGGATAATGCTCAGTAAGCACGTACATGCTGTTTTGTTTGGGGGGAAAAAACAGCATAATTCATCTACATAACTGGTTTAATGGTCCCTCTTTCCTCTTTCTCTATTTTTAGAACACAGGAAGTGATGAGAGTAAACGTTATAGCTGCGCTGCCACTGGAATGTGCAGCATATTATGTGGGGACCCACAATACAGCCCTCCACCACCCCCTAAACAAAGAACCAAGTAATGACCATGTTTTCACTAGAAATCCTACACAACATGGTTCATGTGCGATGAAGACAACCTGCCACATTTATCTTTATTTCTGATCTCTGGTATCACCAAGATCTCTGGTATCACCAAGCAACCTCTGTTTTTATTCAGTCACTCTTTTCCTCCATCTCGCCTCACTCTGCTGCTAAGAGCCTGGTCTGGTGGTTTCAGATGAGACTTTGGTTACTCTACCAACTAGGCCTATTTTTCAACATATTAATCAAAAACTCAAAAAATCAAAAATTATAATGGGTGGTTCTCTGTGATACGGCTGCACTGAAACTGTAGATGAACCATTAAGAAGCATTCCATGCTCACAGGCTGTCTAACGTTATACATGTCAAGTTGGTGGCAATGCCACTGTGGAATGTTCACAATGAAGAATATGAGGATTGTTTCTTTCTCCGTGGTATCTCACTCTCTTATTAATGCACACCATCCAGTGAAATGCATCTCTATCAATCTATCACCTTCAAAGCACTGCAAAACCATTTTAAGTCATACTGAAGATACATTTGAGGTTTAATACAGGATGGTTGCTGGTCACGTGACTGCTTGACAGAAACATGGCTAATCCACCGTTGTCTGGTTCTCTACTATAGGAAACAATAAAGCTGTTTAATATTAGACTCATCCACATATAAGGTGCGTCTGAAATCACCTACTAGTCAGTAGGTACTAGATTAGAGCCTGTACGTACTGCTAGAGCGGCAGACTAGTAGA
Organism: Megaleporinus macrocephalus; assembly: GCA_021613375.1. Taxonomy (NCBI): domain Eukaryota; kingdom Metazoa; phylum Chordata; class Actinopteri; order Characiformes; family Anostomidae; genus Megaleporinus; species Megaleporinus macrocephalus. Next base: position 12,960,739 of record CM038719.1, read on the forward strand.
TAATTTCTGTAGGCGAGTTTTAGTAGCCACACAAGCTTGGATGCACTACGTCTCTACTACTACTCTTGTTATTTATTTAAAACCTCTGTTTACTGACAGATTTAAATGCTTTTTGTGACACTGATCTGCATTTTTGTCTGAATTTGTACTGAATTTGAGCTGTAGCTCAGAGAAGACGAAAAGGGGGAATGCAATCATTGTTTACCTCAGCAGTAGCGCTAGTGGTAGCTGTGTACAGACAGCCGATGTCCGTTTTTCACCTCTCTTTTTCCTCCCCTTTGAATTCATCCGCGGATCCAGGTGAATCATGGGATAGCGCAGTGTGCTGTGTTCGTCTACATAAAAATGGCGGCCGATTCAGTAGGGTACTGTTCGCCTACTTCTCGATGCCTACTGAGTATTCGAATATACAAGCTAGCTAGCTAGCTAGATAGAAATATAGAAATAAAGATAGATAGATAGATAGATCGATAGATAGATAGATAGATAGATAGATACTTTATTGATCCCGAAGGAAATTTAGCAGCCAGTAGCAGTTACACAGTACAAAAAAACAATAAGGTATCGCCTACTGATTTCACTACTGAGTAGACAAGTAGGCAAGTGGACAAGTAGGCGTTTTCGGACGCAGCTATAAACTCTGATATCTAGGCTCAGGATGAAAGATTTATAGACAAGATTTGTATTAATCAAAGCATAACAAAACCATGTACGCATTACATATAAAACTCATATACCTGCTGGCCACTTTATTAGAAGCCTTCATTTTGTAAAGACTGCAGCTCTTTTATTGATGCTCATTTGTGCCCGTCATCCTCTAGTCCATCACCTTCTGACCACAGAACTGCTTCACTGTAAACAGGGTGACACATAGCACACTGATGCATCGTTATTTTTAGAGATATTTGTTTTTAAACACATTATCCATTTAATACATACATTCATTCATTCATTTATCTTTATCCTTCGTTTATCCTTCTGGGTCGTACATGCTGCTGGAGCCTATCCCAGTACTCACTGTGCAGAACAAAGGAAACACCCTGGACATGCTGCTGGTCCATCACAGGCCAGATACACAGACATACACACACACACACACACACATCCAGGGCCCAGTTTTGCATCTCCAACTCAGCTGACTGCATTTCTTTGGACTGTGGAAGGGAAACAGAGCACCCAAAGGAAACACACGCAGATATAGGGAGAGAACATGCAAACTACACACAGAAAGAACACTGGACACCCTGGTCACCCAGTCAAGGACTTGAGCCCAGTCCCTATACATGTTAGAAAATCATTTAAGAAAGTATGCAAAAGACAGTTAACTATGTTGTATATTGTACTTATATTTGTGATGATTCTTGACTTTTATTAGACACAGCTCAGTGGAGTTAATAAAAACTCTACATTTTCTTGCCAATTGGATCTGTGTCATTGGGCTAAGATTTTAAGTTACTACTCCCCTATTACTGTTAACAAGCATCTGCAAGGCACTTTGAACTGCCACCGATATGTAAGGTGCAGAGGTGTCATGTAACAAAGTATAAATATTTTGTTACCATACTTAAGTAGAAATGTTGGTTATTTATACTTTACTGGAGTAATTATTTTTCAGCTGACTTTTTACTTCTACTCCTTACATTTACACTCCATTATCTGTACTTTCTACTCCTTACATTTACACTCCATTATCAGTACTTTCTACTCCTTACATTTACACTCCATTATCTGTACTTTCTACTCCTTACATTTACACTCCATTATCTGTACTTTCTACTCCTTACATTTACACTCCATTATCTGTACTTTCTACTCCTTACATTTACACTCCATTATCAGTACTTTCTACTCCTTACATTTACACTCCATTATCAGTACTTTATACTCCTTACATTTACACTCCATTATCAGTATTTTCTACTCCTTACATTTACACTCCATTATCTGTACTTTCTACTCCTTACATTTACACTCCATTATCAGTACTTTCTACTCCTTACATTTACACTCCATTATCAGTACTTACTACTCCTTACATTTACACTCCATTATCAGTACTTTCTACTCCTTACATTTACACTCCATTATCTGTACTTTCTACTCCTTACATTTACACTCCATTATCAGTACTTTCTACTCCTTACATTTACACTCCGTTATCAGTACTTTCTACTCCTTACATTTACACTCCATTATCTGTACTTTCTACTCCTTACATTTACACTCCATTATCAGTACTTTCTACTCCTTACATTTACACTCCGTTATCAGTACTTTCTACTCCTTACATTTACACTCCATTATCTGTACTTTCTACTCCTTACATTTTAAACATAGTCTCGTTACTCCTATTTCATTTCAGCTTGTTTTTTTATTCATGTACATTTACATTCCAGTAAAGATTATTGATAACATGACTCTAAAGTTTCTGCACCATTACAATACTTATAGACAACTAGTCATCATATCTTCTGCTCCATGAAACACATGTTAATGTTCAGTAATACACAGATATGCTTCTTTAATATATTTACATTGAACTAAACTACAGTCATTTTCAATGGGTGTATATGCTGCTAAAACAGGAAGCCTAGTGCATCCCAAATTTATCAACATTAACATTTTAATATAACATTATATTCATTATGGCTTTTAGAAGAATGTGGTGATTGGGGAGGTGGGCTAGTGCACTATAGACCCCTGTGGTGTGGCCTAAGATTTTGTTCTTAATGCCATTTTTCCCAACATTACTTTTACTTTTATACCTTAAGTAGTTGTCAAAGCAGTACTCTTTTACTGGAGTAAAAAGCTTGAGTTCATACTTCAACTTCTACAGAAGTATTTTTAAACCCTAGTATCTATACTTATACCTGAGTAATGAATGTGAATACTTCTGACACCTTTGGTAAGGTGCTCTATGATTAAACATCCCTATATAAATATGAATATAAGCATATCCATATATAAATGTGAGCCATACTTACCCATCTTCTAACACCATAACATTATAAAAACTACAGCACATCTGTATTGGCAGTTCTCCCGCTTGATCACAAGTTACTACACCAATTACAGCCTACAGTTTACTAGCTAGCAATGTCTTAGTCAGGGAAATGCATCTTCTCAGAAGCCACAATTTGAAGAACAGCTCGCTGGTCCTCTGCTACTGTGCTCTCTGCTCCATGTTGGCCAGCCTGCCCTACTATAACAACTTTAAACCTATACATCATATGCAAAATTTTTATATGTCTGGTCAAATCTTATGTTTTGTTGATTTTTTAAAGTGAATACACATTAACACATACTCTTTAAACTTAAATCTCTAGATCAACAAGTTGAAACAAAAAAAATATCAAATGTGCCAGGCTTTTTCGTTTTATTGGACCTGGGCCACCAAAACTTTTGCATACGACTAGTATCTATGAGCTAAAAATTCAATTAATCAAAAATTCAAACGAAAATAAAAATGTTTCTCTCGTAAAAAAAAGGGGAATTTTCTCATTTTGTCCACTTGGTTCTGCAAATCTTGAAACCAGGGCAGGTTGCTTTGACCCGAGTGCAGGAACATCATGTTCAAAAACAATGTGTAGAATCTGGTTATAGAGAAACCGCACATGAACCGTGAAGTAACCTGCATCACTTCATAGCGTGCTCTCTGGCCGTTTATGGTAAAAAGTAAGCACCGCATTGCCACCATGGAATGATGACAATGAGACCAGGCGACATTTCTTCTGTGAGAGAATTCTTTTCTTTCTGTTTCTGTAATGACTCTTACATAGGCCTCAGGATTAGGCCATGCATGTCAGAAATGCAGAAAACGCCCAGCGCTGCTCCGGCCTGACACTGAGCGGTCAGGTGACAGATAAGCTTCTGTAATGCTCAGTCTGAAAGCGAAATAATAAACACAGACAGTACCGGTGAGTCACTGCGCCACACAAACACACACGCTAAGGTTTGACACAAAGGGCCAGAAGACGCCTTGGCGTGCATGGGATTTCGCAATCGATTGTTCTGGGAGTTTTTCACTTACAAAAGCTGCTGTGTGAAATGATTTTTGTTGACAGTTGTCGTGATTGTTTCTAATTGACTAATTGAGTAATAAGAGACGCATCAATTTGTCTTTTGTAGCAATGCGGAACTCTGAGGAAGACGAGGGCCTGGACTGTAAGTGGAAAATAATTAAGAAACTGAACATGATGAGATAAGGAAATACCCCATGATGAAGCCAACATGTTTCTAGGAAAGAGAACGTTTGGTTTTAAATAGATTATAGGCGTTTAAATGTGGATATCCTATTTTATTTGTGTTTTGTTTTTCCCTGAAGTCCACAGTCGTAATTCCTTTTTACAGGCTGATAAACAGACTGTGTTTTTTTTTGTCCCATAGAGAATTATATATGGTCACTGTCCAATAAAACAAATATCCCCAAAACAGTAACTTTACAGGAAAGACCAAAAATGTTATTTTGTTGTTTAGTGATTTTGGAGCATTTCTATTGGTTTAGTCACCATGAAACTTTTTCAGGATATAAAGTAAGTTGTCCTGTTTTTGAATATTATAGAAAACTTTTAATCAACAAACATGGAAATACATGTTATACCTTGGGCAGCATGGTGGTGTAGTGCTTAGCACTGTTGCCTCACAGCAAGACCATTTGGGTTGGATTCCTGGTCCAGGCTGTTTTGTATGGAGTGTGTATGTTCTCCCCATGTTTGAGTAGGTTTCCTCCGGGTACTCTGGTTTCCTCCCACAGTCCAAACATATGCATGTTAGGTTGATCAGTCACTCTGAATTGCTCGTATGTATGAGTGCGTGCGTGAGTAAGTGTTGGCCATGCAATATACTGGTGACCTGTCCATGATGTACCCTAACTTCACCTGATGATGCTGGGATTGGCTCTGTGACCCCCACTAGCAGGACAAAGCAGAAGATAATGGATGGATGTTATTCATTGGACAGTAATAATATGCAAATGGGCTCTGTTATTGTTCTGTTTTGCGCCTCATTCAAAAAGCAGTGTAGACACTCTTCAGTGCAAAAAGGCAGACTGTTTCTGCAGCCTAGTTTCCATACATGACCTGTACATACTACATCATAATGTATATATATATATATATATATATATATATTTAAAGGTGTTATGGAATAGACAGTATTTACACTGATATAGTTGTATAAGGAGACTCCAGTACATAAAATTGACAAACCATGAAATACTCAAATACTCAAATACTGTTGCTCCTCCGTCTAATACAAATCCCCCATTTACAAATTTGCAAGGACAGTAAAACAATCCGATTCCAAAATTCTTGGCTTATTAATATTTATGCCCCCAAAATTTGCATGTAATGATGTAATGATACAAATCAAACAGCAATGAACATAACAGACAATACGGAGAAATCACTGTTCCATGCTGTGAAGGGGAATCAAACTGTCAGCAGGCATGGCTGAAGTTCATCCTTAAACGAGGCTGATGAATAAGGAGTTTTAATTTAGTGTTGTTAGTTCCTTGAACAGCAGATTATCTTTAACTGAAAGTTTCACAGTGAGTAACAACTTTAGTTTACTTTGTGTTGACATTAAGTTTAAAAGGGAGTAGCTGGTGTAGGTAATTAACGTTAATATGACCTCATTTATTCTCCTATCTGTGTCTGTTTTACATGTAGCTTCTGTACCTGCCAATCAGAGCAGAGCTCATCAAATTATTTATGAACTCACCAAAGAAAAGGTCCAATAGATTGTTTTATTCTGGAGCCAAATCATAGGGTGCAAATTGGTGTGTAAAGTTGCATCTAGGCTTTTTTTTTACCCCAAACAAAGTCACCCACATTCTACATAGACAATAAAAAAATCAGAATGAATGCAGTTCACTTTTAATGCACAGTTACGGTTTATTTGTTGATTATAATAAAGAAATGAGACCGGTGGTTGATGTAAAGGTTTTGAAATTATATGCTATGGGTTTGTTTTGCAAATATGTTAGCAAAAAAACGATAAATTGTCCGGTTTTGTGTCTCATTCAAAAAGCAATGTAGACTGAAACAATATAGTTTCAATGACTTATACATATTATATAGAGATATTTAATACAAAAACACAGTTATGTACATTTTAAAGGGGTCATAGAATAGACTGTGTTTACATTGATACAGTTGAATTAGAAAAGTTTAGTACATAGAACTGACACATCATGAAGCTGATACATTGTTGTTCCTCTTTCTAATACAAATCCCTCTTTTACAAATGTGCAGAAAAGTGTTATATGTAAAGGTGTTCTCTGCAGATGATGTGTGAACACGTGAAGATGGAATTTGGCCGGGGTATTCAAACTTTTGCATATGACTGAGTGTTTGAGCGTTTTTCTTTCTACAAACTTCCAGGAGAATTGTTTTGACCTTTAGAGTTACTTGATGTGCCCTTTCTTTGTTAGGTGTTTCTTTGTAAAGGCCGGATCAGATGTACACGTGCCTAACTTACTCATGTCGTAGACTCCTTCCTGTTTTCTTGCTTTCTTTTCTTTCTTTCTTTCTAACTTTAAGAACGTCATCCTGTTTTCTGTCTTTGAGGTGAGGATGTCACTCTGCATGTTTGTTTTCCGCATCCCACAAGCACGCTCTTCCCTGAGCTACAGAAAAACACAACGCAAATCGTGAGTTATGTTTCAGACGTTACTCTTCAGGAGTATTTTTATACCAGATGCATTAACGTGTTATCAGTGTCCCATCCTGAAATATCCAGCCCAGAGTGATTCAGTGACCAGTAAATGACCGTTTATGAAGGACTGAAGAATGACTAACATCAACTGTGCATCAGCAGATGAGCTACAGTCTCTAGCTGGATAACAGCTATGTTTCCAATAAAGTGGCCAGTGGTTTAAATGGGTTGATTTTTGTTGTGGTTCTTATTTTCTAGAGGCGTGTAGGTTTTCTATGCTGTGCTCTGGTTGTGTGGTTTTAGGAAATAAATGAATTGTCGCAGGTAATCTTAACATAATTACTGTCTGCTGCATCTGATCGTATGGTCATATTCCCATAGACGAGAATTTGATGCTTATCTCTATGACAACAGGGGGCGTCTCCTACTTGTGGCTTTACCCAGTGGCTTGTTTTATTGAAGGAAGGATGGATGTTGAGCTTTTCCATTCATTTTACAACCTGTTAACTGTTTTCTTGTCCTTTATAATTTCTCTGGTATCCACTATGAATTTTTGAGTATCCATAACAAATCACTCAGCAACCACTACAAATCACTTAGTAACCACTATGAATTACAAAGTAACCACTATGAATTATTCAGAAACTACAGTTAATTACTTGGTAATCACTTTAAATTGATTAGAAACTACTGTAAATCACTCAGTAACCACTATGAATTATTCAGTAACCACTATGAGTTATTCAGAAACTACTATGAATTTTTGTAATCACTATATATTAAGCGGAAAAACTATATAAATTAATCAGTAACCACTATGACTTACTCATTGACCAATATGATTTGCACAATAAACACTATGAATTGCTTAGTAACCACTTTGAATTGCTTTTGTAGCCACTATGAATTACTGAGTAACCACTATAAATTATTTAGTAACTACTACTACTACTAAGTATTACTTAACAATTACTATAAATTAATCTGAAACTGCTGTAAAGCACTCAGTAACCACTATGAATTACTCATTGACCAATATGAATCGCATAGCAACCACTATAAACCACTTGGTAGCCACTATGAATTACTAAGAAACCACTATAAATTATTCAGTAACTACTACTACTACTAAGAATTACTTAACAATTACTATAAATTAATCTGAAACTGCTGTAAAGCACTCAGTAACCACTATGAATTACTCATTGACCAATATGAATCGCATAGCAACCACTATAAACCACTTGGTAGCCACTATGAATTACTAAGAAACCACTATAAATTATTCAGTAACTACTACTACTACTAAGAATTACCTAACAATTACTATAAATTAATCTGAAACTGCTGTAAAGCACTCAGTAACCACTTGAATTACTCATTGACCAATATGAATCGCATAGCAACCACTATAAACCACTTAGTAGCCACTATGAATTACTAAGTAACCACTATGAACTATTCAGTAACTACTATGAATTACTCTGTAATCACTATAAATGAATTAGTAACTGCTGTAAAACACTCAGTAACCACTATGAATTACTCATTGAGCAATATGAATTGCACAGTAACCATTATGAATTATTCAGTAACTACTATAAACGTCTCAGTAAATACTATGACATTTTCAACAACTGTTGTGAATTGCTCACTACCTACTATGAATTATTCAGTCAGCACTAAAAACTTTTGAGTAAGTTATGTATTTATAGGAGTAAGGAACAGAAATATAGGCCCACATTTAAGCCCTGGCAATTTAAGTTAAATGTTTTATTGGTTAATATAACCTCAAACAGCAGTTTAGGGATGTTTATGATCATTTTTATTTGCCCGGTCATCATGAAATGTTCACACCAAGGTCCAAACCACATGTCATTTTTAAAAAGTCAATGTTTTTCTTATTACAATGACAGAGCAGGGGATATTAGTGATGCCTATGAACTTTGAACTTCTTTGGCATGATGATTGCTGCCACGCCCGGGAGACAGAAACCTTCAGAATCTTCAGGAGTTGATTCAGTCTTCCTCATTTGCAGGTGTGGCCCCCACCCATCTGCCTGACATTCCTGTCCTCCCTCCACCACTCTCTCACACTCATTTTCCACCCTTTCTCAGCCACCTTCTGCTGGAGATCAAAACATTCCACTCTTTCGTTTCATCAAAGCAATTATATGGTACAACAGGTGAATGAGAGGGACTCTTAAGTTTCACTCGCAACAGAAGGCTGGCAGAACCTTGGCTGGGACAGAGCAAAGCCCTCTGGCCTTTCTGCAGGCCACAGCATGATGTCATAGCACGCACTCCACCATAAACCATAGACCATAGTAGACATATATGATAAAGTAAAAAAAAATTAAAGGCCTCATAGTATGGAAAACAGAATTGTTCTTGCTTTTTGTATATAACTATCGCTAAACTGCAAAACATATTCTCCATACAGTTCACATATGAGACTAAACCACAATAACAGGCTTCTTTGTTTGTTTTTGTGATGTCATGAAAACCAAAATATTTACATATATTCCCTTATTTTGCCTACAGCAGACTAAGCACCCAAACGCTGACTATTGTAGCTGTGTCATTTTAACCTTGCCACATGTTTAGTAAACTGGAATTGCATTTGCATTCTTATGAATTCATGTAAAGAGGCTAAGAATACACTCAGTCAAATAGAGGCCTTACATAATCTCTAATTTACAACACAAGGACCGATCTGTGATTATACAGTCATAGAAACTGTAGCTGTTGCTCTTACAAACATACACATTTGCATATATATATATATATATATATATATATATATATATATATATATATATATATATATATATATATATATATATACTCTATAAAACAATAATGAAAACTTAATTCCAGTTCTCTTCAGTGTAGCTCCAGCTGTTGCATGGACTTGATAAATTCAATACTAACTCCCACTTAAAGAAGAATTCCACTGAATTTTTACAAAATTTCTATACAATTCTATCACAGTCATTCAGAGTAGTTCTATGTGAAATGGTGCATTATAGAGATATGGACTCTTAACAGTGGTGGTGATATTAGCCAAGAGCCCCAATACAAGCATTTTATTTACTATCTTCAACAACATATCTTATTCTGGTGATGATGATGCTCCTTTAAACACTTCTGTGTCTGGTTCCAATCTTATCCATGTAATTCTGGAGAACATTTGGCAAATGATGTATAGTAGTATGTTATTATATTTAATCAGCTAGACAGAAAGCTAAACAATGTGTTTTTAAAATATTCAAGCAGTATTAATACAGTAAGTAGTGGTTTTACATAGACAGTGTGTTTATTTAACCCTTTCCAAGCTTCTCCTTGTGAAAAAAACCCAGTAATATTTACAGTTCTCATCTAATACCTGCTTTTGACTTAGTCAATAAAAAAGTTACCAAGTTCAATATCTTTACTGGGTACTGTAAAGCATGTACTCTCTCCCACACAATCACAGACACAGTAGTAGCAGCAGCAGCCGCAGCTCTGACCTGAAAGCCCCCCCAGTGCAGAAGCAGGAAGGGGATGTTCCTCATGAGGAGCAGAGGGAGCAGAATAAAGCATTGCTCTCTGCCGCACGGGCTTGGGACTGCTTCCCACGGCTCACTTCCCAAGCCCCTCTTCCCCAGTGGCTCAACCTAGCACTTAAATTGGAGCTGCCCAAGTCTCAGGTCAGAGGTCTCGATGAGAATGTTAACGGTTGACGCAGGCCTCTCTCCTCCTAGGAAAATAGCATATATCATGAATGTATTGCAAAAATGTACATAGTATAAACGCAGGCAGGGTATGAAATACGGTGCAGCCATATTTTGTCAAAGTGGCAGTGACCCCAGGTCAGACGGCTAACCAGTCGGTTGCTCTTTGACCTCATTTGCTAGGTTTCCCTCGCTTTCCCTCAGGCTCTGGTTGGAAGATCTAAATATGACCCAGGACAAATAACAAGCCTCTCTCTGTGGCCGTTTGTTTTGAGAGTAAGAGCTCTTCTATTCTGGTCTGGCTCCTAAGCTGTCCATTGACCACAGAAGAAAGAATCCACTCTGAGAGGCTGGTCTGAGATCAGCGTCAGTGCGACCGCTGAGGTGAATTATGGGGCAAGGCTTGCCTGGATCAGTAGTAGCGTTCAAAAGAAGGGCAAGAAGCATTTCAATTATATTTCACTATTGTCTCACTGTGAGCCTAAGAGAGCACACTTCAGCATTTCTTTTACTGCAGAGGTTCAGCATTTGGGGGGAAGGAAAAAACTTTGTGTAAGTTGAAAGGGGAGTTTCAGAGACTTCTCAGAATTCAAGTCAAGTCACATCAAGTGGAGTTTATCATCATTTCAACCTACAACCTTCAATCTACACAGACTAAACAGTGCAACATGACTAGACAGAGTAAACAATACAATAGCACAACATTACAAACAGTGCAAAAAGAAGTGCTACACAAGATGGACATGCAGAAACATTTCACGACAACAAAGCAGTTTGAGGGTGGAGCATGCAAAACGCATAATATGCAGAAATAGATTTTTGCTATTGTGTACAAAAGAGCAATAGTGCAAGAGTTATCAAAAGCCTGTTCTAAATACTGTGCTGGTGACCAGTTCAGGATTGCCTCATGTTGTGTAAAACATTTAGTATGTGTGTGTGTGTGCAGACAGACCCAGGTGGATTCTGGTTCCTGAGTCTGAGAGCTTGGGGAAAGAAGCTGTTCCCCCCACCTGACAGTGGAGGCCCGAATGCTGCGGAAGAGAAGAGAGTGCGAGAGGGGTGAGTGGGGTCATCTGCAATGCTGGTGGCTTTGCGGATGCAGTGTGTGGTATAAATGTCCATGACAGAGGGGAGAGAGACTCCAATAACCCTTTCGGCTGTCCTCACTCTCCGCTGGGGGGTATAGTGCTGTAAACAATGTTAGTCACGGTGCGTTCATGTGAAATGCATGCCAGGGGAATCTAACCAAGTCAGTTCATTCTGCTAAAGCATATTTATAAAAGCATCCCGGACGAGCCCTGTCTTCGTGTTAAGGGGCAGTGGTGGCCTGAAGGATAGGGATCCAGTCTTGTTCCCTCGGACCAGCAGGACATGACTGAAGTCCTTTGAGTAAGGCACCTAACCCCCAACGACTCCCCAGGTGCCATGGAGAGGGCTACCCACCGCTCTGGGCATGTGTGCTCATGGTTAAATGCAGAGGTCAAATTCCACTGTGTGCAAAACACAAGTGACAGGATAATTCTAAACTAACTAAAACTAAACAGTCCCTTAGGCCCAAGTGTGTTCCTTAAATAAAGCTTCCCATGTTACTGTTTACATGACTTTTTATAAAATAGAAGAGTACAAGGAAAAGCCTGGAGTAAGGATTTAATGCAGCTTAAAACGCAATAATTGCAACAGAATACAGTAAAATTCTGTTCCCCAACTAAAGGTACTGTAATGATTTTCCAGGGTCCTTTTTGTGTGGAGTTTGCATGTTCTCCCTGCGTGTGTGGGCTTCCTCAGCAGGCTCCAGTTTCCTCCCACAGTCCAAAGACATGCAGTCAGGTGGGCTGGAGATACTACATCGCCCCCAAAGTGTGAGTGCAAGGTCATTATAAAATTCACACACAATGTGAAGAACAACAGCCGTTTAATTAGGCCAAAAACTGAAACATGCCAACAATAGAAATACAAGGATAAGAACCAATATGCAGGGCTTGCGCAGGCAAGTGCAGTTCACAAAGAAAATTAATATTTATCACTAGTTCACATTAAATATAAACACTGAGGAGACGCATATCGACCCACTGGCTGTTCTGAAGAGCAAATAAAATGGCTATATTGTAGATGTACACGTTGCAACCTCTGGTTCCTGCTTTCTTCCTGCGTCTGTAAAGAAAATTTTACTTGTTGCACATCAAATCACTCCTTATACCTCAGCAGAGGAGCTGTGAAGACATGTCAGTGGAATTCCTCTCATTTTTTACTGAAGCATCCCTTTTAATATCGATTAATACAACAACATGAAAGCTTGAAGCTTGGTATGCTCTTGCAATGTTCCCACACACACACGCCTAGACCCACACCTAGAAGCAATACCTGTCCACATCACATCAAGCCCTGCGTCTGCTGCGCCCTGATGACTTTCCCAGCGAAACCCAAACTTATCCTCCACTGACACACGCTGGAAAAAATGCACCGCTGGAGAATTCCCAAACACTCACACGCACACACACACACATTCATTTTGTGCTTTGTAAGCAGGGGGCACTCCATGCTGTATGCTGCTGTTGGCTGCCTTTGGCCTTCTGCTGTATGTTTCTGATGTGTTTTGCAGGTCTTTTCATCCTATTTATACCTCCCAGAGCCTGAACACTACACCAACTGTACAGCACATACTGTACACCAAGGATCCACTTACAAGACCATTCGTTGTGTTTTATATGTGGTTAAGACAATATGGTTGCTAAACAAAACTTTTTTGTGGCAAAATAGCAACTTTAAAAAGGAGGGAAAAAACATTCCTAACGTTTTCCAAGTCTGTGACGTTGGAGCAGGCAAAGGCAGGAGAGGTGGATACAGATCGAGGTTTTTATAATCAGTCATACTTGAACAAAAAACAGAAATCCAAAACTCTATTAACTCTAACACACTACAACGACATGTAGACACACAGACACAATGTCAAACAAGGACAGGTGCAAACAGAGGGTATAAGTAGACAAAGGGGACAGGGAACACCTGGGACAGGGCGGAGACACTAACTCAGGGCAGGTGGGAGGAGGAGACAATGACAGGGAATTGACATGGGAATGACAGGACGTAAACAAGGACACATACCAGAGGAAACACAAGGCATAACCGTGACAACGTCATTTTGGACCATTTCTGTTGTTCTGTTCATTATGAAATTTGTACTCCAATGCAAAGGATAACAGGAACTTTAAACATATGGGAACAAATGAAAATATATATATATACAAAAATGGAGACAAGGTTTTTGAGTTGCCTATATTGGTGCATGATATACAGCTGTATGCAAAAGTTCTACAAATAGAACTTTGCTCATGGTTAAACGCAGAGGTCAAATTTCACTGTGTGCAAAACACAAGTGACAGGATAATTCTAAACTAACTAAAACTAAACAGTCCCTTAGGCCCAAGTGTGTTCCTTAAATAAAGCTTCCCATGTTACTGTTTACATGACTATTTATAAAATAGAAGAGTACAAGGAAAAGCCTGGAGTAAGGATTTAATGCAGCTCAAAAAGCAATAATTGCAACAGAATAAGGTACAGAATAAGGTTTTCCAACAAAAGGTACTGAAATGATTTTCCAGGGTCCTTTCTGTGTGGAGTTTGCATGTTCTCCCTGTGTGTGTGTGGGCTTCCTCTGCAGGCTCCAGTTTCCTCCCACAGTCCAATGACATGCAGTCAGGTGGGCTGGAGATACTACATCGCCCCCAAAGTGTGAGTGCGAGGTCATTATAAAATTCACACACATTTGGACCATTTCGGAGCATTTCTGTTGTTCTGTTCATTATGAAATTTGTACTCCAATGCAAAGGATAACAGGAACTTTAAACATATGGGAACAAATGAATAAATATATATATATATACGTAAAAAGGTTTTTGAGTTGCCTATATTGGTGCACGATATACAGCTGTATGAAAAAGTTCTACAAAGAACATACATATCTGCTGAATTTAGTGCAGACATTAGTGTGTAACATTTTATACGGACCATGTTTTGTGATTACTTCTTTACAATTGCTTGAACACACAGTTGTGTGTTCTCTGTAGAGGATGTCTTAACTTTTTCTTATGTCAAAAATCAACAAACCTTTGCAAATGACTGCACACAATGATTGAGAAGGACTATTAAGAGCAGGCATACTCTGCTTAGAACAACATTGTGCATTGTACATTCTGTCCCTGTGCAATCAATCCTCATATTGCAGTGATAGTACCTTTAATGAACAGTAATGTAATGACTCATCATTGTGTTTACATATCAAGTGTCTAAACAGCATAAAGGGTAGCTGGCAGTTTGAAAAGATGTCCAAAAAAAGTGGAAGCTTAATATAAAAATGTCAATATGTTTATGTCCTGTATGAAGTTTTATTAAACCCTTATAATCCCAGGATTATTACATCTTTAGGTTTTTATTTGTATTCCTAAGTTAGTCCTAAGTTAAGATCCTGGGCATTGAATGGGTTAAAAGAAACGGTGTAATCATCGTGCCATCAGTCCTGAAAGCAATGTTGCGATTGGGTCAAACGAAGAGTGAGAGTGATTCTCCAGGTACAAAATGTTGCCTAATGAAAAGGTTTTCTAAAGTCTGTGTAGAGCGGTAAGAGGTAAGACAGCAGAGTCCTGAGTTTGTCACGCCACAGAAAAATTTATTATTAACCACCCAGCCAAGTGTCAAATACCACAAATACCCCTAAGACCTGAAAAACGCATCTTCCGCTTTATTGGACTTGTACAGCCATACATGCTTGAGATGCAAGAGCTACAGTGCATTTAGGGGCTGAAGGGCACTGACCTACCCAAAAATGAACCGTGTTCTTCTCAGTCTGCAACAGAATGTTTAATTCTTCTCCTGTTTATGCAAGACATAGCTAGAGTAAGCTAACAGAGATGTAGTAGCATGTTAGCCTGGTTCTGGAAGTGGCTATTCTGACTAATGCATTGTCTGGAGACATAGCTTTGTGCGTCGGGTAGGCTTGGCTACTCAAAGTACCAAGAAGCTGATAGCCTTGTAGGCCTAGCTGAAGTAGGCACACTGACTGAGAAACCAGGGCTTGCAGTGTGAAATGTAGTTGATGGACACTGATCTAGATGGTGCTAGCATTCTCTAGTTTTTATAAGTACCGCTCCAGTGCATCAAAAAAAAAAATACAATCAACAAAAATGATGAAAAGCAGTTTAACAGTCAAACTCCTCAATTCCGTCTTTTCACGTGTCCAGCAATTATTTTTACATGTATATTGTTTCCAAGTGTTTATAAACTTTCTCAGCTGTGTTTTTTTTCTTAAGCATGTTTATCATTCTTGTTTTTGTCTTAGTTGCTAGCACTTGTTTGCTGCTTTGCTAGCTGCCTTTCTCAGTTTTTTTAGATTTTAACATCATTCATTCACTTGTTCAGTTCAGTTGATTTTCATGCTTTTATTACAGCAGTGCAGGTGGGGCAGTTGTGGGCTAAAGGTTAGGGATCAGGTCTTGTGACAGGAAGGTCACTAGTTCGATCCCCAAGACCAACAGGATACGACTAAAGTGCCCTTGAGCAAGGTATCTAATCCCCTACTGCTCCCCGGGCGCCATGGATAGCGCTGCCCTCCGCTGTGAGAAAGTGTGCGCACTGCCCCCTAGTGTGTATGTTCACTAGAGAGTGTGTATATGTGGGTGTTTCACTGCACAGATGGGTTAAATGCGGAGGTCGCTGTGTGCAAACACAAGATGCAAATAGTGGTTAATTCTAATTCTACTGTGTATCATTATATCTAAGTGTAGCTACAGATTGGATAATAAATATAAATAATAAAGCACATGTGAATGAATGTACTAAAGTACTGTAAATATTACCAAAATCATTGAATTACTTGATTCAAATGTGTCCATCAATGCCACATAACTAAAACATAATTAGTGCCAAAGGAGTTTATAATTAAATGTATATACTTTTATTAATATGACATGTGGCAATGCCATACACATTTAAATCAAGTCACTGAACTGTATGACATCTTGCAGTCCAGCTGAGATCATGGTGGCATTAATTGCATTATAATGCGTGGTCATGCATAGTGGCCATGCGAGAAGGCCTTCAGGAGGAACATTATTTGCTGCCGGTATTGTTGTTGTTGTTCTCATTTCAGAGGTTTTACCTGTTGGTTATGCTTTATTGTGCCCTGCGGTTGTCATGTTTACCATGAAGTGACTTGTTCAGCTGTTGGTAATCCCACTCTGGTGGTTCCCCTTTGCTGCCACTTTAATATAACAGCATACAACAGTGCAATGGTTCCTAGATCATCTTCTACACCAATGCCACATTATTGTGCAGCAGTTCACTGTACGATTTTGGATTCAATTCAATGTATTTTATCTGGGCCTGGTATTTCCAGTCTCCTAGTTGCACTAGCATGTCACTCCTAGTTGCACTAGCATACAGTAAACGAACACCAGTGCCAGGAAGTATGTGAAAGTTAGCTTGTTTTTAAAGTGTCTCGGTCTACAGATTGACAAAGCTTTGCATGTGAAAATGCCTTGTGCTTCTTTTACTGTGACATCCTGTCTGAGTGCGTGAGAAGTGACTTACCTGAAACACATGTGGTTATTGTGTGGCTTGGAACAGGTCTTTCACTTCAATAATAAGCAGTTCTGTTTTGCTGCATTTGATACTACATCAGATAGAGAAATGCATTTAATGTTATGCAAATTTTTGCATAGACACTATACTTGGCATTTTAAGTGCATTTAAGCTGCCCATTGCTGACGTTGGTGTTACTGAGATTTCTCTATTTCTTTGACTGCATTTAATGCAGGGTGCATGCAACACGTATGCACACTTTTCCCTAACACCCAGTCCTCCCAACCGATTTCCCTATACAAAAAAATGTGCATTGATATTCATGCACAGTCCAGCTGCACCATAATCACCGTAATTGTTGTTATTATGGTCCATTGTTAGTGCTGGTGGCTTTAGCTGATAGGTAAGTAAAGATCTGTTCCTTATCTGTCGTCTGTGCAGCCATAGCAGCAGATCTGATCTGAGAGCAGCTGAAGGAACCTGCAAAAATGAGCGGAAATTCCACTTAGAGCGGCTCCCAGCAACAGAGAGTGTGCTGAAAAGCAGACCAAGGGAATGTTACATAAGGATATAAGGACTTTAACATAGCTCAGAAGGAATGCTTTTCCCCTGGGAAAGAAAGAAAGAGGACATAGCAGGCCATGACTTCTAAAAACACAGTGCAGCTGGAGATGTATGCGTGGTCATGGTCAGCTAATGCTGGTATATTAGGTTATTTTGAGTCACGGTCGACCTGATGTTCAGCACATCAGCGTGGATGTAGGAGGTATAAGAGAATGTGTTTGGTATCATGTTGAGTTGTCAACAGAACAAAAGAGGTCAATGAACTCTTTCAAACCCTCAGAGGTGACAACATGTTAAGGCAAAGCTTTCACAGATGATGGGTTATCTTGTTTTTTTCACTTGCAACTGTGTCTAATCATCTCAGTTATTTTATCTGCAGGTTTAAATCAGCTATGTTTTCAGATGTTTTGCTAATAGGTTCCTATTATTCAGTTGTTTTACCTGCTTTGTTAGCTTTATGATCTGTATCTTATTTTTATCACTTGTTAGCTGCTTTACTTGCATCTTCTTGGAATTTTATCTTCTTTTTTTTTGCTTCTTTTTAGCTCTTTTGTCAGCTGATTTTTTAGATTGTATCTCATTGTTGTTATTAGCTTGCATCTTCCACTGGGGGTTGTTTGCTGCTTTAACAGCAGTTCTTTTGTAGCTGTGTTGTTGGCTTATTATCTATTTCCACAGATATTATTCTCTCATTTGTTAGATGCTAACAGCTTCTTGGGATTTATAACTTTTTTTTATAACTTTCTTTACCAGCCTTTCATGTGCTTGTTAGGTGTTTTGGTAACTGCTTTTTTAAATGGTATCCTATTTTTCACTTTTCACACTTGTTAGCTGCTCTACTTTTACTTGTATCTATTCACAGAGACATTATTCTCAGTTGACTGTTAGCTGTTCTGAAAGCTACTCCTACTTTTACAGTTTTATTGTTGGCTCCTTTGATACCATGTTCTTGTGCTTGTTAGCTGTTTGGCGAGCTGCTCCCTGGGGCAACTTATTTTTTCTGTTTTTACTGACCTGCTTAGCTGCTTCTTGGAATTTTATCTCCTTTTTCGGTTCATTTTTATCTCCTTTGTCAGCTCATCCTTTTGATTGTATCTTATTTTCTAAGTTTTTCCTCAAGTGGGCGTGTATCTGCAGTATTGATCAGTTCTTTGTTAGCTGTTTCTTTGAAATCCATCACATTTTTCCATTCTTATAGGCTGCTTTTCTATTAAATGTAACTTATTTTTCCAGTTTTGCTGTACTTGCGTCTTTACTTGGGGTTTTATCTGGAATCATCCTCAGTTCTTTGTTAGATTCTTTTCCAGCTGCTTATTTGGATTTATAACTTTTTATACATTTTTTGTAGGCGCCATTTTTTGTGCTGGTTAGCTGCTTTGCTAGCTGCTTCTGAGATGTTTGTCTTATTGTTATAGGGTTTTTAAACTCCTTTCAGCTGATTACATTAGCTATAAGTGTTTTTCAGGTTTCTCATTTTCACTTTTTTAGCTGTTTTGCTAGCTGCTTCTTGACATTTTGCACTTGAGGGTTTGTATGTAATGATAACAGTAATAAAAGGAGGTTAGCAAAATCAGCTTGTGGAGCTATGGAGCTGTTGCTGTACCTGAGGAAAATCTGTTGTGGGCTGCTGAGGACCTAAATTCAAGAATGAAGCTTTAGCGCCACCCGGTGGATAGACAGTTAAGCAAGTACACCTATCATTGGATAAATGTTAAAGTTGCAGTAGAAATACACTTATATAGTATATAATAGGTTTGTTCCTTATTTCTCTTTAGCAGTGGCTAAAAATGGCTGGTGCTGTCGAGTCAACTGTTGGTGTGGCAGTTTGTAAGGACCTGTGTTTGCTAACAGAAAAAAGAAGAAAGGCTTTCTTCTCTGATACACTCAGGACTTTTCCTTTAATCAGCATACTCTGTATTTTTTAATTACGTTAATTTCATTGCATTGTCCTGCGACAGCTGTGGGAGTAGCTAGGGCCTTATCATGTATCATGTAAAACACTGCGCTCACTACTCATGTATAAGAATCATTTGATGAATCTTTCATGAATCTTTCATTCCTTCCATGGACAATATCATTCATCACTCTTTTAAATGCTGAAGTGAGACTGATTTACTCGCGGTTCTTATCTGAGCATGCCACCAGACACTGGACCTGACGTGCAACCACCTGGTGTTGAAATGCTATCCACTGTTTCCTGGGTTCTGTTACTGTGCTAGTTTTACTATCACTACATCATCGTCAGGGACAAGCCAGGTTGGTGTTTGGATCAGACAAGCAAGAGAAGAAACAAAAGCCTTTAATGGCAACCCTTATTATTAATAAGGCCGTTCTGTTGGTTCAAAATTATATAACGTTAAAGCACTTCCCTTCGTTTAACATACACCCAGTGTCAACTTTATTGAAACCTTTACCTCATACTTCCAAGGGCTGGCCACTTTATTAGAAACACCTTGTATATAGATGCCCAATTAAAGACTGTATCTCTTGCTGTACAGTTTGCCAGCTACCACATTCATCATGGTTCTGTTTTGGTCACTTTTATTTGGGTAGTAGAATTTTTCTCTACATAGTAGTAGTGTCACTGACATGCTAGTGACCTGTGTAGTGACCTCCTGTAATGAGCACAGTGCTGTTACTCGACTTGTCACATACATCAGTGTCAGGTTAAGAGTGACCCACCATGCTAAAATATCTAGCCAAGAGAGGCTCTGAGGTCAGAAACTGATCACTGAAGAAGAGCCTCAGGATTGATAATCCAAATTGTGCATCCACAGAGGTCCACAGTGTCTAACTGTTCACTAGTGACCAAGGAGTGTCTAATAAAGTGATCACTCTAATTCATTAATTTAATGTTTTACAAACAATAAGGTGACCTCAGTTCTGAATGAAAAACCAGGGACATTGAACGATATAGTCACGAAGTAATAAGCGTTGAGCGGCTTATTCAGGAACGAGTAATGACGGCCATGTATCGGTATCAGTTGGTTTTTAATCAAAATATGTGATCGGCGGTCAGCTGATATTTCTCCAATTAAGCCGATCCCAAGAGCCGATCTGTGAAGTTAAACAAATGAGCCTAATTTCTGTTTTTCTAACTAGCGTTTTATTCAGGAAGAGAAGCCCTCTGGCCAGCTCCCTGCAATTCCTATCTGAACCACTAGGTGGAAATACACACCCTTTAATTTTCCACAGACTGACTAAAGCAGCGGCCTCCCGAGAACATTACAGCGTATACCACATGTGCGGATAGAAAACATGTGGTCTGTCTGTGTATGTGACTCTCATCCAGGGCAGTTTGTAACATCTGTAAAATTAGTGAAATCTGCGTGTCTCGTTGGGGAACCAAGACAAAGACATTCAACACTACTAATCTGATACGGCGCGTACACCACACAGCTGAGTACAGTGAGTATCAGCAAACAGCAGAGCTAGCACGCGCAGCTAGCACCAAACAAACAACCCAGAGAACCGTGCAGACCAGACCTGAACAGTACAGCAGCAGAAACAGCCAGAGAGCTAAAGGAACCACAGCCAGAGTGATTGAGTTTATAGTTCTAGATAAGCAGCTCTTCTCGGCTGTAGAAGACGTTCATTCTGCCGCTTAATATTCCACCTGGATCCACGCTCTGCCGTTCCTAGTAGGAAATACTTTTCAGATGTTGCTCTTCCGGATCTGAGCTCGTTAAAAATGATAATAAACCAGTTTCCACCTTGTTTCATGACTTGCTTGAGCTAATAATTGCATGTAGCCCCTTGATCGGTATCGACTATCAGCTGATCGCGTTGTAAGGTGACTGGCGATTGGAATCAACCTCACAAACGCTGATCGGTCCATCTCTAGTAATGAGTTTACCACACAAAACTTGGTTATTTTATGAGTCCATAATTTATATTTGTATGGAGTTCTGTAGACACAGAGATGGCTGACATCAACATATACCATATGTCATATATGGATTGTTGATGTGATTCAGTTAAAATGATGCACTGTTTGTATATTGGATAGTAGCTACATTAAAGTAGATTGTATACAAATCAGCCTACCCATCATACTACACTATACTTAAGTCCTGTAACCCCAGCTTTTAGGGATGGGATAGATTGCCCTATGCCTTGAAAAGACATTGTGGACTCACTTGTCACTTGCTAGCTTCTGGTGGAGTTTTACACAGCAACAAGTGGTAGAAGTGGTTAGCAGCAGCCAGCCTCCTCTATTGGCCAAAACAAACACAACGTGAAACGTCTGCCCGACTGCTCTGCTGAAAAGTTTGTTTCTCAGTCTTTTCCAATGTGCTTTTAATTCCAAGTTTAAAAAACAGGGACATTTACCATTTAAACTCACAAAACCCGTAACTCTTTTTATAAGATTCAGTGAGCATGAATGCTGCCCTTGGCCCTGTGTTCTTGTACGCTGTGTGGCAGGATTCACAAGCTTATGTGCTGAGCTTCAGTGTGGGTGGCGGTCACAAAGCCCCTTTATCACTGGACCTTCAATGAACCCTCCAGGTTGTGTCCTTGAGGTTCCTCATGTGCGTGTTTAGTGTCCTGACATATTCTCTGCCTGTCAGATTCATAAGAATGCTGTGTCATGCGACCAGAGCCATGCAGAGCTCAAGAACATACAGAGGATTAAAGGGATTTTCATTTTTTTATATCACTTGAACACAGTATCTGCCATTCATATTGTGTGAAAGGTTCTTGATGGACCAATAGAAATGCTGCAAAATCACTTGAAATAAAAACCTTAACTTATATTAAGAGTAAAGCACATTTTTGGCCACTCCTGTAAAGTTACTATTTTGGAGATACTTAAATAAACCTTAAACCAGTGAAAAAAAACAATCATTAATAACACTGAGAAACTTCAAAAGAAGCATTGACCAGTACAGTACAGTCAATGTGGAGTATTTTATGTACAGTATATTTGATAGCACATTTCTGCAGGCTTTATAGTGGCCTTTCCATCAGCGCTAGTAGTGACAGGTATCTGGATTGAATCCTGATCAGATTGTATTTACACCTGAAGATTAAATGCATCTCTTGTTAATGTGATTGCTATGTGGGATGGAATATGAAAATCTGCTTGTTATACGAAACTAATTAGCAGATGTTCCTCTGTTTGGCCTCCATGATTTGTTTTGCACTGTAGTGTCTGTCCTTATTGCTATTAGGTGTTTTGTTTCGTCCAGTCCTCAACCATGTTCATCCTCCGTGATTATGTTCCTCACAAAAACGGATCACATGCCCAATGATGTACCTCATGGGGAGGAGTTTGGGTTGTACTGGAAGGGATATGGATTGCACTGGAAGGGGTTTGGGTTGTAATGAAAGGGGTTTGGGTTGTACTGAAAGGGGTTTGGGTTGTACTGGAAGGGGTATGGATTGTACTGGAAGGGGTTTGGGTTGTACTGGAAAGGGGTATAGATTGTACTGTAAGGATTTTGGGTTGTACTGGAAAGGATATGGCTTGTAGTGGAAGGGGTTTGGGTTGTACTGGAAGGGGTTTGGGTAGCACTGGGAGGAGTTTGGGTTGTACAGGAAGGGGTATGGATTTTACTGGAAGGGGTTTAGGTTGTAGTGGAAGGGGTTTGAGTTGTAGTGGAAGGGGTTTGAGTTGTAATGGAAGGGGTTTGGGTTGTACTGGAAGGGGTATGGATTGTACTGGAAGGGGTTTGGGTTGTACTGGAAGGGTTTGGGTTGTAATGAAAGGGGTTTGGGTTGTACTGGAAGGGGTTTGGGTTGTACTGTAAGGATTTTGGGTTGTACTGGAAGGGGTATGGATTGTACTGGAAGGGGTTTGGGTTGTACTGGAAGGGTTTGGGTTGTAATGAAAGGGGTTTGGGTTGTACTGGAAGGGGTTTGGGTTGTACTGGAAGGGGTTTGGGTTGTAATGAAAGGGGTTTGGGTTTACTGGAAGGGGTTTGGGTTCACTGGAAGGTGTTTGGGTTGTAATGAAAGGGGTTTGGGTTTACTGGAAGGGGTTTAGGTTGTACTGGGATGAGTTTGGGTTGTTCTGAAAGGGGTTTGGGTTGTATAGGGTTTTGGTTGCGGAATATATCTTGCAGAGATGGATGCTTTTACATTGCATTGCGTCTCAAATGCGTCTCAGTCTACCTCCTGAAGTGGTTTGAGACATAATATTTGTATCTATTTTAAATGCATCATATGCGGTGCCAGGATCTTCATATTAAAAACAGCCACAATAAAAAATAGCACTTAAACATTTTATACATGTTTATTTGCTTGCTTCCCTATAAAGATGAAAATCCAGTACGCTTGAATGTTTCTAGTAAATCCAGCATTTTAATTAAAAAATATTTCATTATAATTATTGAGCAGAAGGTGCTTATATTGTGATTGTTTTAAACTCTAAAAAAGGAGGTAGTTCTAATCACTGATAGAGACCTGTTTTGCCACCCATGCCTATTACACTCTTTAGAATATGAATGTACTGATCCAAAATCAATGTTCAGTACTTACTGTGCCAGAATAACCCCTTGGTTATTCACACCTTTTGTGAGGTGCTCTGAGAATAGCACAGCAGATCTAAACCTTTAAAGACACTCGTCTGGACCGCATGCTATACATAGCTCACCCAGCACGAGGAGCAGGTGTTGGCGGGTACCGTGCCTGCAAGGGCCACAATGGTACCTAGAGGCGACAGGGCTGACGTGTTGGGAACTTGCGCCCACTCAAGTATGAACCCCCCTCTGGTAATATGAGTAGGCTGAAGTCTAGGTCTGGCCTGGGGAGGCAGCAGTACTAGCTGTGTCATCTTATGGAAGAGGGTCATGATTGCAGATGCTTTGCCAATAAGTTATTACTATAATATAGACAAACTGGATGTCATACTGTTTTTTGGTTTTAGAGCACAAGTTGAGTCTTTGAGCCAATGAGGTCAATGCGGCTAACACATATTGGAGGCTAATGCCGTGCCTGTAAATATGGACCAACGTATGTATGTAGCTGAAAACAGCCTTGGTAGAAATCATCAAATCTGAACCTTGGGCTTACATTGTCAGAATTGGGATGTCACCCCACTATTTAATAACCTCACAGCAAATCTTAGCGCAGCTGTGTGTAAGCTAGTGATTCTTTCAATGTTGGTTACATCTTCAGAGAAGAACATTCGCCAGCTTCTTGTTTGTATTTTTCCATTCCAAATTAAATACTGTGACAGGAATAGTTACATTCTGACACCTGAACCTGTCAGTGCCAGGATAGAACTAATAGACCATTAATGGTGACTTATAGTTTTAATGCTGGTAGAATTATTAATAAGGTGATTCAAGCTATGAAAACATCCTACCCAGAGTTCTATGCATATTTTTTATACCATATTCTATTTCTGTCAATAGAAGGAAACCTCAGACACACAACATCCCTTCATGGTTTTGCTTGCTAGCGCGAGCAGGTTTAATAGAGACCACAGCTTTCCAGTGGGACACTTTTAGATCCAATCAGGGAACCATAATGTAGAATCAGTCACAGGTCACATGTTTAACCATTAGACGACTTTACATTGGGATATTAACCCATCAGACACATTACAAAACCACTAAGAACCAAAAGAAACATATTGGTTTCTGTATGTTTTAGAAGGGATGTCTTGGCTGATTGCATTTACAGTGAAGGGGAACTCCTGTACATTGGATTTGTGGCCAAACCATCAGTCCAAGATTCCAAAATGGCATATAGGTTATAGTAACAATCTGCATTTTGTGAATATAAGGAATAGTTAGGCTCAATGGCAGTACTGGGATCAGTCAGTGCAAGAAATATATCGGCACCTACATGCAAAAATGCTGGCAATGAATAAAATATGAAAATGTAATTTGCTTGTTTACTTTATATTATTATGTCTTAAACAAGCTGCTTCTTTGCATCCCACTCAACCCACTAGCACTTAACTTTAAACTAAAGTGTTAAGCATTAAAATGTTTTTAACAGCCAGTTTAAGTGCATAAATAATAAATATATCATGTTGTGAAGAGTGTAAAGAAAATGTTTGGAAAATATCACCATGGATGGGATACATTATGGTCAAGAAATAGATATTAGAGCCATCTGTGTAGTGTTAATGAAAACTATCAGGCCTTTATGAGACATGGGTGTATAAATATGTCAGTAAGAGGGGCCCAATGAAGAATTTAGCAGGCCTGGTCAGCGTAGGCCCCCTGCACGTGGCCCAAGTGTGATTTCCCCTCTGCTCCCCCACTAGTAGCTGCATGGCGCTGGTTGGTTCACTGGAACACTGGCTACTGTGTGATGGGTTAGGAGAGCAACATATATAGTATATTATATATACTATATATAGAGGCAAATGGCTACCAGTGACTCTCATGGAATGACTCTAAATGATGTTCTGTGACCTCTACATGTCTTGAAACATAAATATCCACCTAACCTTGAAGTCTGCTAGACTGAGGTCAGCAGGAAAAGAAAACACAAGGACAAATGCTGTAGCATAATCTGTATATCATGTTAGGCATTACATACATTCCAGTACACTCTCATTCATTTACACATTGAATTACGCTGGCTCGTTGGAATTGATTAAAGTCTATTTAGGGTGAAGCTCTATATAGTGGGCTGTAGTATATTAATTTACAGTTCATAATTAGACTGTATGTGCTTTAAAAATGTAACAGGACCATGCTGTTATGTGCATAGAATTAAAAAAATGCATTCTTTCATTCAGCCAGAGAGAATCACACTAGGTTTGCATGTTCAATGGCAAAATTTGACATGCACTCATTCAGAACTGACTTATAAGGAGCAATATGTAATATTTTAGTTTAAAACATTTCAAACTGAACCAGAATCATCAACAGAATGTGAAGAAATAACAATGTGAAGTTTTACCGATATGCCAATGGTGTCTATATATAGTATTGATATCTAATGAAATTAACATGCGAGCCAACTAGCCCCAGCCCACCCTGTCTCGTGATACCACTTTGTACCTCAGGAAGTTATAGTGAGTCACTGTAGCCAAATGTGGTCAAATAAGTCCAACAAGAGAGGACGAAGATGTAGGTTGGAGGTCCTGTTCCCAGTTAGATTATTTAAGGACAGTGAAAGGAAGAGTAAATGCAACAATGGCTGAAGCTCTTAATAAGAGACATTATGACATTATAACAACCACTGCCACCCGTTCTCAGCAAGAAACCACGTTCATCAGCAAACACAAATAAAAAGTAAAACTAGTTACATGGCTGAAGACCCTCTTTGTGAGTAGGGGGTTGGATACAGAACTCACAATGTTCCTTGGTATTGGTATGGAGTAAAGAGGGAGATCGTGCATTTTCTGGTGTTATGCTGCCCCCTATTGTTTGGAATATTAATTTGACATTCGTCATTTTACAGATTGCTCCTTTTAGTTACCTTGCACTGTAAGTGTCAATGTGTAAAACTTGTAAAATATTGAATTCACAGATGGGTAATGGCAGTGTTATTCTTAGCTGCCTCTGCTTCCTTATTTTATGGCAAGCACCCACAGCTAACACAGTCAAAGGCAGGTACATAGACAGCACAGGGACAACACAGGCAGTTTTCTACACAGTACAATAAAGAAACAGTGGACAATTGGAAGATCACATCAGACACTGTATACTATACATTCTACAACCAAATGAGTCACAGTGTGTCCACGTTTGACAATACAGTGTAGATGAACTTGATAACTATTATCGTATTACCATACACATTTTTACAGTGCTTCAAAATGGCATACATTGAAGACTGGACAACATTACTTCATTAAGGTCAGATAAAAAGTCTGACTGTCACTATCAATACTGTAATAACTTACCAAATACTGAGGATCATATAACAAAACTTTTAAATAATGGCCAGTGAATTCAAATAGATTCGCACGAGCACTAACAAACCATGCATAGCCTTTTAATAATTCTCAACAATTCTCAAGGAAATAAGAGAAAACAATGTAAATAACAAAAATCATAAAAAATGCATATAAATAAGTTTGAATATCAGGCTCTGTTTCTCAAAGTAAGAGAAAGTAGTCAAATATATTACAGCATGAGATATCTTCATGCTAATTACCAAACAAATTATTGCCAATTTCCTCAGAAAGTAAACCTTCAATCGACTTGAGCCTGACTTACACCATGGTGTTGAGGGTGGACGACTCCTCTGCCCTGCCCTGCTTGTTGGGAAGTGACTTGAGATACTCCAGATGGCGCCGGGCGTCCTCTCGGTTGTGCCTCACGTAGTAAACCAGGTAAGAGATGACCATGGTGAACCAGCCAAACATGGTCACCAACATGGCCACGTCGGTGGTCCTCTTGAGAGCAGCGCAGAGGTCCAGATCGGCAGCTACCAGCACGAAGGGCACACCACGGGCGCCCACGTCCTCTGGTTCCGAGCTGTTACAAACCACCCCAGCCAGGGAGGAAGGCTCCAGCTGCAGCTGAGGCATGGCCACCTGCAGACGGCAGTCACACATCCAGGGATTGTGAGTAAGGTTGGCCTGCGCCTGCAGCTCACCCAGAGCCTCTGGATCCAGCGTCTCCAGCAAGTTGAAGGAAAGATCCAGGTTGGTCAGTGAGTCGGCCAGGCCGCGAAAGGCTCCAGGCTCCAGTTGGACCAGCCGGTTGTGGGACAGGTCCAGCTCAGCCAACAGAGGGAGCCTCAGAAAGGAGTCTGCAGGTATGCTGACCAGCAGGTTATAATCCAGGTAGAGATGACGTGTCTGGTTGGGCAGGTTGTGTGGCACGGCCAGCAGGTTCATGTTGCTGCAACGCACTGCCAGGTCACCGTCCCAGCTCTCTGAGCAGTAGCAGCTCTCTGGACATCCTGTCATCAGTTGGTGAGACCCTGACCCTAGACCTGCCCAGAAAAAAAACATACACTTTTAAGCCATTCCTGCTAAACGATTACACAGTTTCATCTAGGTACTGTTAACATTAAAGGTCTGAACTTTGAATAGTTGTTACTTCGACACTGGCAATATGTATCTTTTACTAAGTTGGGCAGAAAGAAAAAGTCTAGCTGTTCACTTGCGATAGCTTGTACCAGTATGACAGTTATAAGTATCTTCAGTGCTCAAAAAGCAAAAACCTTATTTTTCCCTTATCAATGATGTTCAAACAAATCTACTTTGATACACTAGATGGCATACCATGCCTTTTACTCAAGGAAAATCAAGCCATAACAGCAGAACCTGGCAGTCAAGCTGCCTTGCCAGCTATATTCAGTGCTGCAGTTATGGAAAGTAAAAAGGGCTGACACTAGAAGGAAACTTAGAAAACATCTTGAAACTAGAATTTGCCTTTTTTATTTTGGGGTATAATATACTATTTTGACTTATACTAAATAATATAAAAAATAATATTACAATAAGAATTTATGTAACAACCAGTCTTACTAGTAAAGTTACAAGTTATCTGAGTGCGTTTTAATCCATACATGTGAAAGGGTCTCACAGATTAGCAACTAGCATGTTTCTCCCTCAGAGTAGACCTTAAAGGGGGCCATATTATGCTCCTCTGTCTTTTCCTTTAGTTCATGATGTTATGAAGCTTTTTGAGTTTTAAAGCCCAAGGGAGAAACTCTGTCCCACAGAAATCACTTTTCTCAACTGACTTTCCTCCCTTTTGTTACAAGGTGACATCATCTTATAACACATTCCTTATTGCCTGCCTATCTGCAAGCTTGCCACGCTCTCAAACAACACACAGAAACTTCTGGAGGCCATGTGGAGGCAGAAACGCCCTCACCATTGATCAGAAAAGAGCTGGCAAGCTGACCAATCAGAATTGGGGCTCATCTGAAGGCAGGGTTTAAAGACATAGGAGCTTTAACAGAGCATTGCAGATAGAGAGTGAATACAGATGTACTGTATGAGAGAATATAGTGTTTTTGGAATGGAAAACATGTAAATTTATGCTAGTAGACCCCCAATATGAAATTATGAAAATGAGCATAATAGGTCTCTTATAAAGCTGAATATTAATATGAATGAATATTAAGCTCTACCTGACAGCCAGTACAGACCCAACACTCGGAGCAGCAGGCAAGGCAAGGCCATTTGCAGCAACAGGGAGCCCAATGGATGGAGCATGGCAGGACACAGGCATCTCCTACCCGGGGGGCACTAAAACACTGGACCATCAGAGAGAGGCAGGCTCCGCAAGCTGCCTCACAAACATGACTGCAAAAACACAAGCAGGATGCAGACACAGGAAAACAAGTTATTACAATTGACACCCTGCTATCACCACCACGGCTGATTGTTGTAGAGTTATTCTGAGGGGAAAGTGGCCCTGTCGTTAAGCTTAATTATCATCAAGCCACTATGTAGTTAGAACAAAGATTGGGAGTGTGACACCGCAGCTGTGAGGCAATGAATGAGAACGAGAGAGACAGAGAAGGGAGAAATAAAAGCAATGCATTCGCATATGTATTAGCTACAGCAAAGATCAGAAGGTTCAGTTCTGTCCTAATCATTTCCTGTCACTGACTCTCCTGCATATTCTCCTAATCAAACACCTAGAAGGGGAGAGAGCTAATTAGTTTGTCACCACCCTTTCAAGATGAAGGTAATTTGTTTTGACATTCTGCCCTACTTTCCGAGTTTCCTTGCGGTGCCTGCGGACTGTGCGCTGTACTTGTTTTAAGTACATCTCAGGTCAGCGCGTCTCATGTTTCGTGGTCAGTGAGTAATCAACAGTACACTGAAACATAACACAGGGGTTTTCAGCACATTCCCTGTCCCTGGCAGAGCGCATCCTTGTACTCATCCTTTATGCAGTGGACTTAGCACTAGTACATAGTACAGTTCAGGAAACATATGACATGATAACACTGCTTTTAAGATTTTTTTTAGATTAAAGGAGCAATATGTAAGATTTTTTATTCAAAAATTATCAACAGAATGTGAAGAAATAACTGTTTTCACAGTAAATCAAATATGTCTATATCTCTCATGCACATCTACTAAAAGTTACCTGCTAACCAGCTAGCCCCAGCCCGTCCTGTCTCGTAATGCCACCTTGTACCTCAAGAGGCATCTGTGAGTTACTGTAGCATCAGGTCTGCCATCAGTCCAACATGAGAGTATGAAAAAATAGCAGTGCCACTCGCGTTCTGCTCCTGGTTTGATCGTTTAAGGACAGGTAACCAATAAAAGTACTAGTAAAAGTAAAAGTAGTGACTGCCAGCTTCCGTCAAGAAACCACATTTAGCAGCAAAGATAGAAAAGTAATATAAATAGAGGCAAAACAAGAGTTAACATTGGTGATGTTTTCCACTGCTGAAGACGCTCTTGAAGAGAAGAGGGATAAAGTTTGGTGCTGAACTCACAATGTTTCTTCTAGAGTGATAAATGAACAGCTATTAATGCTAACATTGAGGAAGCGGGACTGTGCATGCCTTATGATAGAATTTAATGGTGCTTCCTATTGTTTGGAGAATGTATGCGACAGCTTATGTATTTTACACCTTGCTCCTTTAAAGCAAACTGAGCTTCACAAGCTCTTCTATAGTTTACTGCAGGCCCTTACAAATAACTCACACTCCTCACAAATATCAGTTTTCTGTTCAGTCCATCTGCTAGCTTACTCTGTGAATATGGCCTGAGTCAAGGGTAAACTTGGGTATGTTATTCATCTGAATTAAGCCAAAGTGGCCATGGCTGTGACTGTTTACAGCCCTTAAGAACCACAGCTGCCAGTAATGACTGAGAGAGAGAGCTAGAGAGAGCTAGAGAGAGAGAGAGAGAGAGAGACGGATAGATGACCCATCAGTACTGTGGCATATGTGGGCACACTCATGGATGCATTAAGGAGTACTATCCCCAGCTTTACCTCTCTGTATCGGAGCGCTAAGAGGCGTAAAGAGAAGGTTAAAAGAAAGAGGTAATGGAGTCTAATACAGCTCATGTACTAAAGTGGCATATGAAAGCAATATTGGTAGAAAGCAACACTGAACATTTCCACTGTTTACATCACATTAAGAATGAATACTGTACACTTATCTAGAGATGATAGTTTGTTGAGGCAGATTTACAAGTTAAAATCATAGCGTAGCAATAAGAAACTATTGTGTTGTAAAAGAATTCTATAATAATCTACAGTAAATAATATATATATATATATATATATATATATATAGTATTCATGTATTTTAAAGGAATCTATACTTATAAATGTATTTCTTGCTATATATTGTAATATAGTACTATGAAAATTATGTAGTATTACTACAGATAAGGGGAAATAAAGAAAAGATAAATTAATGAATATTTATATATATAAATATATACGAAAAATAGACATATAATAGAAATAAAAAAAAAACTAAATAATTTAGTTTTATCGACATATAACACAGACAGAGCAATCTACTTACCATGTAACCTGTAGTCTGAACAGACTTCCCTTTCACCATGAATCCCAAACCATGAGGCTAATTCATCCACAAACTTTTTCTCTTCAGTCTCAGCGTTTTGTTACAGACTCTGTGGAAACGACGCTCAGGCTGACTGGCTGCTTCCACACATGCTGGACTTCTCTCTACCTCTCAGCCTCTGCCGCGCGGGTTCCCGGGAACTGGACACCAGAGAGGCGCGCACAGAGCCCTGAGAGGGTGAGATGCCCACTCCACCCGCTAGATGGCGCCAGATCGCCCAGCACTTGGTGGACTAATGTTTTGTTTTCGCTGACACGAGGCAAAAAGGCTTTCTCCATTAGACCACCGAGAGAGCTAATTTCACCCCTTTTACAGCCTCAGCAACTAGACTAAGTGCATCTGCAGGGCTAAATGATCGAGTTAATTAATTAATGGCTGCCTTAATGAACTCCTGTTTATTATTCCATTTCAGCCGTTTGGAAGTGAACGAGAGAAACAATGCTCTAAATAGACTAATTACGTTTTAATGTATGTACTCAGTACAGGCAGCCATTATGCGCCAGGGAGCTGAAGTTTGTTAAGCTGTAATGGGGCTCTCTTTTGGTCTACAATAAAAAGCTAAAGCCCCAAAGCGAGAGGTGTGTCTAGTTGCAAAGTGGTTACCACCTTTACAAAATATAATGAAAAACACAAAAAGGGGGTAATTAACAGTTGACTAAATGACTAAAGACTGAATAAAAAAGCTACTTTTCTCACAAAGGCATTTAAAAAAGAAGCAAAAACTTTTTAGTTACTGTACTAACCATAATGACCAGCACCAAGAATTCCTTCTAACTGGAAAGACAACAGTGACACGCCTTTCCAAGGCACCAACGATGCAACCTAAAGAAGCTTCTGATCCAGTAGGGACGTCTGGGGCTAAAGGTGGACATAGGGTTCTGTCAATCTGCTGGATTTTCTGGAATGGTTTTCATTGGGAAAGCTGGAACCTCCACAAAGAAAGTGGCAGTGTGCTTTTTGTTGCTTCTATATGTCTTTTATTGTTGTTAGATCTCAAAGCTTTGTGAGTAAAGCTCTACATTTGCCTGACATTGCCCTGAAGCAGAACTGTGGGGTGAAGTGCTTCTACATTTTCATGATGCCAAAGTGCTTCATCTCCTCAACAGAGCACTTACTAGCTGTGATGCCTCTTTACTTCTGGCTAGTCCACTGGCTGGGACTGACTGAGGGTGATGGGTTTGTTTACTTCTGCTGTCACTGCTAAAGAAGTCAACAGCAGCAATGCTGATCATCTTCAGACGAGTGGCTGCAGTCTGGGAAAATGGTAAGATAGCAATAAATCCTGATTCCTGATGTGTAGCGCTGGCTGTTTGAGAGCTGCTAGAAGATCCTAAGATGCTCTAGAACGTCAGCAAGAGCTAGAACCTTCTGCAGTGTAGTATATACTGGTCTTTTCTGAAATAGACTAATTTCCATGGGCTGAACTGATGCTTATGTGCCAACTGGAGTAGCTCAGTAATAGGCCTCCCAGTTCTGCCAGTTGTTGTCAACTGGCAGCCAATATTCATGGCAACCAGCACCAACTTAACAGTCAGCAGCATTATTAGTCATGTACCTCCACTCTTAGCTCGTCTTGTTTCTTGAAGGTGATGTCAGGTCTATACTTTCAGTAGGATTTGACAGATGTTATTTATGGCACAGCAACTAGGTGGGCCATCACCGGTCACCATCTTAGCCTTGGTCATCTTGTCATTGTTGACTAAAAAGCCAGCTAAACTGTTGCAATGCCTGTAAAAACACCTTGTAAGGGTCACAACAAACAGGCTGGTCATTGTCCACAATGTAGCACAGCATGAATCTATTAGTGCTTAAAGGAACCTGCACAGAGAACCACTTGTGTGTTTTAGTTTCAAAGATGGTGGTCGTTCTGCTGTCTCGACACTGATTTTTGCTTTTGCATTTGGTGCTGACTTTCCAGAAAAGTCCAAATCAATTACACGCAAGTCAGTCTTTGTTTAAATTTATTTATTGGACCATACAGCATTTATAGGCATAAACCATTACTGCCAACAGGTAAATCACAAATGGGAACTTCCTCTAGCCATTGTAAGGGTTGAAAGGAGATAGACTCCCAATAATATAATACTATGTTATATAAGAAACTCTGATAATTGTTAACATTAAAAGGTGCTTGTTTTGTATTTTGCATTATGTTTTCAGTGCTTTAGGTTATTGTAATCCCAGCTAACAGGTCCATGTGGGCCCCACATGGGTCTTACAATTGGCAACCCATTTGGAGCCCACACCGATTTATCCATCAGCTCCATAGTGGCCCCCTTATATGTTAGCCCATGTAGGCTATTACTAGGGTCAGGATGAGCTGCTTGTGGGCCTATGGGATCTATAATCTAGGAGCCCTATCTCACCTGTGGCTCGCAGCTGGAAACGAAGTACAGCTCATCCAAAAGTCCACTGTAAGCCCAGGCCCAGGTAAAACCTACATGGGGCCCACATGGACGTATTGGCTGGGAATGTTAAATAATAATATTAGTGGAGGACCTTGGAGCATGTTTAGCCTAGTTGTTCTCTTAAATAGCACCGATAAGAATCAATCAGGTTTTGGTCCTACAACCATGGAAACACAACAGACACATTTGAACACTACAGACCTTCTGCACATCCTTATACATGTCATATATGTATAGGAACACAATACATTCCCTGGAAAGATCAGGGCACCTTCCCAAAGCCATGGAACCTGTGTGAAGTCTGTATTACCCTGATATGCCCACTTCCCCACACTGGACCTATGTTCTCTTCCACTTGCGGAACTCATCTGCCCCCTCCGCCTGCATGGCCTTCACATCACCCACAGCAATCAGCAACTGGGCCAGGTAGTATGTTATCATGACAATATGCCTGCCGTGTGCCAGAGACTCAAGAACTTTGAACTGCTGTAGTGCAAGTGTGAGGTCAGAAGCCATGAAGGACAGGCCGCCCAGCATGACCAGTGGGTGCCGCGTCCGTGCCCCCAGAGTGGCCATGATAACAATGAGGAATGCGTAGCCTCCTACAGCTGGGACGAAGACATTGGGTTCCGGAGACTTCTGCAGGAAGGGCAGCAGGTAGACATAAATTCCACCGGTCAGTCCCCACAGCACTAGGTAGACGATGTACATGCCAAAGGAGGAATAGGAGTGAGAGGAGTAACGTGAGGAAAGAAAGGAAAGAGAGTACAGAATGTGGGCCAGAGCAAAGCTGGCCATTCCTGCAAGAGGAGTGGGAAGTATTGAGAGAAAGAGAAAAAGAAAAGGAAGAGAAAGGGAGAATAGAAATAGTGATTAGTATTTGAATCATAATGCAATGGGATCACTTTACTGATTACATGCTGAGAAAAGTAATCTCAGTGCTCATTACTTTACTCTGTGAAATACATACATGATATCTGTATCAACTGAAACTAAAGGAAACCATTCAAGCAAATCTACCTCCACGTACTTTCTTTCTGAATAAAATGTAAAGCTAACAGAGACTTTTCTGACTGCTTCTCTAGTTTACAGTGCTTTACAGTTACGTTATGCTGGTCAGATTCACAGTTAAACCTCTCTTACGGTCAGTAAGCTGCCGTAGTTACACATGCACCAAGATTACTTCCTTACTACCAGTTTCTGGTAGTTGTTCATGATTAATATTGTTCTCTTAGAGACACAAATAACAAAAATAATAAGATTCTTATTAGTTACCATTGTAAACTTAGCTCTTGAACCATAGCTGTAATAAGTTAATAGAACATTAATATGAGGATTTTTGTTCTGTTAACTATGAATGAGTTGAATTAACTTTTTTTTCAGCACAACTACTTACTACTTTGTATAGTGTAATGAGTGTACAAGGGTTGAAACTATAATGAGCTGCAATGTGTAACTGTGCACAGCAATAGTGTAACTATCTGTCTGTGACCTGAGTGGTAGATTTGTTTGTGATAAAGTATCTGAGTAATTACCACAACTGAACAAAAAATGAGCAAACATTCACATCAGTGTTATGCAACAGGCGCCAAGCCTCCAAACAGTAACCTACTGTGCAGCAGAAAGTGGCAGAAGATACAGTTACATTAGTGAAGTTGATTCCAACAGAACTACTATTTAGTTCGATTGCAGTTACGATTGCACTTTACTTGATTTGCAAACTTTACTGCTCAGCTATGATGCTTGAAGTTTGATATTGACTACTCGCTAATCACATGTTAAGACTAACAGCATGGACTCCTCAGAGAAGACAAGTGGTGAAGAGCCTGGAGATTTCAGGGTCTGTTTCTCTGGTTTCTGGAAGTCTAGCAGTGTAATCCAGAACATATTGTGTTATACGGACCTTGGAAGTTTAGTTTGGCTTCTTCCTGACATTCCTAACTTTGGCCTCTACCTAACATTTTACATACCGTCATTCAAAGGTCAGATATTGACTGCTGATTACAGTAGTAAGTCATGTGTGGTTGGAGAGGGGCCATAACAGCCTATAATCCTGTAATGTTTGAAGTTGGTTATGGCACTCTAAATTTTTCTAGCTTTCTGGACCTAAAGCTAGCAAGGCCACTAAAGGCACAAGTCATGTATAAATTTGTGAGATTCTGGTCCATATGTCTGGTACTTCTTAAGGATAGCAATGAAATCCTAGGCTGGCTGGAATACCTGTGGAGTTTGGCTTCAATGTGAAGTTTTAAAATTACAGTACTGCTGACTACAGAAAATTTAAATCACAATCCTGTAACATAATATTAACAAAATACTGCATTACATTTCTACTACACTGGATTTAGGTTCTTGCTTCTTTACCATGGAGAAAAAGTTCTGGCCAAATCAGACAGATGTCTCCACCGGCGGAAAACAGCAATCCTCCGGCCACACCCAGCAGGCTCCTCCCTCCATTGTAATGCAGCACCATAAGAGCCAATGAGAGTACAGGGGCGGACTTTACACCGGCAGCCAGGAGAGAGGGTGCTGATTCTGGGATCCACAGGTAGAAATACAATGCTGCGAAGGCAAAGAAAGGGAGGAGAGAAAACAACAGAACACAGGACTGGAAAGGAAAAAGATCAGAAGGGGAAGAAAAGAATAAAACAAAAGTACAATTTTGCACTTTATGAACTTAGCAATATTAAGAACTCTGGTAAATATGTGAAATATAAGTATCAATGTAAGCATATAAGTTCAGAGCATGATAACAAAGAAATACTGATGCTACTGGATGATTACAACTGAATTACAAACCAGATCTCAGTCTGAGAGAACGTGTGAGAAGGTGTATTTGTATGAGATACAAATGCTGGATTGTATATCACTATGTCAGCAAAATGTAAAATGAAAATGTAGGTTTCTCTGTAGGTTAGTGTGTTTTGGCAGTCATTACCGTGTTCCTGCGTTGCTTGCGATCGTAGGCGTCCGTGTCAAGGATATCCATCTTTCTGCCCTCTCCCACAAAGTGAAAACGGAAGGTATGTCTTCCACAGGTTCCTACAGTGCCTCCAAATGTGAGTATATGTGGCACTGTGTGTCTCACTGGCTAGGCTAATGTTGAACTTTAGACCAATATGTGTGATGTGTTATCTGTCAGATTGTTCAGTCATAAACACAGTACGTCCTTCCCCCCATTATTTAGAACCTGTGATCCTGTGGTCACATTGTCAATATGAGCAAAGGTTTCATGACTTAATATTACAGATAAACTCTCTTTGCCAAAGGCCCTTCCTCATTTCTCTCAGATAAAACAGTCTCTTTTTTACCTGGCTATGAATTTGTTCTCTGAATTTAAGCTAAATCATCCTGTAATACATCTCACATGGTCAGCTAAAGACTGTGGAACTGGAAAGAAAACGATGACATCTCATATGAGTCATTAGCAGTAATACTTCACTGGTCCTCATGAGGGCACCGTGGAGGTAATCAGGTGCAGAGTAACAGTGGCCATTTTGTTGACCATAGATACCATTTCTTATGTCTGCAAACAGAAAATCAATGTGATTAACATGAGCGGGTCATTTTTCTAATTACTGTTAGATGGTAGATCTTGGATCGTAAGTCAGACAGTCAGTTGCTAAAGATTTTGTCAAAGCAGCGCTGTCAAAGCTGATTAGCCTGTGTGATGATGTGGTATAAAACTTTCAACTTGGGCTTAAAAAAGAGTGGTCAGCCTCTGAAGTCACCTATGGGGCGGGTCCTATTTCTGAAAGGTCTGATAGGCTGAACCACTGAACTGAGGTCAGTGGAGATAACGCTACTCCTCTTGTTTACCAATGCTCCATTCATGCCCCATGATAGTGCAAGAGAAAGACAAGGTGAATAGCAGTGGATGTATAAATTATTCATACTTTGTAGTTCAATTTTGAAGTAAAAGTCAAAGAATGGTATGAAGTGTGATAATAAAACAAGGATGAACACTAGTAGTATAGTATACATACAGTTGTGGGCAAATGTTTGAGCAACCCTGGTCAACTTTAATGCGTAGTTGATTTTCAAAGTGTAAGTGTGCAATTTAAATGCACAGTTACTGTTTATTTACTGAACCTAACAAAAATAGAAAAAACAACATACCACATACACTGTACATTGTCTCGACTAGACCTGTACAGTAAAGGAACTGTGACTTAAGCAGTTAAGCAGTTGACCAAAAATATCTCAAGTCCTGAATGTAAAACTCTAGTGGAACTTCTGGGAACCACCAGCATATCATCGCTGTACAACAAAATCCAAATATCTCCAAAATGGTTTATGGGAGAAGACAAAAACCTTCTTTTCTTTCAGTGCAAGTCAGTATACAGAGTTTTTTTATTACAAGCATATTTGGAGCACATCTGTTCAAATCAAATGTATCCAATCATTACACCAAAAAGCACAAACCATGTACAAGCGTAAAACAATTGGAATTTTTGGGAAAGGCTATGTCAGCATGAGAACTGAAGGGAGACACCATTCTATTTTTTTGGTCTAAAATGAAATGCTTAAGCAAAACAATAATAAAATGAGGGAAGCAAGAAACGATAAAACAGTCTAGATTTTAGAATTTTCTCATTTTCAGAATTAGAATTAGAAGTAAAACTGACCAATAAAGATATTTTCTCACAAATATAAATGAGTAGAGTAGCTCTTCTATTTAAAGAGGAACTAACCAATTCTTAAATAGTTCAACCTAAGTAAGGTATTTTAAAAATACTTCATCAAAATGATTTTAAATGTGTATAACTGAGAATAGTTACTATGTGTGCTACACACCTTTAAAAATGTGATTACATTTTAAAACGTAGGTGATATAGTTAACATATTAATTGAGCTGTCCAAAAAAAAACATGTTTCTCCATTTTTTGTCAATATTTATTTTTCTACATCATTAGAGCTCGTCAGCTGCCGTTTACATCGTCATGAAGAATGGACCAATAGAAATGCTCCAAAATAAAAAAAAATAATAATTCTGGTCCATTGACTTACATTAAATGTATAGTAAGTTGTTGCCCTTTCCTGTAAAGTTGCTGTTTTGGAGATAATTCTTTTTCTTTGGACAGCAACAAAATAATAGGTTAAATCTGATAATTATTATTATTCATCTGTTAACTTACTTTAACAAGTTCAGTGAACTCAACATTACAGGTTAACTCAGATATTAACTTGTTTAAGATTAAAAGCCGTCTAATTTTTTACAGTGCATGGTATAGTGTGTATAGTGACACGTTAACATGATGAAGATGCTGGGAGTTCTATACAGGCTACGTTTCATGTTTCATTTATCACATATTCAGCAAGTGAGCAGTAATGTTGTATCACAATTCACAGAAGTGTGTTCTCTGCAGAGGTTGTGTGTTCACTTATTCTCATTTAGAAAATCAATGTCATTGGATGTCATCAAACTTTTGCATGCAGCTGCCTGAGTGTGTTTGAACTTTGGATTTTGGTGGATGTGTGATGCTGTCGATGTAGATAAATGTGCTCCAGAATTTGCGAAACAGTTTGCAGGTCTAGCATTACACGCTGTCTAGCGTATGAGTCAACAGCAGAGGTGTAATCATTAACGCACACGTAGTGCAGTGAACTTCAGCCCTCCTTTCCCATAATCCTTCTTCGATTCCCATAGCACTGTGGATCTGGGAGAGTGGAAGAGCTTCCGAAGAGAGGCATAGTGAGCAGAGGGAACAAGATAAGTAGAGAAAAGGTGAGGAATTGGCAGGTAAGTGAAGGTTGTGAAAGGCTGTGCGCTGTCAGTAGGAGAATGAGGCCTTAGAGTTGGATAGTGGACAAGAGGGAGAGGTAGATAACAGAGAAGGAGGAAGAGAGGAGGAGATATGATGTGAGTTAAGGTCAGATTTATTCTTGCATGATGGCTGTTTGTCTAGGGATGTCACGGATGGCAAAGCCTATGAGCTGACCAGGGATGCTAGTACTTTTGCATATGACTACATATGACCAGAACAAACATCACCCACACTGATATTTTAAATTATTCATGACTGCTTTTGATTCTCTACAGACATGACTGACATGTCCTCACCCATAAAAGTTGGCATTGTGGGGTATGGACATTTAGGTAAGTCGTCCCACCTCCACAAACTTAAAGGTGGAAATTCAGTATGATAAGGATCAATAGCACAAGTATTCTGATAGGAGAGTTTGGAATGTGATATAGGTAAACTTTGGATGAACATTGTAGTATACATTTGTACTATATTAAATTATTTGCAATTTTCACAATCAAATTTTCTGTTGTCAGCATTTAGGTTTGAGCATTTAGCAAAATGTCTTCAGATATATGCAAGTAGGCAAGCTTAAAGAACTGGAATATATATCAATAGATTAAATATATATTCATTCTTCATCTAAACCACCTAGCCTCCTTGGTCACAGAGGGGTGCTGGGGTAAGGCTGGAAGTACCATGAACAGGCCGCCAGTCCATCATGGGGCAGACACACTTAAGCACACACTTAGGAGCAACTTAGCATCTTCAACTCACCTGACCTACACCGACACACAAGGAAACCCACACCGACACAGTGAGCACATGCATACTCCATACAGAAGGGCCCTGGTTACCAGGCCAGGGCCCTTCTTGCTGTGAGGTGACAGTGTGACCCACTGCACTACAGTGAGGGGGATTAACCACACAGTACAGTCCAAATGTTTTAGCCATTATTACAATAATTACAAGAAAATTACAATAAAAAACTATTCATATGGACAGTAAGTGTTGATTTGCTTACAAACAGTGTATTAGAGTAAATACAAACAACATTAATACAATAAATACTGATTCTACGTATTCATTTTATTATTTCCAGAACATAGTACTGTTTTCAGTTATCATCCAGTACTCTGTGCTTTTGACGCAATTTGTCAAATTCATGTGATGCCTGGGGGTTTATGTGTATTTACATTTATTTTATTGACCTGCATTGTTCTTACAAGCAAAAACAATTTTATTTCTAAGATAAAAGGTTTTAAACAGTGTGTTTATGTGCAGAAGACTTCTATCTGTGCAATGCTACCTAGTTTATAAAACAGACATATTTCAAATTAAAGAAAGTTTTGTGTAGTCTGTATTTGCATGGTGAAATCATTATATCGTCATTCATCTCCTCCTCATCTTCTCTAGGTCAGTTCCTGGTGGATCGCATTCAGAAAGAGGGGCTTCACGCAGGCCTTAGTTTGGCTTTTGTTTGGAATAGAAATGCAGACAAACTCAATGACTCCGTCCCAAAGGATCTCATCCTGACTGAGCTCTCCGAGTTTACACAAATGTACGTGTGCACGTGTGTACACACAGTCCTAAATATATGATGTAGGGCTGCATTTATCACATGTATGTGTTGTTTTGTTCTTGTGTGTTCCAGAAAGGCTGACCTGATCGTGGAGGTCTGTCATCCACAGATAGTGAAAGATTTTGGGGTTCAATTCTTAACTCATGCACATTTTCTGGTACTGTTATTTGTGTCACATTCCTGATATGACTGAAGGCTGATATTAGAAGTTTGAACCTACAATTACAGTCCCTCTACTTTTTTTCCTCACTACCAGGTGGGCAGCCCCTCTGCTCTGTCAGACTCTCAGCTGGACCAGGAGCTCCGGCTTACTGCAAAGAGACATGGGAAGACACTCTATGTGCCCAGTGGTGCATTATGGGGCGGCCAAGACATCCAGAGACTGAATGATAGTGGGTCTTTAAAAGTGAGGCCATTAAACATGATGTACTGACATTACTTTCAAGACCAAGAAACACAGTTATACAACATTTATGAACACACTTGAAACCCCAGACCTATTACATACTGAGACTTCTATTCAGTTACTACAAACTTGTTGGGTCCTGGCCTTTTAAGGTGAAGCAGTCTTAAAGCTATTGTCTGAAACAAGTACCATATAGGAAGCCGAGTGTTACAGCTGTTGAAGTAATTGAATGTATTGTAGCGTCAGTATAGAGTAAGACAAGGGGGAGGCCACGATTCTGCTGCAAGAAGATGCTTTTTATTAGAATCACCAGCAGAAAGGCACAAGTAACACATATACACAACACAAACTAGAGCTGTAACAGCATAAAGAATAATCAGCAGCCCGTTTCAGGAGGGCATGCACCAAAAACAGCCCTCCCCTTGTATGAGCAGAGGCCATCTCAGAGACAGCATGAGACAGTAGTGGGTTGCTACCGAGTTATACAGTATTACATTCAGCCTCTTTAAGCTGTTTCAGTCTTATGCTGTGGTTTGAGGCTGTTTCTACTAGGGATGTAATAATACTAGTATTGTTTACACTTAGTAAGATTTTTCTAATACTATTATTTGATCACATTTTTTATATTTTTTGTTTTTGTTTTAGTCTGGCCAGCTTTCTAACAGGTGAACCCCACTTCAGGCTTACAGGCCACAGGCTTAAAGGGGGTTCACATTGTACGTGTTGTTTGCTGACCAGTGCATTGTTTTGAATAAGAGAGATGATGTGCGCACTGGCATTTTATGCACCCTGTGTAGCTGCTTTTTCTGCAGATTGCATGTCCAGGTCAATCTGAATGGTCAAATTTCCCTCAAGTATTTGACCAAGGTGTGGTGGTCTGTAATGGCTGTTAAATGAGGAGGGAGGAGTGGTTGCAGTTGTTAAGTACTGTATGATTAAACAGATGCAAATTATCATGAAGAAGCATTTTTTGAAATTAAATTAGTTAATTAAAATAGTAGTAGCTCACTTTCTAAAAATCTAAAAAATGTTTACTGATGATGTATCTGGATGGCTGAAAGTTACAAAGCATAGTTCCAAAAACATTTTTGTGAACTTTTTTTGATTTTAAGTTAAAACACAACACAAACATCCCATTAAGGCTTATTTTTCAGTACTTACATGTAATGCAAGGCAAACTGTACACTATCCTGGTTGTAGTACCTGAGTTTTCTTAAAAAAATCATTATCTAAATTAGTATCTAAAACTTAGACTCCTTAGTGACTGATGACGTTGTCTAATACTAATTTGGCCCCATTACAGGCTCTCTCCATTCGTATGTCAAAGCACCCCTCCTGTTTCCGCCTGACTGGAGGCCTGCTCTCGGACTGGGCAGAAGAGGAGGGGAGGCGTGTCTTATTTCATGGCTCAGTGGCAGAACTGTGCCCCATCGCCCCTAACAATGTGAACACCATGGCCGCCGCCGCCATTGCCGCCTCAGCCCTGGGCTTCCATGGAGTCACAGGAGAGATTGTGTCTGATACCGCGTGAGTTGCTCAGTCTAACCACTGTTGAGGTTGGCCTGCCCCCCAACTCATCTCTACCTGGCCCTTACTAAATATTTTGTAAGACTTAAGCATTAGGTCTATGAGAGGTTCCAGTCACCATGGAGATTGCTTCACAAAGTAGGATTTCTCAGTAAGCTGGATAACTTACTGTCCAATAGGAGCCTCTCATATCTCTTTTCTTATTTGCTAGGACTTTACATTGGCCTTAAGGTACATGGCTAAAAGAGAAATCCTACTTTGTAAAGTAGCCCCAGGTCAGGGGCATCGCAGCTGGAGGAAGAATGGAACTGATTATTCAGGGCCCCTTGGTTAAGGAGGAATTTTTGATTGTGCGGTTTAGATTTGAAAAAGTGATGATATTTGATATGTTATGATATGCTCCAAAAATGTGTCCACAATTGAATTTTCTAGTAGCAGTAAGTCAACTTACCTTAAAAGTTACTTTATCAAACCTTAAAAGTTTCATAATATCATAGTATGTGTGAATCACATGCCAGGTAACATATCACTCAGTAGAACTGATGAACCCACTAGGATGCTAAGTCTTGACATTGTAGCTAGGCTTCAGTGTAAACACAAATAAATGTTATAAAAGTCATTGATTGGTTAGATCAAATACAATAGTGTAAGGACCCCCTACAGTGGGGAAGGTCAGCATGGTAGCTACAGACTGAAACTAAACTCTAAAGGAAACTCTTAAGGATGACGTTTGGTGACCAAAACCTAAATCAGGTGTCCTATGTGAATGTGGCGCTCACAAGTGCCCTCTATGTGGTCTCTGGTGCAACCTTCATGGGCCCTGCATCGTCGCTTGCTTACTAGAGGCCTGTTACCCCAAAAAAAGAGTTCTATTGATTTTTTTTTTAATTTACTGCATAAGTAAATCAAATGTAAACTAAGTAATTCTGGGTGGTTTGGAGTGAATTTTAGTTAAACTCG
Source organism: Megaleporinus macrocephalus (assembly GCA_021613375.1). Lineage (NCBI taxonomy): Eukaryota > Metazoa > Chordata > Actinopteri > Characiformes > Anostomidae > Megaleporinus > Megaleporinus macrocephalus. The sequence goes on from CM038719.1 coordinate 13,005,317, forward strand.
TCAAGTAAGAAATGTTCACAAGGGTGGTGATAGGAACCAGACGTCTGAAAACTGTTATAGAACTAAAAGCTCCCTTACAGAAACGGTAACAAATACATTGTATGATGGCTGAGACATTGTGTGATCAACATTACACATAAAACCCTAGAAGACACATGCAGGTGCACTGGCTATGGTTTTATGGCACTGCAGATATTATGATACCTGGTTCTAATCTCCGCCACTGTAAAGAAATGTGGGTCTGAAAGTATCTCTCAAATTGAGAATTTCCCATCATTTCACAAACCACTCTGAATAACATGTATTTACATTTCAATGACTGAATTATGCAGAAATTTGGAATAAAAGGTACTCGCTAACCCCTTTAGGATATAGGCAAGGACCAGTCGGAGTGAATGGTTTTGTTTAAGCTGTCTGGCCAGCATTCAAATGAATTCAAAATTCATTTGTGTACCTGACCATTGATCTGCATTATACTCGTAATCTGAATTTAGCTACTGTATATAAGCAAATTGTCTTAAATTGAATAAACACAGATTTATGATCAATAAGCTGGGTGTGGCACATGCAGAACCTGTGCGTAACATGAGTCTACCCCAAATACATGTTTCAACCAAGGTGTCTTGTCTTTTACATCTGCATGTAGACAAGTGTGGCCTGTGAGGAGGACCACAGGCTTTAGGGCACCATTTGGGACTGGGCTTACATCAGACACAGCCACACATGTCCCACAATTCAAACACATTATTCAAAACATCACCAGCAGAAGGTCTAATGTATCTTTCCTTTTTTACTTCCAGTCTAGCGGATTACCACCTAGTGGAGATAGAGGTAACAGGCCCTGATGGCTTCTCAGTAAAAACAGTGAGACGCAACCCAGCCAAGCTAGGAGCTGTTACTGGCAGCGCCACCTACAGCTCATTCTGGAGCAGTTTACTGGGTACGACTTCATAAACTGACTGATCACCATATTATTAATAATCTGTCAAACTTGTGTTTGGTTTTGAGATCTAACGTACTGTCTTTCAGTTTGCAAGGGTCATGGAGGGAGAGTTTATCTGTGCTGAAGCAGCATTCCCGCCAAAGCGCCTCTTCTTGTGCACAAGATGATACAAAGAGGTCAACGTGGAACATTTTCATGAATGTAGAAAACGAAGACAAGTCACTGGTAACAATAATATAGTCTTTAATTTCTCTTCCACAGCTGTGACACAAATAAACTCAAGTTATGTGTATGTGTGTACATTACAGTACATTAATTGCTTTCTGCTATTTTGCTATAGCTATATATTGTTTTGTCCAAGGCGAATGTGGGACTGTGGAAGTGCTACACTGAAAACAAACCCCTTTGACAGACGTCTGAGAAATGATTTATTCTGTCAGCAGGATGTTCATCGGTTATTTTGCCTTGACTGCCATAAAACTGGGAAAAGCCTAAGAACATGCAAGGAGTAAAAAGAACGGATGGTTGCCATGAAACACAATGAAATACCTGGTCTTGATATGAGCCCATGTTTGGTAGAAAAAAAAATTGATTCTTAGGCTTAACCCTTACTGACCCATAAGAAATACAGCACCAGAAAGAAGAGGCTGAAGAAAAAGATCTCTAATTTTTTTCCTCAATAATATCATCCGTGATATTAATCCAGCTGCCTTTAACGCTGGCTCTGTTCTACTTCATACTAGAGCGGCCTTTCACAGTCTGAGCAAATGAGTGTTTAGATTAAATGTCTCTCGGTCTACAAACACACATGGAAGACACCAATACATCGGTCATTATGATAAAATACAGTATCTCCTCACAGTAATACAAATTCTACATCATATAGCTTTCTCACATAAATATCTCTGTTTACTCTTCAACCCCCAGTAAATGTAGGACCAACGTAGGTTGGGAACCGGTCAGGAGTGTGTTAGCGGTGCGTGTGCGTGTAGAAATGTTGCAGAAGGAGGTAAAGCGTGTGCGTGAGAGCAAGTAATGTGTGTAGTGTCAGTTCTTCTCAGGCAGGTCAACTGGCAGCTCCGGGTCAGCTGGCTGGCTCTTGCTCTTGTGGGGTGCAGTGTAAGGCTGGCGGATGTTCACGCGGTCTTTCTCAGCCTCCAGCTCTTCGTCGTACCTCTCGTCCTCATCCTCGGCCTCACTGTGATGCGGGGAGGAGTGGAGTGAGTGGGCGGGCGAGGGGGGCACAGAGGCAGGCCGTGGGTAACGGAATCCCGTGGTCTTCAGAGGGAGTGAAAGAAAAATAAACAAATAATGCAATTTCACTCTCAAAGCGATGAATGGATAAACATGGGATTTACAGCTACACTGTATGTTCTGAAGTTGGAGGATTTAATTAGAGGTCAGTAAGGTCCAGTCAGAGGGAATTTCTTCAGGCCAAGGTCCGGACCGTGTTTTTGTTATGACTGTAACTTGTGTTATGATTCAGTGCCATATCCTGATACTAAAGCAGCCTAGTAGTTCTATTAGCATTTGATGTGATCAGCAACTGAAAGATAAATTAAATTGCAAATACCATTCAGTATATTTCAACTACATTTATTGTTTTAAATGAGGAAATGAATTAATTAGTTTTAGAACTTCAAATAAAATGGTCTACATTAAAAAAAACAGAATGCTTTTTAAAAAGAAAGTGCATCTTCAAGTGTTTATTTATAGAAAAAGTAAATAAAACTTCTTGCTAACTCTGTTTCACATATTGACCTGTTGGTTTGAAGCTGTCTGTGGGAAGAATAAACATATATCTCTCCATTACTGGTTGAAAAGCCATCAACTTTTCTTTTTTCTTGGTTTATTCTCCAACTGCTGCTTCTCGCTTTGTACGTCTCTGTGTGCACAAAGCATTCCTGAATCTGCACTGATCTGATTGGCTGAGGAGCCTTTGGTGAAGTTACAATGCACGCGATTGGTCTGTGAGGTTACTGCGCCGCAAAGCCCGTATACTGCAAAGACAAGAAAAGCTCCGCCGCTTAAAATAAACACTGTCAACATTAAGCACCAATAAAGTAGTTCTCAATAGTTTATCGGTTTGGGTCCGCACTGGAAGACGTCTGGGTCCTGACCCGGTCGGCGGTCCGCCTATTAGTGACCTCTGTCCTAAAGTGTTCAAGACACCCCTGTTCAGGCATGAATGCTTTTTGTCATTTTACCAAAAATTTTCTAACATGAATTACGCAGCTTATTGAGGGAGTTCAGCAACTTTACAGCCTTCCATTAACACTGGGTTGATTGAACACACATTTGTGTGGCTAAATGATGCATATTATGTAAATTCTGAATATACTTTGGCTGGATTCCATTCATTCCTTTTCACTAAAACGGGTGCCCAGTTTGACCAGTAAGCACATCAAAGCCAGTTTACACCATGTGAGTTGACCAGCTTGGCTTGGACACTTTATTCATCCCAGAGGGCAAGAAAGAAGTTGGTTTTGAACCCAACCCTGTGTATCCTCCATCTTTCATTTTCCTGTTTATTCTCTCGCCTGCTAGTCAGCACTCACATTTCCACCCACATATTTGTATATGGACAACAAAACTAAATTCAAGATATGTCTCTGACCACCTGCGAACGTGGTTTTTGTGATCCAATCAAAATATGACCACAATGCATCCTGGGGGTTCTACACCTGGCTTTCCATTTGCTTAACTGAAATCCGAATATGATCTGATCACCAAAAATACCTCAGATCCACATCCAAGTCACATCCAAATACTGAAACGTTGTCCAGATATTTAATTTGCTGTTTAGCGAATTCCACATGAACAAATCTGAGAGACGTCTCTGAGACGCCACATTTATTTCAACACGTGCAGTTGACTCTTTGGGCTGATGCTAAGCCTTTAGTTAAGACAATTCACTGAAGTCCAAGCATTCTATACCAATTTCATATACAATGTATTGATGGCTGACTGTCTTGGTTGCTAATAATAAGTTTCACCAATTAACTTTATTCATCAACATGTTCAAAGATATTATATGTACAAATGTGTCAAGTAACAAAGTACAAATACTTTGTTACCTTACTTAAGTAGAAATTTTGGTTATTTATACTTTACTGGAGTAATTATTTTTCAGATGACTCTTTACTTCTACTCCTTACATTTACACTCCATTATCTGTACTTTCTACTCCTTACATTTACACTCCATTATCTGTACTTTCTACTCCTTACATTTACACTCCATTATCAGTACTTTCTACTCCTTACATTTACACTCCATTATCTGTACTTTCTACTCCTTACATTTACACTCCATTATCTGTACTTTCTACTCCTTACATTTACACTCCATTATCTGTACTTTCTACTCCTTACATTTACACTCCATTATCTGTACTTTCTACTCCTTACATTTACACTTCATTATCAGTACTTTCTACTCCTTACATTTACACTCCATTATCAGTACTTTCTACTCCTTACATTTTAAAACTAGCCTTGTTACTCCTATTTCATTTTCAGCTTGTTTTCATTCATGTAAATTTACATTCCAGTAAAGATTATTGATAACATGCCTTTAAAGTTTGACTTTTTGCACCATTACAATATGTATAGGCAACTAGTCATCATATCTTCTGCTCATGTTAAAGCTCAGTAGTAACAGATATGCTTCTTTAATATATTTACATTGTAGTAAAATACATTCATTTTCAATGGGCGTATATGCGGCTGAAACAGGAAACCTAGCGCATCCCAAATTTATCAACATTAACATTTTAATATAACATTATAGTCATTATTATTATAGTAATTTTGGCTTTTAGAAGAATGTTTTGTTTGGGGAGGTGGGCCTAAGCTTTTGTCCATTTTTTCCCCCTTACTTTTACTTTTATACTTTAAGTAGTTTTAAAAGTAAAAAGCTGATACTTCAACTTATACAGAAGTATTTTTAAACTCTAGTAACTGTACTTCTACCTGAGTAATGAATGTGGATACTTTTCACATCTTTGTATATCTATATGTAATAATATATGCATATGTGAAAATTAACTAAACTTTTGTATTCATAACGTGGCTCTTTATTATCTTAGTTCTGACTGGTTTATGAAAATGCTGTATTATATCTGTGGGGTTTATGAATAGTGAGCACGACCTGCTGCTGTGCTGTGTGGGAATATACTCTTTCTTAGAATTCTCTGTTGGCAGCAGAGATCTTTCACCCCTTTCTAAAATTAAAATGATTCATCTTCTTCAGGTTCAAATCTACACAATTCAAGGCTTGTCTATACCGGTGCAGAGCTTCCAACCACTGGACAGTGAAGAGCACTGAATTTCAAACCCGTCCTTAGGGCTCTTCAAATGGTCTGCATTCGTGCTCCAACCCATTTTACAGCATAGAACCAAAATTAACAGAACCAAATCCTTACAGCACTCCAGTGATAAGCTTTCCCAGAAGGACAGAGGCTGTTATTGCTGGAAAGGCTGAGGATAAACTCCCCATTAATACCAGTGCTTTTGGAAGAAATGCTAGATGATAGCTATACACTATACTGGAAAGCTTCTAAACCTACAACGAAACGCTTTAGAAAAAGTTTCTAAAGTCCACTCTGACTCACTCATACTGGCACACACATATGATATGAAGGCTTACCGAGGTGGGATCATGGGGCTCATACACATATGCGTCAGGGAAGGCTTTGGCCAGGGCCATATGGCGAGCAGATACATAGTACTAAAGAGAACAGAGAAACAGATAAGTCAGGAAAAACATTCTCTGGCTCTACTAAACAGAAGAAAATAATTTGAAACATTAAAGGGAAAAATAAAAACTTTCAAGGGCCCATATTTTACATTTTTATGTATTTCTTATCCTGAGTTCCTTCATGTACCAACTACAGTTGTAATTAATGTTTATGTGACGTGTGTACAGCTTCTTTTTATCTCTTAGAATATAAATGTCTAGATTAATGCTCTGACTGACTGACTGCACTGTCTTGTGTTCTAGCAGCTTAGCTTTCACATGCAGACTGTATGAAATAGGGAGTGAAGGGTATATATATATATATATATATATATTCATTTCAGCAGGTTTTCCATGAATTGAACCCTTTAGGCTTAGTTTCAGTATCTATTTAGGTGACTAGTTTGTAAAGTCTGTGTGTGTGCCAAATATATTTCCAGACCAGCAGGTCACTGAGGCGCTCTGTGTGGTTTAGAACAAGTGAGTGAGTGTGAGTATGTGTGTGTGTGTCTGACCCGGCCCAGGTATCTCCAGTCCAGCAGGTCACTGAGGCGCTCTGTGCGGTTCCTCTGAATAATGCGCTGTCTGCGGCTCTGCTGACAGAACTGGAAGAGGAAAGAGGTCAGCTGGTTACACGACTCGTCCACACTGCGATACCGCCGGTCTAGAATGTAGATTCCTGTGTGAGAGAAGAGAGATGTAGGTATTAGAGGGGCATAAACAGTTCTTGAAAATATTCAGACAAGTTTTATTTTTAAAAATTCTTATTTTTATGTTTTGCTTTATATGCACTGCTTGTATTTATTACCATAAGCAGACGGGTCTGCTATGTGTTCCTCCATGAAACAACCAAACCCGGAGAGGTTAGTGGAGACTGAGGGGATTCCCATCACAGTGCACTCGGCTAAGACAAGAAAAGAAAAACATATATATATTTATACATATTCAAGATTTTTTTGTTTGCCTTTTAATTGTGAAGGTATTACATATCACATCACTTACAGGTGATCATGAAAAGTCTATTGACTTCTCCATTCTCATAGTATATAGTATGAACATTAATTGTTATAATGTAAGGTGTTATATGTATTGATAGCAAAATAAAATAAATAAATTTAAAAAAAAAAATCATGAAAGCTCATTGTTATTTTCTCAGTGAGTCAATGTGTGTGTGGTTTTCACCAACCAGGTGTGTATCCCCAGGGCTCGTAGTAAGAAGGAAAGACCCCAAGGTGGCAACCCCTGACAAACTCCTCATAGTCCATGGGCAGAAGAGGAGAGGTAGAGGACAAAAACTCTGGATGGAAAATTACCTGCCACAAGAGCAGAGAGGCAAGTCACCTTCCACATAGACCTCAATCATCTGTCAATACAGACAACATTTCTCCTTTACATTTACAAAGTGACGTCCCAGACGAGTTAATGACTTAATCTGAAGGAAACAGTGGTATATAGTACTTTAGTAGTAGTAGTAGTAGTAGTAGTAGCAGTAGTAGTAGTAGTAGTAGTTCTGTAGCTATGTGGGCAGATATTGAAAGAAAAGTACAAATTGCCACAGCAATATCTTAAACTAAAGGTAGAGTAATTCAGTTTCATTTAATTAGTTTATTTGTGTAGCGTTTTTTTACAACAGTGTTGTCACAAAGCTGCTTCACAGAAGTTTGAAAACAGACAGTTACAACATATATCCACCAGTGAGCAAGCCAGAGGCGACTGTGGTGAGGAAAAACTCCCTCAAGACTGGGGGAAGAAATCTCCTCTGGTCAAACAGTATTTACCATTTGTTGATCTAAATTCTAAATAAAAGGTTAGGGTAACTCCCAACTGCTCCCCCGGCCCCGTGGATAGGGCTGCCCATCGCTCTGGGCATGTCTGCTCACTTGGGCGATATGGCCCTACAAAAATATCACGATATTTCATGGTATTTTTGTGATAACGATACTCTTGGCGATATGACAAAACATTGAATTAAAAAAAAATTAAGAATACACTACTGCAACAAAATGAAAATTAAATTTTATTATTGCATACGATATGCTATAGCACACTCCTAACTGAGATACTAAAAATACAAGAATTTTCATCAGATTGTAACAGAAGTCAATGATCCAGAATGTCACAATACTAAATAATGCACTCCAAATATCTCCATATATCCAGGACTGAAGTAAAATGAATGATACTAGACATATAAAATCTGTCTCTAGTAGATATATGATGGGAAATGAAAAAAAAAGTGTGAATTTTTCTTTTGCTAAAACAGTAAAAAAGTAGTACCCTTATGTGATAATTAGGGATGGGTGATATGCCATGATATTTTAGGGTATAATATCGTTAACGATATTCAAAAATGTTGGTGATATTATTGTGTACGATGCGATATGGCACACCCCTAGTGCTCACTGCCCCATAGTGTGTATGTTCACTTGTGCTTCACTGCACGGATGGGTAAAATGTGGAGGTCATATTTTGCTGTGTACAAACACAAGTGACAGAATAATTGTAAACTTAACTTAGAGTCTCTGTTTGAAGTCTAAGTGGTAAAAGTTTTAGAAGCTGCACAGCTTGAGGCAGTCTCTGACCGAGAGTGAACTGAAACAGTCCCGACATATCTCAATGAATACGTAATAACATGCAATGAATGCAAGTCTGACTCTGAAGCCCACTCTGACTCTGACCAATGAAAAGAAAACTAATGCTGAAGCAGCAGAGCAGTGAGTAAACGAAGATAGCTTCTTACTAAGAATCTGAATGTAACTGTGGACCCATTTAATATAGAATAATACAGAATATAGTGAATAGGGAGCCAACTTTAGCTTTGCTAGCTTTCTCTCTGTTCAAATCCTGTTACAACATTACATACATTAGATAACTAACTACTATTCGTTAATTAGCTTGTGAGAAAAATGCCATCTGCTCTTCATGGAAACCTATTCACACACAGAACTAATGAAGTAGAACTTAAAAAGGATAAACTGGCCAATCAGGCTACAGCACGACAAGTTACAATGTTATTCTACTTAGTTGTTGAGTCAATTCATTTACAATATTTTATCAAAATATTATTTTTTTGCATCAATACCTTGCACCTTATACACAATTGAGTGTTTAAGCGTGCATTTAAAATAGAAGACAAGCTTAGTGTATTTGTAGGCCTGGGCAATACAATGATAGTTATTAAAATCAATCTTTAGTTTATACCAATGACATGTGCTTAACGTGCACATTTATACTGTTCTGTTTCTCAACCAAAATATAAGCTTTGATATCATTCAATATTTGATCATATTAGATATGAACTTGAACACTAGCGGGCCATTAGTGTGCAGCATATACTGCCTGCATGGAAGGCTATCTTGTTAACTATGTACCAGGATAAGCTTTTTATTTTCGTTAGACTTATAAATAAGCATTAGAAATATAGGGATTACAATATATAGAATTCTCTAAAATTCTCAAATCATTTCCATATTGGCCATATTGCCAAGTGAGTTTACCTTAACTCTGTCCTGAGAGCTGTTGAAGAGGCCAATGCGGCGGATGCAGGTGAGGATGGGGTCAGTGCTGTCCTCGAGCATGTTGTGGGTGCAGATGGGCGGCAGGCACTGGCGCTGTGTGGCAAAAATAGCCCTTTTCATCATGGTGAAATCTTCTTTATCCAACATCTTAGACACTTCTGGCAGCTGCCCACTGAGAGAGAGCGAGTGAGAGAGAGAGAGAGAAACTAGTGTCTTGTATATAATGATTTAAGATGCATTCAAATGGAGCTCAAAGGAAAGCCACTTACACTAATAAAGATTCATAGAGCTTCTTCCCAAAGCGCTCCTTCACAGTCTGGGCTGTATCCCTGGTCACAGCAAAACAGACCATCAGTATAAGCTGTACCAACACGCTGTCAGCTGCTACAAAGACATCTCTCTTACTATTGTTGGACAATTTCCCATAGTAGCTCCTACGTAAGGAATTCCCTGCCTAGCTAGGAGTCCTAACACTGCAACTTCGTTACAGCAAAACAAATCGCTTCCCACAACAACCACTGGATGATGCACATTCAGCTGCTCAGACTAAAAGTAATGCAGGGTTGGAGGCTAATAGTGTGCTTTAAGGAAACACTATTGTATACTATTGTATACTATTTTTTCTTGAAGTGCAGCACTTCTCAACTCTTTTCACCTGTTTTGCACATAAGCCCTCCCACAATCTGACATATCTTCATAGAGATCAGTGGGAGACAAAACGAAACCTTTCTCCAGTGTAATGTAAATGTAGCATAAAAGTTTTTTTGGGGGCCCAATCTATTAAATAACCCCTACAGGTTTAGTTAAAAGAAGGAAATTCTGGCTGTTGGACAGCATGGTGGACAACACCATTACCCAAAGTACAAAGGCAATAAATTCCTAAGGCTACATTCGCCTAGTCTTGCATTGCCACTCTCTAAGGCAGGGGTCACTAACAGGCGGACCGCTGTCCGGACCCAGATGTTGTCCAATGCGGACCCAAACCGGTAAACTATCGAGAATGATTTCATTTTGACTGTGTTTATTTTAAGCGGCAGAGCTTTTCTTGTGTTTAGGGTATACGGGCTTTATGGCGCAGTGAACTCCGAGACCAATCGCGGGCGCTGTAAGATCACCAAAGGCTCCTCAGCCAATCAGATCTGTGCACATTGGGGCGTGCGGCATGTGCACACAGGCGAGGTATGAAGCGAGAAGCAGCAGCCGGAGACTAAAGCGAGTCGGAAAGAATAACGTAAAAACAGAAACTTCAACAGTGAAAACTGACTATTTAACAGGAACGGTTCTGGAATGGACTCGCTCGTCTAGTTTTGGAGAATACCGCTCTGTAAAACCAACTTGTTAATTTTGTAAAGCTTAGTTAACAAGAAGACGCATGTTTTATTTACTTTCTCTATAAATAAACAATTTAAGATGCACTTTTTTCAAAAGCATTCTGTTTTTTTAATGTAGCTCTTGTTTTTACTGAAGTAAGGACAAAAAATGATTTGGAGTTTTATAAATAGTTCATTCAGTTTCAGCATTTAAACAGTAAATATACTGAAATATACTGAACGGTATGTGTGGTGTGTTGGTCTTTCAGTAGCTGATGGTATAAGATGCTGATACTAGGCTACTTCAGTAAACAGGATACACCACGGAATCATAACACAAGTTAGAAATGATGACGGTCCGGACCTTGGCCTGAGGAAATCTCCTCTAACTGGACCTTACTGACTCTAATTAAACACCCCTGCTCTAGGGTAAGTCTTGTACCTTTTACTCCTTAACATGTTCAAGAACCACTTACTACTGCAGGACAAGTAAAACCAACTGAAGCAAACTGACCAATAACAAGTCGCTATTTGGCATGACGTATAGAATAAGGCAATCTTGGAAATATAACATATGATAGGTGGAGCATCTGATTCACAAAACATTGGAACAGCGCAAAAACTATTATATATATATATATATATATATATATATATATATATATATATATATATATATATATATATATATATATATATAGTGTGTTTGTGGGAATGTGGATAGCCAATCGGTATGCAAACAGCAGAATCCTGATCGTGTGGCCAGGTTAACACACTAAAGATTTAAGTGTGGGCCGAGCGTCTATGGCTGAGACTAGCATTCGCACATGATTGTAAACCATACTGGATAAACATGTCTGCTAAATATGCTAACGTAAAAGCAAGCAGCTTGATGGATTTTGCAGTTCAAGCTACAGACTAAAAGCAGGAGCTTCCATTAAAGAGGTCCTTAAGAGTGTTTTTTATTATGAACAGCACAGCCTTCAGGGTTAACAGCCCTAGGCAGTGAGCTAGTCAACAGTGTTGTGTGCTAAGTGGAGGTTAGCAGTCCTCACAGTGCCTCTTCATGGTTACCAGAGCTGTTTCCGTACGGCTTGGCCTTTCAGCGTCTCCACATTGAAGTTGTTGGTACGAGCGGGCATGATGAAGAACGCTATCACCGTAACCTCGCTGTGGTTTACCTGACGACACACACGCACACACAGAGAGTGAAGCAAAACAGACAGTTTAAGGCTTTCTTAAAACAATGCATGATTCACTTTTTATTCATTTCAGTAAGCACACCTGGGAGTAGCATTAAAGGGATTCAGGTGCGCACACAAACACATACCCTCAGTAGGTAGTTGAGTCTTGCCAGTGCTTCGAGGAAAATATCAGCTCCCTTATTCGAGAACTCATAGCGTCCGGCAATAAAGAGGAACACAGTCTTATCCAGATTAAAATCTAAATGTCTGTGAAAGAAGAACATGACCAGTAAGGAGGAGTATGCTGGTGTGTTTGTGTTGATGTGGTGTGAGTGTTTAAATAGTGCTCTGACCCGTAGAAGTGGCCTCTGATGAACTCCTGAATGCGAGCCTTGCTCTGAGCGTGGAGGTTCTGGAACTCGTGCATGGCTGAGAATTTTTTCACATTTAAACCGTTTGGGGTTACGACGTCTGTGAAAAACAGATACATCAACACAAATGACAGAGTGCAGGATCAGAAAACACTTTTCAATAAACTAAAAGTACTTACACTATGTAAGATTTGAGGATCTATATGTTACGTATGGAAGAACATTTTCGACCACTCCCCCAAGCAGATGAATCTGATAATTGTGTGTTACAAGAGTATGTAAGAGTAGGTGATGGTGGATGTGTCTTCTAAGGATCTGAGTGAATTATCTACTACCATCATCATATCTATGTCTGAATAATGTTGACTTCACATTCGAGACCAGACCTTCTTGACCTGTGCATGTGACCGTAATATGAGAAGCTCTGTATTTTTTTTTAACTATTATTATTATTTTAGGCTTTACAGGTGACTCACAGCACTGTATGGAGACTCCTGACTAAGTAATGCTACTTCTTTCTACTTTAAAGTCTACTTTAATGTGTGTATGATAGCAAACTGGAGGGTTATATTAAACATTCAGCACATATATTTTGAATACAAAATATATGATACGATAAAACATGGATTAAAATCTGCACTGATAAAAAAAAAACTGTGTAGGCGTGGCTTATGATCAGCCTGATTGACAGCTCTCTGCCCTACAGTCCTAGCCTGCTCCTCCACTCATATGGAGCTAACATCATTATCCAGCTTTTATGAACAGCTGTGTAGCTGAATGGGCAGACGAATGAACATACAAATAGTTGGACAAACCAATGTGCAAAAAAATTAACAAACAGACGAAGCAACATGTGATGACGTAGTGAATGAATTAACCGAGTTTGTACAAACAGATAAATTGGCAACAGTCAGGTGTAGTTTGTTAGCCTTAGGTTATGCTGGGTTAGCCTTTTGAAACTTGTGTGGGCGTGGCCAAAGATTTTAGCCTCATAATTGGTCAGAAAATGCTTACAGAAGCGTTACCCAAGATTAGGACTGCCCACTTTACTTGGAGAAGAGAGAAATATAGTGAAATACATTGATCATTTATAGGTAACTGGAACATTCTTCAAAAGGTATACTTAGTACATGTCTATTGACCCAAGAAGAAGATTAACCCCGTTAGAAAGAAAACACAGATTTAGTTTTACTGGTAGTTTAACAGGTTTAGCTTTAAGATATAATAAGTGGGACAGAGGCTCAAATGAATGAACCAATGGAACAGCTCCAGTATATATTCCTGTGATCTCACATAGACGGTGGGTAATATGCCCAAAAATAAAACAATCCATAACAGTGATAACTGATAGTGTATTACATATTTTCTACTGTATAACTTTTTCATAGTTTTGATAGTATTTTAAACACTAACTACTAATATGTAAAAAACATGCATACAATTAAAACATTTAGAATAGCTTTCTGGCTAAGTACGGTAACTATCTTAGAGAGAATGGCTAGACTTCCCCTCAGTCTAAAAGGCACATACTGCCATCTAGTGTATTCTAGTGTATTGAAGAAGCTATGCAAAATTAGACAAATGACATTAGAATTTTATTTGAAGAATTACTTAGATGTGTGCATTAGATGTGATTGACCTGTTATAACTTGGTTAAACTCTGGGTGTGTGGACAGGAAAAGAGGGGGTTAAAAGGCCACCTGGTTTCCTTTTGAGCAGATGCTCAGCCTCGATGGCCGTGATTTGAGACACAGTGGTGAAAACGTGTGCACAGCGTGCTGCAGCCCGCTCCAAACAGTAACGATGATAGATCTGCCTATCTCCTGCCTCCTTATCTACATTAAACTGCAGGCAGAAAGAGACAGAAAGATATTATCATATTGTATATGGGTATTATTTTTTTGTTGTCCTTCTACACACGAGTACACTACCTCTGCAAGGTTGTTGTAAAAGTCAACATTCCCTGCACACAGGTATCGTCCCAGCAGCGTGGCGTGCGTGGTGAAAATGGTCGCTACAGGTAATTGCCGCTGTCGGCATAAAACCAGGCCCAGACCAGCCAACCACTCGTGAAAATGAGCCAGGATGTGTGGAGGGTCTTCAGACTGTGCTGCATACTGAAACACAGCACAGGGGAACACGGACACCATCAATTCACAAACATACCTAATGACTTAATGAGCAAATACACAACCAGTAGAGCCAGACAAATACACACAAACACACCTCTCCAAGCAGCCAGGCAGTGAGAAAGCCAAAGAGGACGGCATCGTTGGCCTCCCGATCGAACCAGGGCACTCCAATGGCACAGTTCTCCCACAGCTCACTCTTCCAGCGGTCCAGGGACCAGGCTGTGAAGCCCACGTCCAGCAGGATCACATATGGAGAACCCTCAATCAGCCAGCGACCAAAATACACCTACACAAACACACAGGCACATTTTACTGTCCTGATAGAGAGATTCTACTGTGCTGTACACTATTACTCTTACAGCGTTCACATTAACATTAGTGAATGAAAGGAAATATTAAACATTCCCTCATTTTTTATGTGGGGAAAATCTAGCAGAATACTGAAAAGCAGGCAAAGCATCAAAGGTTTCAAGCTTTATCATGCTGGGTACATTTGGTTCCTAGTGAGAGATAGATGTACACCCACACAAAGAAAGACCGACATAAGGACAGCGACTGGATTTAATAGTAGCAAATTAAGTGCCAGCAGTGGAAAAAAAACACTAATCAAATCAACTAGCCATCTACATATAGCTTATATTTATATTTTTCAATGGAGTAGCCCTTCCTTCCTTAACACAACAATGGACTGAAGTTGTTTCTTTCTGGCCATTTTGAGTCTGTCAGCAAGCCATGAACTGCTGATGATTCAGATACTAAACTAACCTAGAATGTTGTTCCCTTTTATACTCACTTATTAGTAGAATGTTTTTCAGCTGTGCATCACAATTGAGCAAGAGTGTCCTAACAACCAATTAGCCCAACAACATCCTTAACTTGGATTGGCGGCCGTACCAGGAGATTTAGACAGAGGACTGAGAATTGCTGATAATAGGACTATATGCAAAATAAGCCTCTATACAAAAATAGACTTTAATACAAACATTTTTATTCTTTAAAAATCATCTGATACACTAAAATTAATTGTGAAATGGACAATATTGTTTGTGAAATGCATGAAAAATCTAAAGTGATCTTAAACTTTTGAGCGGTAGTGTGTATATATATATATATATATATATATATATATATATATATATATATATATATATATATATATAAATATATATATATATATATATATATATATATATCCTCTGCGCAGCTCTAATTGTGCCATGACTGTTTTCCTTATTAAACTGATATAATAATAAATATTCAGACTTATTAAAGGACATTTTGATAAAAAAATGGCACACAAACTGCTAAATGTTTTAAAAAATTAAAAATGGTCACGTAAGTATATTAATATGTGGCACAATTAGTATCTGCTCAATGTATTATGGTCCATATTTATACTTAAACAATACTGAATAGAAATATTGCTATAGTTATTTGGCTTGAGCTTCAGAATTGTATTTAAGATAAAAACAGAATAACAGTGCTTTTGTTTCCACGCTAATGGATGCTGGCTGTAATACAAAGTTCCACTGCAGTGAATCTACAGTGCACAGTAGTATTTTTACACAAGTTACTACACGAGTCACTATTTCACTAACGTTTGTGTGAGGATGCATTCGCACAGTCCCTCTATCAAGGGAATTCAGTGAAATAGAACTGAAATAGACTGTCGTCTGTGTGCGAGGCACAGATATAGCTTTTAACCTTTACGCAGGCATACCAGGGAGGTGGTCCACGCGCACACACTTTAAAATGATGGTTTAGAGTTTCACTGAGGCTGAGGGCAGCATACAAACTGAGGGCGTGAGAGAGAGAAATTACAGCCACCAGCCACTTCATTAGGAACATCTGCCCTCTTCGCCATTTAATCAACTGTACTTGCCCCATAGGAGCACACTATAGTTCTACAGACTGTAGACCCCCTGTAGACCCCCCTTTATTCTCAGCACTGCAGTTACTCTGACGTGCTGCTGGTGTGTTAGTCTGTGTTGCGCTGGTGCGAGTGGATCAGACACAGCAGTGTTGCTGAAGTTTTTAAACACTGTGCCCACTCACTGTCCCCTTAATTAGACACTCATCCTGTGGTCCCTCAGGATGCTGCCCACAGGACGCAGTCGGCTGGATAGTTTTGGTTAGTGGACTATTTTCAGTCCAGCAGTGACACTGAGGTGTTTAAACACTCCAGCAGCACTGCTGTGTCTGATCTACTTATACCAGCACATCACACACTAACACACCACCACCATGTCAGTGTCACTGAAGCGCTGAGAATGATCTACCACCCAAATAATACCTGTTCTGTGGGGGTCTTGACCATTGAAGAAAAGGGTAGCAATGTATGCAGTGAATCAGATGGACTACAGTCTGTAAGTGTAGAATTACAAAGTGCTCCTATATGGTAGGTAGAGCTGATAAAATAAACACTGAGTGTAGAAACAAGGATGTGTACCTAACAAAGTGGTCTGTGGGTGTATATACAGTGATATACGGTCCGGAGAAGAAAAGATTAAAAAGTTAGCTCACAACATTGTGTTTGCATACCTTGCAGCCACTGCTGTTCATCTTGTCAATGGTCCTCCTGAGCACTGGGTTGGTGGGCTCAATCAGCTCAACCTGGGTCCTGACGTTGGACTCTATGTACGGCCCCACCAGGAAGTAGTTCTCTCCCCATTCCTCGCAGGTCAATCGGGCTTTCGTCTGAATCACTGTATAGATCCCTCCAACTGCCAAAGCACAAAGACTAGAAGTTTCATCACACATAGTGGGTGTGTCTCAAAACCTAGTGAGCTCCTACATAGGCAGCATTTTACATCATAGTATGCGCTCCCGACATGTAGACTGTCCCAATTCTTAGATACCTTAAACATGCTGTCTACTGAGAAACCTCATTTTGACCTGATTTTAAGGAAGCATCGAACGCTTCCTCAGCCGCTAAGGCAATCCCATGATTCAACACAGGCAGAACCTTTTCCCAACATGGCCGACAAAAGCGGAGCTACTAGTGGAAAAGTCATCTTCAAATTTAAGTTATTCCGATTTTCCCTGGTGTTTTAATGTGTTTCCTGTCGTACAACTTCACAAAATAGCCTTTTATTTGCAACTTTGTAACGAGTCTAGGGCTGAAACGATTCCTACAAAAAATCATCGACACAAATTCTTTGCCTCGACGATTCGTTTAATCCATACAACCACATACAACGCACTGTTCCACACAGATGACTTTTACTGTTGCATAGCGCGCGCTTACGCTGTTGCCAGGTGACACGAAAAAGATGTGATTTGATGGCGCAGATTGCAAAATAGAGAAAGAAGAAAATATGGAGAGGCAGAAGGCAGAAACAGAAATGAGGGGCTGGAGAAAACCTTACACAGTGTCCAAAGTCTACTGTAAAACCGAACTAGCCGAGGGAGCTGTTACTGAGTGTACACCTGAAGCTAGCTTCTTATGTGAATTCCACCTTTCCACCTTAAATGATTCAGCAGTTAGAGGCGTCGGAATGTAACTTCTATACCATTTAAGGTGGAACAGGGAATTTAAATAAGAAGCTAACTACAGAAAGCAGGCAACTGAGCTTTCCCAGCAAACTGATAGCAAGTCTTAAGTTTTATGGTAAGTTTTTAATTTCGAACCATTAGCATTTATGCTAGTGGATTTTTAAGCCTCGGGCTATTATTTTGGATAGCCGGCCGGTAGCTTAGCAACTAGCTAAAACACCGGTCGCGTGCTGCAGTGTGCGGGAATAAGTCGTGACGCAGTCTCTCTCTAACTAGAGCGTCTCAGTAATCTGTTTTATGAGAAGAGAACACCGCTACTTAAACAGCTTCCTACATAGACAGCCTACTTAGACACTCACTAAGTTTTGAGACAGACCCAATATTAAGACTCATTTTGTATCAGACATACTGACAAACTGTCAGTACAATATTGAAAAACATTATATTCTTAAAACTAACAACCACAAAAACAAGAATACCATTTTTAAAGTACATAAACAGATGATACTACCTTGTTTCAGCATTTGAACATTAACATACATTAGCAAAGCGACTTCTTTTTCACCTATGTATTTAAAAAAAAAGGCATCACATCATGGTGCCTTAGAACAAAACACATATTGTACTACTACACGCATAAAAAGGCTTGTGTGAAATCTACTGGCATGGTGTCTCTGATGAAATGGCTGACTGACTTTTATGAAAGCAGTGAAGGTCACTGAGTCTCAGTTTATCTGAGTCGAGACTCTAAGCTGGACTCATGTTGCATATCACAATTTCCATTTGACCCCTCTGTCATTTAGGCGCCACAATGTTGACATGCTTACCATTAAGACTCTTGTACAGTACGCTAATATTAACTGACCTACGCCCAAACACATGACTTCTTTAAACTACCAGTCAAAAGTTTGGACACACCCATATACAAAAATATTTCTAAAAGAGATATTTTATATTTAAATCACAAAATGACAAAGCATATTTCTTACAGCAGCTATAACTCCCCCAAAAACTGTGTTTCAGAAACAACAAGATCTCAGCATGTACACTATTGTTTTCAGTCCTCATAGAAAAGCAGCTCATGTGGCTCGTCAAGAAGCTGCTATAGAGAACGTTAAAAATATGTAAAAGCACATACAAGCACATAAGGCTAAACAAAAGTCCCAGAATTCTATCAACCACAACAAGGTGCTTTATTTTGGTCCAGGAATAAAGTATTTTATAGTTTTAATGTCTTCACAATTATTTACTAATATTAGTACTATTAAAAATAGTGGCCAAATCTTGGACTGATAGTTTGTGAGTGTGTGTAAGGGTGCTTTTTTTTAACCATGGCTGCACCTACTGACATAAAGTCACTTTACCTGACATTGTTTTTATATCACCATTACTAGCTGACTGATTATTAATATTTGGCTGATGCAACTGCACAGTTTAGTAGTGCAATGCTTACAAGTGTGCACTCATAGCCTTCATGAACAGGGAAGGAGGAGTGTGCTGGCCTTTGGCCTTTCAGAGTAGTGACAGTTGTGTCACAGTGGAAGGACCAACTGTGCTGTGACAGAGCAAGCAAAGATATGTAAATAAGCAACAAGGTCAGTTATATACCCATACTTAAAAAAACATACAATACACACCTAAGTCAATTGCTTAAAACCAATTACATGTTTTTGCCAGCAGAAACACTACACAGCGCCAGTATAATTAAAAACTAACTATAAAGTTCAAGGTATTAAGAATTTATCTTGTGGACTAATTAGAAATGGTTTTGGTTCTGCACTTCTTCTTGTTCACCCCATCATTAAATAATTTATCCTAATCCACCACCAGCACACCTGTTTTATCATCACTCTCATCTTCATTTTTGCTCTTTTTAATTATTTGAAAGTGCCAGAAGCTTTTTTTTTATTGCATAAACGATTTATGATGGATAGGTCAACAAAAATGGCCCAAGGCTGACTCATAGATAGCTGACAGTAGTGCACTATGTAAGTTCTAAGGTTCTGGTGTATATAGTCCACTGTGTGTCCAGTATGCAATTGTGCACTTGTGGCTGAAACCCAGATGGCTCTTTGTTAGAGACATTATTCACTGTTTATGAGCAGAAATAGTGGATATAGTTGGAAGTAGCGAACCACACAGGGAGCCATTTGAGATTCAATCCAAAATTACTTGATAAAATCTTGATCTTTTGATATACAGCAAAATAAGAATTTAATTGTACAGTGTAACTGTCTGTTCTGCTGTGCATATGACAATAAAAATCTTGAATCTTGAATACAGTAAAACTTCAGAATGTTCTTTACTCTTTCTGAACACTGCAGAGATACGTTTTGCTCCAACAGAGACAATCTGTCCGTTGATTGCTAGGCATCTGGTGCAATTCTTTAAAAAAAAAAAGCCAGAAATGTTTCAGAGAACAAGGAAAAGGAAACCCCCAAAACCTCAAGCTCAACAGATATCAGATACATTTACTTTACACAAGCATACTAAGTCAAGTTACTAAGAAATTATTGCACACTCATTTTATTATTCAGCTCCCTTCATCACACAATTTTCATCTTCTTTATCTATTTTTTTAATTTATTGACTTTTGGGTGATAGTTGACTAGCAGACTTAATCTTAATAAATAATAGTTAAGAATAAAATAATAATCATGATTTGTTTATTGTAGTTCTGAAGATTCTGAACTGCTCCCTCCAAACGTGATTGGCTGATGGTTTAGATCAGAGGTCATTAATAGGCGGACCAGCAAACCGATAAACTAACAATCGTGTGCGTTGTAAGATCACCAAAGGCTCCTCAGCCAATCAGATCTGTGCAGATTCAGGAGTGCTGTTCACACACAGACGAGGTACGAAGCGAGAAGCAGCAGCCAGAGAATAAAGCGAGTCAGAGAAAAGCTAATTCAGATGGTGTTCTCTAAAAAGTTTTATTTACTTTTTCTATAAATAAACAATTTATGCTGCACTTCTTTTCAAAAGCATTCTGTTTTTAAATACAGCCCTTGTTTTTACTTGAAATGAGGAAAAAAAAATTTTTTTTGGAATACACTGAACAATATTTGTCATTTGGTGTTGGCAGTGAATCATAACACAAGTTAGAAATAATGACGGTCTGGACCTTGGCCTGAGGAAATCTCCTCTAACTGGACTTTACTGAATTCTAATGAAATACCCCTGGTTTAGATTACGACATGTATCTTTAGACAGCTGGACCACACACACCCATACCTTTATTAGCCACCTCCCACGCAATCTCAAACAGAACTGCATCGTCCAAATCAAACTCTTCGTCCCACTCGTCCAGCCCCGACAAAGAGGTGACTGAGAAACTCCGTGCCAACGGCATGCTGAGTAAAAAAAAAAAGCACAAGAAATTGATTACTCACTGAGTGTTTCTTAATACCAAAACATATAGAACAGACTTGTATTCTTGGGAAGAACTTGCAGGAACACACAAGGACAGAGAATGTACACACAGGAGTTTAACATATTCTGTACTCCTTCTATTGTGTATTAGTTCAGCTGGTTTTACTAGAATGCAGCTATTATTTAGCTCTGTATACGTTCAGAATATCACAGACGGGCTACAAAAACACTTCTGTACAACATAAAAGACAAAACAGAATCTGATATGAGTGGCTGTGTGCTCTTCTCTTTGGTTACCATAAAGCCAAAGTCTGTCAGCTACACAAGACCACAGTGGGCCAAACTGTGATTAAAAGCCTGGATTTCAAATGAATGAATACAACTGCAGCGTATGAGTTAAATCAGGAGGAATACTAAAGGAAAGCTGCCGCTACTGGCATTAAAGCAGTGCTGAGAAGCTGATCCAGAGAGCCAGGCGGAGTAGAAGGATGAGGGACAGCCTCCCTGCTTTTTGCAGTGATAGATACTGTACAAATACAGACACCTAATAATCTCTTTTTACTCTAAAGTTTAAGATACTTTAAGTAGAGATGAAAGGAGAAAATTGATAGCCTACCCGAGAGCCGATCAATGGCATTAAACAAATGAGCCTAATTTCTATGGTTTCAGCTAGCGTTTCATCCAGGAAAAGGAGAACCCCCTCCAGCCAGCTCCCTGCAATTCCTATCTGAACCACTAGGTGGAAATACATACCCTTTCATTTTCCACAGGCTGACTAGAGCAGCGGCCTCGCGAAAAAGGAAGCGCTGATGGAAAGCATTTAGTCCGTCTGGCAGTGTTTACCGTATGTAACACAGGCTCATCCAGGGCGTTTTTAAAATGTGTAAAATCAGTGTGTCTCGTGGGAATGTGGGAGCTTCTTTCATTTTAAATTAAGGGTCTAAATTTAATGATTGTAGTATTGGAGATATTAGTTTAATTTACTATGTTTATTTACTGTTAATTTTGTTAAAAATATTAGGCTGTTTCACATGAGCTCATTAAAAATGGTAATAAACCAGTTTCGACCATGTTTTATGACTTGCTTGCGCTAATAACTACATGTAGCCCTGCAGTGGCATATACCCCGCCCTTTATCGGTATCGGCTATTGTGCTGAAAGGAGATCAGTGATCGGCATCGGCCTCAAAAACGCTGATCGGTCCATCTCTACTTTAAGCATTATTAAGGACTAAAAGACTGACGTTACAAAGCGGGAACACACAAGTAAGAACCCAAATAACAAATCCACAACAATTACATGATTGATAATACAAATCATATCATTTTTATACAATCAACTCCTGTTCAGTGTCTTCACTAAGTCATCCTCAGCGTGTGTGTCTTAGACGCTAACACAATCTTGTCATTCAAGTTCATCATCAGTTTGGTTGGTATAGTGTAGTGGGTTACACTGATGACCTCCATTACTGGGGTTCGATTCCCCACCTGGGTAAGCACCTTACACTGAACACTTGCACGGCTAGTATGTCCGAATGATTCAATGGAGCCACTGATGAGTTAAAAAAAAAAAAAGGCAGCGACTAATTCATCTTCTTCGAGCTACAGCTTGACACTGTCTGAGTACAGATTGAGACAGAAACGCAGGTCAGTGTCACAAACAGTATTTAAAATGATGCCAGTAAATGGATTTTTAATGCTTAGCAGGACGTATTTTTGTACAGTGGTGGTCTGGCATCACATGACGTTGGTAAGATGACGAACGTAGGTTTTGTGGACACTTGCGTACTGAAACAGCCGACTGCTTTACCGCTCGAGCAGTACATACAGCTCCAATGTAGTAGCTACTGACTGGGTAGGTGATTTCAGACACACCATACACCAATATGAGTCCTCAGGCAAGACTCCCAACATTACTTTCACCTACCTGTGTAATAAGGTGATAGGAGCATCTGCCAAACACCATTAATGTTAATATATATTTGCCCTAAAATCTGCCTCGAAAATAAGATTAATGAATGGAGTTGCTCATGACATCAGTGAGCATGTACTGCTTTACTTTGATTTGATCTTCAGTGTGTTTCCATTATAATTTATTGCATTTTTTCCACCACAAGCAAGCGTACAAACTTTCTACATATTCTGGTTATTTTACTCATTTGTGTTTCTGCTATTTTTGCCACTTGTTTTATTTGCTATCAAACATGCTACAAAGTGCCAATATGAGACAGGACTGGGCTTTAGTACGCATATCTCTGCAACATGATACATAGACATAATGTTATATTTTTTTATAACTGTTACTTACTCATCATCTGTTAAAAATATTAGTCTATTTTTTAATGTTTTAAACTAAAAATCGTACACATCAGTTGTGTCATCTTACATATCGTTCCTATAAAACTCATCACATTCAAAAATATGTGATTTTATTTAAGACTACAACCAAAATTAATGCCAAACACTAAAAGTTCAAAGTTTTATTGGGACCAACAAAATAACTGGTGGCAAAACACGTTAACCTTATTAAATGAGCACTTTAAGTTAATCTGCCACATATGTAGCAACTAATTATCACCAACAATCATTTTTCCCTTTACTTAGAAATAAACCTCTTTACTCTTGAACTGAAAACCTGCATGTTCAAAATAGGGGTGTAAGAAAATATCAAAATATCGAATTATCGGATATTATGTTTCATGATACTGTATCGATTCTCAAAAACACAGTATCAATACACAGATTCCTGGCAGACAGTGAATCATTGTGTGTTGTGTTTAAACCTCTGACCACTAGATGTCAATGTTGTAATCCATATTCAGCTCCACTCCAACATTAACAAGCAGCACAAGGGCGCAATGCTATTGTAAGCATTGACAAACCTGTTCATATAGTGGTGTGTTTACAATCGTAACCGCTGTATCACGATATGTATCGTATCACCAGGTTCTTGCCAATACACAGCCCTAGTTCAAAACACATCTTTAGGAGAAGCCAATGGCCAGGTGCTTTAAAGGGCCCACAACACTGAAATGGTCAAAGGTTCTTTCAATATCCATTTTAAACTATTATCTAACTTGTGTTTGTGTGTTTAGGTGAACAATCATTGCTTTAGCTGACCTTGACATATATGTTTATATAGGTATGTTTATGTATGACCCCCTATATCAATGTCTAACTCTCCCACACACTCTTTCTCTCTCCTCACACAAAAACAGTCACAGAGGATTTCCCACGCCATTAGATAATTTGATGACTGCTTTAAGTAAATGAAAGCACCTAACCTGATTCATCTACTAAAATATTACACTTTGTCTCCGACTACACTAACACACACACAAGCGCGCGCACACAAACACAAAAACCACACACGGCTGTCTTACTATATTTGAAATCTAATATCTAGTTTCTACTGATCTTTGAAATTCTGTAGCTAAATAATACTACACCTAACCTTGACCTCAGTATCTTAGATTTACCAGGAAATTGTGATATCTGGAGAAAACAGCATGTGCTCAAGTGAGGACCAGAAAAGTCCTCACTTTACCAAACATTCTTATTGTCCTATACTTGTGAGGACGTCCTCAGAAATATACCTCTACAAAAACACACACAGTCCTTAAGCACTCCCTGAAACTGGGGTCAACACCATATAAAAGTTAATGGTTAGGACCTCATCTACAAGGTCAGAGAGAAAACGGATTACAGCAAGAGGTGGCAGGATTGAGAAATAAACGAAGGGAGCGGAGGCCACGACAAGCCTACACTCGCTTCAAGTCAGAATACAACATCTTACATCAGTCATCTGGTCTTACATCAGTCATCTGGTCTTACATCAGTCATCTGGGCTACACGGTGCCAAACCACAGATGTCACAGGATTTTTAAGGATACAACTTAATATGTATTCATGTCAGTGTCCAACCTTCACTGTTACAGCTGGGCCTTCAGCTGTCTGAACTCGGCCACACATGAGGCAAAAAACATCTCTCTGATGATATCAATTTGTGATATCGCAGCCAATGACGTGCTTGGCATTTTTTTCACAAAATCTGTCAATCATCAAAATGTGATTGGTTGCCTCATCTCTCACTTCCTAATTTTAAGTGATGTTAACGGTTAAGCTGACACAACAGCTCTTTTAGTCTAAACCAGCAGGAAAGCTCACTTTTCACTGGACATTTAACCCTATAACTCCAAACAACACTTAAAAGAGTAAGACAGTTACTTACATAAAGTTCAGCTGCAACAAGCATGGATAATTATATGAAGCAAAAACTACCTAATACTTGCAGAAATATTTATTATTTTTACTTCACAGAATCAATAAGCCTTATCTGAAGGCCTTGAAGGTTTTTCCCACTGATTGATTTGAACTTTGTATATATCAACATCACCTCAATTTTTCCTAAACCACTGTTTATGTGTTAATCTTGAAATGTTATTTCTCTGAGCTCACCTGAACACAAATATGAAGAATTCTGAGGACTTCTGTTCAAAACTGATTCAAAGGTATGTCTAAATGGGGCCTTATCATTTCCTATCATTATTAAATTATTTTGCCTTAATAATATAATTATTTTGTCTTAATACAACAATACAATTTTATCAATTTAATCCAATCAGAAAAACGAGCACACAGATATGGGGGTTCAGGGTCAATATAAATATCTGAGATTTTTCCATGTACATATCTGGGGGGCCACAGGTACCTGAATAAGCAATACATTAAGTATTGCTTTAAAATATTGGTCGAATCTAAAAAGCTGTTTGATGTTAGTCATTTTTAGGGCAGTTCTTTGCTGATGTTAATATAATTCAAATATTTAGTGTATGTGCTGCCGAAGCCAGCACATGATGAAAAGTTTATTGCACATCCCTAATCAGCACAAGCTCTGTGGCATTTTTCCCCATCACAGTACAACCGGATGAAGTTTTGTATTACTTGAGTCCAGTCTCGGTCTTTTCCCCGTCTCAGGGTAAGGTGGACCTGCTGCTGAAACCAGCTGAGACTGATACACCCATTTGAAGCTGAATTACTACAGAACGTCAACAAACCCAGACTACCTTTCGCTGCATCAGGGGTTCCCACATTTTTTTGCGACAAGTGGCTCACACAAATGAAAGCATCCACAAATTTCATGATCAGATCGTCTTTTTCAGATACTGGGTGCTGGATGTCTGGTTTAGAAATCTATTTAATATGCTCAGTCTCGGAATTCAGTTGTCGGATTACAAAGCTTCATGGATAAAAAAGCCTTAACAAATAGCACAGAGTTCAGCGTTTTCAGTACCAGCACATGTGAAGTCCAGCTTTCGTTCCAGTTAAGCTTGCAACAAAAATATAAACATAAACAGCTATAATTCTGCCAGTTATTGAGCCTAATAAAAACAGAATGTATTGTTATAGCAAACAAGTAACAATATTTGTTCATCTGCTCCAGGTATTGGTCTCCAATTGGTCTTGACTACAACTAGAGGGGGATGAATGAGTTCATGTGGGACGTCTTAAGGAGCTCAAGGTGAACGTGATAGAGGTGAGAGAGGACAGCAGTAGGAGAGAGATGGGGTGGGATAGCTCAGATAGCTCAAATGGCTCCCTACTGCCTATTTAGTGCACTACATAGGTCAGGAATAAGGGCACTATATGTCCAGGGAACATTTCTGAGTGAGTAAGTGAGCGAGTGAGTGAGTGAGTGAGAAGAAAGAGAGACCCATGATGAGAGAAGTGTGAGCTACAACACAGAGACAACCCGTCCCCCTCAGGAGACGAGCACGCGCACTTACACACCCCCTTATTCCCTAAGTCTCCGACAAACTACAGTTACTCTATGAACAGACGTGCACGAAGCTGAAAGACGTTCCGTGCAACACTGGGCTCTTGTGTCCTTTTACGGACTCGTTCACACATATTCGCATACTGGGCACGCGGGCGGGCCCGCGCGCACTCGCGCGCTCCCCAGCTTGGCGTACGTGCCTTCTTTCTCGACACGCTGAACGTCACACTGTGACCACAACAGTGGCGCTCGTGCGCTCGCCTCAAAATAACAACGGCTGCAGCACGTTACAGCACTTTTTTTAAAAAATGAAAACCAAATGTGTCCTGTGCACGATCGCCCCCCTTCACACACTTTTCCTGGACACGCGCCATCAGGAAGAACCAAAATTTGGGCTTTCTAATTTCGCGAGCTGCACGACCGAACAGGATTTGGACTTTCACGCGAGGACACGCGCGTTTTTCTCCGTACCTGCAAGCAAACGTCTGTTTTGGTTCAAACAGAGCGCGTGGCGAGCTCAAGCAAAGGTGTAATATTAAAAAAAGAGCTGAACTCACCTTCGAGTAGCGGCGTCCTCTCCAGCTACGCTCTCTCGCATCTGCGCGAATCAATCACCAAACAGCACGACCTGAACGCGGAGGAGGAGCCCGACCAATCAGAGAACACACGACTGCTGACGTACACGTTTTGAGTGATGTGATTGGCCGACGCGGAGACGCCGGCTTCACTTGATTGGCTGAGCCTCGCGTCAGTTCGTCGACAGAGGCTCTGGAGGAACGTGAGACTGTTTTCAATGTTGAATGGTTTTTTTTCCCAGCAGAGAAGAAGCAGCAGCTTGGTTATTTATACTGCACGCCAGCGGGCAAATCAGAATATAGCGGTGACTACAACATCACGAGATGTTACTACTTCACGTACACCGTGCACAAGGCAGTTTCTGAACAGTTTGAGGTCAGGGGCACCTGCAGAGGGTCCCTGTAGGCTCATTGTGCCGTGGGGCTAAAATATTTACTGGGCACCTCATATAGACACTGTCACGGTCCAGTTTCTTAATAATCAGTTAGGAGCTGTTTATCTCCCTTATATTTATTTATCTTCCAATTGTGTATCTCGAATTATTCATAACCAGCAACATCGATTATTTATAATTCTAAAACTCAAATACAGCCCCCGGGTGCAGCTATTTTCTTTAGGGAAGGGTCAGGGATTTTTTTACGATATCACAGCTGGGTTACACAAGTTCTGTGTAGTACCATGATGCCAGTGGTGGACATGTCACATTGTTTCCTTTCAATCAAGATAAAACAATACCTAAATTTCTCCCTCATTGACAAGAACACAGGTTCATATAAATCCATATTTGAACAAAATATGCATCTGCTCTTTCCAAGCAAAACATTTATCTCAGTAAAGACAGAATACATTAAAATGAGCTGCTATAATGTACATAAAGATAGCTAAAGAAGCTAAAGCACACTGCCACAGCTGGAGCAGATTTGTTCGATGTACTTAAGACTTTTTCAATATTTGTTTGATCCATATACATGATTACAGAATTAGGAGTAATTGCTTATCGCCTTACGTAACTGGATGTGTACTTCTCTGATTATAAAGTAATCTACTAATGCTTACATTTTAATCGTTAACATTTAGTTACTTTCTCTTTTTTGTGTTCACTTTATCATGTTTTGTGGTGAACACATCTGTACTGCTTTGTGAATTGCCATATCTCTCAGTTCTGACCACACCAAAAAGAGAAGAGCAGCACTTAACAAATGTCTTGCTTTATGGAAAGTTCAAAGATTTTTTTTTCTCATTTTATTTTTTTTTTATTCATTTTAAATGCTGACATATAAATAGGATAAGAAAGACATCAACAAACGAGTGAAGAAAACCAAAACAGAAATAATCTCAAGCTACAACCTGCAGCCAGGTGATTAAAAAGCAGACATGCAACACTTTACATGGATTTTTTAAATCTATATTCATTATCTATTAATCTATAAAAGTGTAGTGTTTACAGTTTTTTGTTTCAATTATTTTTGGCTTTGTTAACAAATAAAAGAAAAAAATATCTACCTTAGTAACGGGATGTTTATAAAGCCAAACCGCACATGTTCAAACAAAGAGAGGTTACTACCAGTCCTGTGTACTAAAGGAAAAAAATATGTTATCTGTAGTTTTGTGCTGAGATGACTTTTATTTTGTAATCCACTGTTGAACTTGGCGCTAGCCGCCTCCTCAACGTGAGCCAATCACCGCCGGCGCTCGCTGTCACGCAGTTTTGCCGGGAAAACGGAAACCGCGCGCTGGTTCGGTCCGGTGGTCGTTCAGAGGCGGGAGATTCAGTCCGGCTACAGAAGTAACTTCACTCATTATTTATTAGAAACTTACTCTCTGCTGTATAAACATGGCCAGCTTTGTGGAACAGAGCATTTAGTGTCTGTGCAGATGAGCTGGTTAGCGGTTTAGCACTTTGTTAAGCAGACGTTGCAGCAGGTTAGCATGTGCGCTGCTAAAGCTAGCAGGCTGACCTGTTTGTCTGGTTTGTTGTTACTGCTGATCAAGTCGCCGCTAAAGTTGAAATTAAACTTGCAGCGTTTATAGATACGTGTTATACACCTTTTTACTGGTCTGGCTGTTATTTGAGATCAATATGGCTGATATAATATTCGAAGCTATCTAACTTAGCTCGGCTATAAGTTGTTATTTACTTATTCTGAAGTTATTCTGCTTTCTCTCTTTCTGACATACGTCTACATTTTCATTGTTTGTTTTTGATATACTAGTATACAAAAGTATAGGTTAAAATTCCTGTTTTTAACGTTGATATTTTACGGAACACAAATAGTAACGTAATAAGAATTGAACAATATAAATAGACATAAACAGTAGAAATATAAAAATCTAAAGCAATAACTAATAAACAAACTGTCGATCATGCAAGACGTTTGCTTGATGCTTTATTGCAGAACGTCTCATGTGGCTGAGATGTGAGGGGCAAAACTCATGACGAAAACGATTAGTTGAATAGCATCTTAAGTTTACTCATTATTTAAAAACTTTCTATAGAATTCAGTCATTGAGACATAGTTGTTTAGCGTTGTTTGATGTAAAATAATTAATAATAGAGAAACTTTTTCTTCACAGTGGTGGTGATGGGAGCTAGGGGCCAAGACAAGTGTACAAGACAAATGTAGCCACTTTATTTACATTCCAAAACCACCAGTGAAGCTACATGATGTCTGAGGTTTGCTAATATAGTAAAGTAGTTAAAAATCAGAATAAAATGAATTGTTTTCATGGGCCAAAACTTCATCACAAAACTACTATAAAACAATGGCTCAAACCACAGGCATTTCATGTAATGGCTTACTGTGAAGAAGCTTTTAAAGGCTTTAAACTCTTCAGATGTCTGGTTTCTCTAGGATTAAGCCTTTCACATCAACCACTCTGAATGAACTTGCTGATATGGCAACTATTTAATTAGCAGAGATTTAGCCCTATCAGTGGAGCTGCGGTTTACAACACTGAGAATATATGTATTGATATTATTGTGACAAGAAGAGGTCTCATGTGTTTGTGTTTCCATACAGCTGTTAAGGATGGATGTTAAGAGGCGGAATGGTGGGCCTGTGTTGGGTGGAGCCTCCCAGGCCAAGAGGGGAAAAATGGGTAACGAGTGGGAGGATGGCCCGTCCCAGTTTGAGGAAGAGCTTGCTCTATTTGATGAAATGGATATGGAGGTGGAGTCAGGAGAAGGGCAAGCGGGTCATGATGTAATACCAGTGGGTAAGTGGTACTGTTTGTGTGAGAGGCATTGTAAGTAATACATGACAACATTGTTGCAGGTACATGAGTCATGGAGTTTCTGGAATATCATGGCATTTCCAAGTCATGGATATAAAGGGGTTTTGTTTGTGGCATTTTCATATTTCTGTGTGCCGTTTATCAGAGTATTATATTTTATATGTAAGTTTTGTATTAGTTTATTCAGATTTTTTCCCCCATTTATGCTTTTCCCACACATCAGTCACTTAAAACAGATGTAGTCTCATGAACCTGAAGTTTTAATAAGTAAAAGGCATAGAAATCAGTCTTTATCCTGTTTTTGACCCTGTCTGCTTTCGGATAGGTGAATTGTTCTCTGCTGATCAGAACCCTCGCTGGCGTCGTCCTGCTGCGCCTACTCTCCAGCCCGAAAAAGACACACTCATCTTCCAGCAGATAGACTTGGACTATTACTTGGGTAAAGTACTCACAAACTGCGCTGGAAAGGAAAGAACTATCAGTATACTGTGTTGGTGTTTCTCATTCAGTCTCTGTGCATGTGTGTAGGCTCTGCAGTGGCTGGAATGCCAGGACAGGTCCAGGGGAAGGTTCCAGTGGTCCGTATGTTTGGAGTGACCGATAGTGGAAACAGTGTTTGCTGTCATGTGCATGGATTTGCACCCTACTTTTATGTTCCTGCTCCAGCTGGTGAGTCTCAGCCACCATTGCTTTAGCGCACACATTCACATTAATAATCAGGTGTTATCGATGATTACTTGTCTTCATTGACAAAATGTCATTTGTTGTGAGCTTGAAAAGTTACATTTCTATTTTGTTAGATCTATTAAATAGAGTGTGGTATGTAAATGTCTCTGTTTTATTGATCAGATATTAGTAAATGCCTTCAACATGTGGGTTTTCTGTTTTTCAGGCTTTACTCGTTCTCACCTGGTTGAGTTTCAGAAGGAGCTGAATTCAGCTGTGTTGAAGGACATGCGTTCCAATAAAGACAACATATCAGTCACTGTTCTGGCTGTGGATATGACCCGTAAAGAAAGTGAGTCTTACATCTGTATGCTTGTGTTAAATTACCAACATCTTTTCACTGATTATCTTTTGTCTTTATTTAGGTATGTATGGTTTCCATGGAAACCGTCCATTGGACTTCCTGCGGATCACTATGGCGATGCCACGTCTGGTTGCCCCGGCGAAACGTATCCTGGAACAGGGCTTCAAGTTTGCAAATTTCTCCCTTCAGAACTACTCGGCCTATGAGGCCAACATCGACTTTGAGATCAGGTATGTGAGTGTATGTGGTGATTGCCTGCTTTAATATTGTTTATAGAGTTTCTACTACTACATGAAATTATGATTCTTAAGATTTATTCCTGAATTCAACTCTTTTCCTGTACTTTAGTGGGATTAACTCATTTCAGAGGCCTTAGTTTCAACAGATGTTTACAGATCTGCCCTCTCTATATTGTAGTATGCGAAGATTGCATTGTGTCTGTGTGGTACATGTAATAGATCTGAATGTCTGTAAGCTTAAAGTTGGCTGTACATTCTGGTGGATAACTTGCACCCAGTCAGCTGTTAAAGCAGCTACCAGTGAATACAGAATTTTTCATTAATGCCAGTCTGTTCTATTTGTAATGTTATGTACAAAATACATATTGGATTTTTGAGGTTTTATTTATTTGTCGCACCTAGTATAGTCAGGGTAGGTTCCTTCTGCTCCTGACAGCTCATACCTTTTGAATTTTCCACGTATATGAATGTAACTGAATGCACAGTAGCTAGCTAGCAATCTGGAGTCTTGAACGTTAACACTAGTTGACTCCTCAAATTAGTTACTGATGTGGTCTTGACAGTCTCATCTGTTAATTGCAGTGGTAGTGGTAGCCTGATGAACAGACACCAAATAAGTGCATGGTTTCATAAATGGGTCTTTTCTTTTTAAATAACTGATGTACCACCTGAAAACATTTCAATGTTTCAAAATTTGTTGCTGCCATACTACCAGGATTAGTACAAGATCATGTTATTCCAGTGCAACTCCAGAGCTGTTGTCCACCCAGAGTTCTTTACTGTTGCCATAATTCTGATTTGTATTGTAATTTCCTTTGTACTGTGTGAAATCTGTCTCTACAACAGTATTTGTTAAATTAGTAAATAATTAGACTTTTGTGCAGAATCTGACTCGTTACATGTATGTGTTGTTGTGGGAAACAGGTTCATGGTAGACAGTGATGTGGTGGGCTGCTGCTGGATTGAGCTCCCTAAAGGGAAGTACAAACTGAGGGAGGAGAAAAATACTGGAGAGACAGACTCGCGTTCCCCGGGCAAGGTAAAGAGACTCTCAGCTGTTAAGGGGGTATAAGGTTAGATAATGTATTTTAATTATAAAGCTTGGCCCCTCAGGATGCTTTACAGAAAATACATGAAAGCACACAAAAAAACAAACTATTGAACTATTGACAGATGGTAAAAAGAATGGTAATATATATATAAAATGACAAATGCTGACAAATAAATCATATATCTAATTACTTTACTACATCAATTACTTCACTACATACCCCTCAGTGTGTCTTCTTAATCTCATTGTGTTTCTTCCAGAGGCTTTAATTTAGTTCTGTATTAAGTGGGATTTAGAATAGCTTGATTAACATGACTGTACGAAATACAGTTCTGCAAAAGCATTGAAACTTTTATACTAAGCAGCAACTACAAGAACTGCAACAAATAACCATTTTAATAACAGTAAGAGCAGTATATTTTTTGTTGTTATCATACTAAAGTTATATTTGAAGTTTCTTAAACAATATAGTGTCTAGTGGTGGGGGTCAGTGTGGTGAGGGGTATGGGGAAGTGTTACCTGCTGTCTCAGGTGGTGTCATGTTTTGTATTTAGCAGGAAGAGGGATGTGTGCCCTTCTGTACTTTTTTACTTCCTCCAATTGTGTGCTGGTCTTACTTTTTCACAGTCCCAACCCCACCTGTTATACAGAGACTACACAGTAAACACTTTTATACCTGCCCTATTCTATGGCCAGCTGTGATCATTAAGTCTGTTCTATCTCTGACAGTCAAAATATCCTCATCTAGTTCATACTCTATTTGTAGGGCCTGATGGCTGTCTAGATAACTCTGAGGTTTAATGTCTTTCCCAGTGTCCCGTAAATCACTGTCACTAGGTATGATGATGTGATTAGGGTTTAGTGAACTGTAAAGCCTTGCTGGAGCAAGATTGCTTTCTGTTAGGAGCTTCAAGTACATCTGGAAGTGCATTCAAGTGCATTCTCTCTGTCTCTGTGTGTGTGTGTGTGTAAGGTTTCTCTGTGTCAGTATGAAGTGGATGTGGGATGGACAGATTTGGTCAGTCATCCAGCAGAGGGAGACTGGCAGAGAATCGCTCCACTCAGGGTTCTCAGCTTTGACATTGAGTGTGCTGGCAGGAAAGGTGAGTATGTGTTAGAGAGATATGTTGTCACTGGCCAGCCTGTCAGAACATCGGTGTAAACCTGATGCCCTCAGCGGTAGGGATGGGTCGTTCGGTGATATTGTGCATTACCATGATAAATTATGTCATGTCACATTATGCTTTACTAAGCGCATCCATTGGTGCCTAAAGAACACTTAACAACAGCATGTTTCATTTAAATGGGATCTTAGTCCTGCTCCCCTAGATCAGAAGGTGCTCTATATATATATATATATATATATATATATATATATATATATATATATATATATATATATATATATATATATATATATATAACTTTTTTTTCCAGCTTATCAAACCACAAAAAACTAAATATTGTGATTCACTGTGTGTCTTAAAAATGTCTTGAAGTATTAAAATGCTTTGTCTTATTTCTTACCCATACCCATAAATACGATAACACAATCCTTGCTAAAGGATTAGATAGTTATTTCCTTATGGTACCATTTGAAGTCTGTGTAAGGGCTCACAGATTTGTTTGTGTGTTGTAGGCGTGTTTCCAGAGGCTGAGGTGGACCCTGTGATTCAAATTGCCTCTATGGTGCAGCGTCAGGGAGAGAAGGAGCCTTTTATCCGTAATGTTTTCACCTTACAGAGCTGTGCTAGTATAGTGGGCTCGCAGATCCTCTGCTTCACTCAAGAGAAGCAACTACTACAGGTACGCACAGCACTTTCGAACTATATCCATTCATAAGACACAAGCTTTCATCCACTCGTTGTTGTTCTCTTTCCATGTGTTGATATTGTAATTGTTTGAAAGATGTGTTTTCTTATGTTAAGTTTGTGCACCATGGCAAATATCTTGATACACAATATAAAAACTGATATTTCATTATTTAAAAATATGATATGAATTTTTAATTTTTAAGTATAGATTGCATCCACGTGTAATGTATGTAATGTAAAGACATACTTTATCACACTAATAATAACCATTACTATGTTAAGTTAAAGTATTGTTGTTGATACTGTGATTAAGACTCTGTTTATAATCTAACGAATGCTGAATCTCATGTTTGTTCTCAGAGCTGGGCTGAGTTTGTAAGGACAGTAGATCCTGATATCATCACAGGATACAATATTCAAAATTTTGACCTGCCGTACCTGCTGAACAGGGCTGCTGCTCTAAAGGTGTGTATGCACTATGTGCTCAAAAAGGATGCACTTGCTCATGCTGTAGTATACAAATGCAGTGGTTCATCTCTCATGTTCATGTTGGCCTGGAGACGTGTCCCATGATTTGGGATGTTTGCGCTTCTGTGTCTGTAGGTGAATTTGTTCCCCTATCTGGGTCGGGTGAGGGGCATTAAGTCTGTTCTGAAGGACTCCAGCTTTCAGAGCAAGCAGATGGGTCGGCGAGAAAACAAAACTGTCAACATGGAGGGGAGAGTGCAGTTTGACCTTTTGCAGGTAGACACAATCTCTGGCTCTTTCTTTTACACAGGCTTTTGTGCAAATGTAACATGCCAAGGATGCACACAGCCTGTAAGCTGCAGTGTGATGTGCTCTCTGTTGCAGGTATTGCTGAGGGACTATAAATTGCGCTCGTACACTCTCAACGCTGTCAGTTTCCACTTCCTGCAGGAGCAGAAAGAGGACGTTCAACACTCCATCATCACTGACCTGCAGGTATGCAGCCCTTCTGTTCTCACAGCCAATCAGAGCTCATGATGCGGCATTGGGTTTTATATAAAGAACTGAAACTAGAACTGGAGCTGCTGGATTCCTATGTGCTGTCATGGTATTGGAAGTGTTTAGTTTAAGGTGGTCCCTCTGATCACTGTTGTTAGTTTCTTGAGTGAGACAATGGATCACTCCATACCTCAAAAGTCCCAATAAAATCAGGTTCAGAGATATCTGCTACTTGTGTTTTTGGCTGTGTAGCAAGCTTTTTAAACTTTTTGTTTATCCAATTAATAATTTGTTATACTGTGTCAAAACCCCTATAAGCAAGTTTATTTAAGATTACTTAACCACCTGCCTTGGTTTATTATTTTTATTATTATACATACTTGTGTACTAGAATACAGGAAAGTTTTGATGTTGACTTAGAAGGAGGGCATGGTGGATCCGCTGTGGAGAGATAAAGGAAGAGAATTCCATAGTTTAGGGGCCATAATGCTCATAAAGTCTTGGAGAAGGAGGTCAGTTATATAAGGGGGTGCAAGGCTGTTCAAGACTGTGAATGTCAAGAGAAGGACCTTGAACTGGATACATAATGTAATGGGTGATTAGTGCAACTGATAGAGATCTGGACTGATGGGTTTTTGTTTTTGGAGACAAGTCAGTGAGCAGCAATTTTGCCAATGTATGATGACTTAGGCATGTGGTTTGCACTTGGCAGCGATTATATTATGCATAGTCATCAGAGACCTAAATTCAGTTAATGTCTACCCTTGACAACAGCTAGATAAAGTATGCAGACATGACTAGTCATTAGACTTTCAGTTCATGTGAGCAACCTCTCTGTCTCTGTCTGCAGAATGGAAACGAGCAGACAAGGCGGCGTTTGGCAGTCTACTGTCTGAAGGACGCCTACTTGCCACTGCGTTTGCTGCAGAAGTTGATGTGCGTGATTAACTACATGGAGATGGCCAGAGTGACTGGTGTGCCTCTGACCTACCTGCTGTCCCGCGGCCAGCAGATTAAAGTAGTGTCGCAGCTACTGCGACAGGTGTGTGAAACCATGCACGTAAATTATGCAGTACACAACCAAGCACATCACACATAAAGGACCTATTTTGGCTGTAGGTCATATATGGTATTTGGTTTATGTGTGTTTGTGTAGGCTATGAAGCAGGACTTGGTTATGCCTGTAGTGAAGACAGAGGCCGGGGAAGATTACACTGGAGCTACGGTCATTGAGCCAGAGAAAGGGTGAGTGTGCATACATATTTAGACATTTAGTAGTTTAGTAGTTCTGCAGCCTATACCCATTGTAATTGATTCATGGGTGTCTAAACAGGTATTACAGTGTTCCCATTGCCACTCTGGATTTCTCTTCACTGTACCCTTCAATTATGATGGCTCATAATCTGTGTTACACTACCCTGCTGCAGAAAGGGCAGGTGGAAAAACTAGGGTGAGTACTGTCATTTTCATGATCTTGTTTTTGTGATTTTTATCTTGCCATGCTTTAGTGAAACATATGTTTGTGAGTGCTTGCCTGTGTTTAGTCTCTCTTCAGATGACTTCATTAAGACTCCTACGGCAGATCAATTTGTTAAAGCCTCCGTGAGAAAGGGCCTTTTGCCTGAGATCCTGGAGAACCTGCTGAGTGCCAGAAAGAGGTGAGAGAATTAAGCCAAAGCTGATCATGTTTATTCAGACGTGTACATTCTAACAAGCTGAGGCATTGCAGAATTCAGCAGGTGTTGTCATGTCCTTAAACTCATAAGTGACTGAATGATAAGCTACAGTCTACAGAAATTATAAACCTGAATTGTCTGCAAATGGCAAAACAGTTGGAAGACTTGCATTGCATTTAGAGCATTAGCATCCCTGGTGACAAAACTGTATTATATGTAGCTTCAATCATACTACCTTTTCATTTCCTTTCTCATCTTTTGATGGATCTGCCCAGTGACTGGGAACCTCTGCTCTAAATACAAGTATATAGTTTGCGATGTGTCTATTGTATAAATCATGCATACACTGTCTCTGTCCTGTGACCCACTGCACTAATAACCAAGCTTTTTGTGAGCAAGGTCTGGTATGTTAAAGCAGGACCAACACAAAAATGTGCAGTCCATGTGTTTGGGAAACATCTGTGTGAACTCTCAGCCTTGTTGCATGGTGCATTTAGGGCGAAGGCTGAGCTCAAGAAGGAGACCGACCCGTTTAAGAAGCAGGTGCTGGATGGCAGGCAGTTGGCTCTGAAGATCAGTGCAAACTCAGTGTACGGTTTCACTGGGGCACAAGTGGGCAAACTGCCCTGCCTAGAAATCTCACAGGTCAGACTCTTCACACGTCATCAGAAACTTAGCAAGCAGGAGCATCTGAACCACATATTTGAATATTTTAAAAACAATAGTATTTATATGTCAACCAAAAGTAGTACTTTAAGTAAATAATCATTTTGTGTTGCACTTTAAGTGTATTTATTACAGCTTGCATGTTCCTTTTGTGTGTGCGTCCCCAGAGTGTGACCGGTTTTGGCAGGCAAATGATTGAACAGACTAAACAGCTTGTGGAATCTAGGTACACCATTGCTAACGGATATCAGGCAGATGCCAAGGTGAGACTCTCACACAGCAGACTCTGGTACAGGTGACTTGCAGAAACTTGTCTACTGAGGTGCAGATCTATAGAAGTAGTTTACCTTTTAGAAATCAGATCAAGCCATTCACGTGTTCATAGCAAAGAATGTTAAGTACTTTAAATGCATTCACACTGTTTGTCTTTTGTCTGTGTAGGTCGTCTACGGAGACACAGACTCCGTTATGGTGAAACTGGGTGTGGATACAGTAAAGGAGGCAATGACTGTGGGAAAGGAGGCAGCTGATTGGGTGTCCTCTCACTTTATTCCCCCAATCAAACTAGAGTTTGAGAAGGTGCTTACAACAGGAAAAGTATTTCATGCAATAAAAAAAATAATCTACAAGCATGCACTTGTAAACTGTTCTGTCTGCCTCTCAGGTGTACTATCCCTACCTGCTCATCAATAAGAAGAGGTATGCAGGGCTGTATTTCTCATCCAGCGCAGAACAGCATGATAAAATGGACTGTAAGGGGATTGAAACCGTTAGGCGAGACAATTGCCCCCTAGTGGCCAACCTCATCAACACATGCCTCCAAAAGATCCTCATAGACAGGTACACACCCATAAACGCCACAGAGCGTGTTAAGTCAAGAGGTTTCCAGTGACGCACATGAACTGCTCAGTGCATTTTCATCGCATGAATGTGTATCTGTACTTGTGTGTTGTAGAGACCCTGATGGAGCTGTAGGCCATGCTAAAGAGGTGATCTCAGATCTGCTATGTAACCGCATTGACATCAGTCAGCTGGTGATTACCAAGGAGTTGACACGCACAGCACAGGAGTATGCAGGCAAACAAGCCCATGTTGAACTTGCTGAGAGGTATATGTGTGTTGTTGTTTAGTTCAATGTCTACACGTTTAGCATTTAAAGTAAAGAAATTTATGATACACGTAAATATTCATGTGAATATTTAAATAAAAGACTAAAATAATACAATTAAATGCAAAAGAAATGTAAGAGTTTAGAACTGACACCTTCCAATACAAATTACCTTATAAATGATAAATAAATTTTGTGTTTATTACTGTCTTAATATTTTTTAGTTAAAGTAGTCCATAATTTATTGTACCTTTTGAGACTATAACTTGAACTAATTTGATAGAACGGTCCATATCTGATGTCTGTGTGCATATGTAGGATGCGCAAGCGAGATGCAGGCAGCGCTCCTAATCTTGGTGATAGAGTTCCCTATGTCATCATTAAGGCGGCCAAAGGAGTGGCAGCATACATGAAGTCAGAGGTTAGTTGAGTGTTTCTGTGTGTCTCTCTGATTTTGGGATGTTTGTAACCTTATTGTTGACATGGTTTTAGCTTATTCCATATTTAAGACATAAACATAATAATTCAGAGTGGTTTAATATGCCATGTTCTGTTAGAACTGTTTACAGCATGATAGGAACTAAATATATATTTAACACTTCTTCAAAAGAGTTATTGCATAATATGGCAAAATAGTTACCAGTTGTTAAATGTACCATTACCTTAGCATTGCTTTATATATGAAACACCTGTAGGATAACTGTTAATTTTAGATTTCTGCAATGTCCTCATCACAACCTGTACTTTTTATTACTGTTTTTTTTTCTCCATGATACACTGATTGTATTTACATCTCAACGATTGAATTATGCTAAATACTTTTTTTAAACCAATTCTAATAATTCATTATGAAATGTCCACACATTGTAAGAGACAGAAGATATTTTCAAACAGTATAAAAAAAACTATGATTATCAAAGTTGTTTTAATCATTGACTGTTACATTTCAGATGCTTTAAGTGTAACACTTTTTACCTGTTGCTTTCAGAAGAATGAAAGTACTAAGTAATAGTCTATGTCTGATTTTTGTAGATGCTAGGATGTTCACTTACTACAATACAGTACTTTTATAGCACCAACTTAATTAATTTACAACTACAGAGTATCAAAACATTCACTGCCATTCAGTACTGAGCTTTAGCACCTTACCCTCACTGCTTATTGGCTTTCTAAATACCATTGCCAGTTAGTAACATCAGTACTTCTGTTGCGGTCAGCAAGTATGACCATTTTGATGCAACTCCACTCTCGCTTTCAGTTGGTAATAAAAGAATATCTCCAAAGTGTAGTTCAGGAGTCAATATCAAAGTCAAGGTATGGATAACAGTATTAGCATTAATATTGGTGTTACTTTCTTTAGCAATACCAGAGCTATACATGCGTAGACTGGTTATGGTTGAAATATGAACAGGGGAAGGTTGTAACAGTCAACATGCCATTCGTTAATGGAGAAAGTCCCAGCCATCAAGAGAGAGCCAGTGAGCTTGCTGGATATTAGCAGGGAAGGGCATAATGCTGTGGCACGAGCAGGGAATGCCACATTTGTTGTGGAGATCTTATTTTATGTTATTAGGTCAAATGCTACAAGACATTAATAAGCTTAAGATTTTATCAGTGATTTCAAATGTTTTTTTTTACCATCAGTTTTAAGTATTTTGTTCTTGCCTCATTGTCTTTTATGGCTACTTACTGCTCGGCAGCATTGCAGTGCTGAGTGATCACTTTTCTCATAAGGGTTTTGGAAATACCCAGTCCTGTACTGTTGAACTGAAATATTTCTGCTTTTTTTGTATATTTAGGATCCAATTTATGTGCTGGAGAACAACATACCTATTGACACCCAGTACTACCTGGAGCAGCAGCTGTCTAAACCTCTACTGCGCATCTTTGAGCCTATACTGGGAGAGACTAAGGCTGAGAGTGTATTACTCAGTGAGTGATAATGTGTGTGTGTGTGTGTGTGTGTGTGTGTGTGTGTGTGTATATATATATATATATATATATATATATATATATATATATTATATATATATATATATATATATATATATTATATATATATATTATATATATATATATATACCGGTACATTGATGTACCTATGTTATCACTAGAAGCAGGTATTTCTCAGGTATCTCGTAAGCTGCTGCTGTTTGATGAAATCTGATATATCTTTCGTGGGAAGAGTGTGTGGAATCACCTGTGCTGTATTTTGATTCTCATAAACCTTTTACTAGTATTGTTGATATGTTATTTAACAGCAATGATCTTATGTCTCTTAATTTTGTGCCTAATTCTAGCTTTACATGCTAGTATTTGCCAAAGTTGACTAGATGATTACAGTAATGTTGAAAGTGCATCACACCTGGATTATAAGAAGCACCTACTTCATTTCACTAGGTATTGCCACAGTGTTGAACTATTGATTAAACCTGAAATAAGTCTCCTTATGTAACTGCTGTGTTGGTGTCTGTTACAGAGGGAGATCACACGCGCTGCAAGACTGTTCTAACCTCCAGAGTGGGTGGCCTCATGGCCTTTGCCCAAAAACGTAGCACATGCATCGGCTGCAGAGCTGTTCTCAAAACAGATGGTATGTTTAGGTGGAGATGTAGGATGCACAGAACGAGTCAGACCATTAAATCCTTAAGAAAAGGCTGAGATGAGTCTTATTCTGACTGGCTCAGTGTTTCATGGGGAGCTAATGTAATTTTACCACAGGCTGACTGTAATGACCAATTTGCAGAGAACAGTTTGTTTCAGTTCCTTATGCGGTACATTCAGCTGGTCACAACTAGAAAAGTTGTCCAAGCATTTAATTTATAACTGAATTTCCCATATTAATTTTCATAGCTGTTTTAACTGTGCAATGGTATTAGCTTGGACGTTTACAATCAACAGTCACCATCACTACATAAAATGCAACTTTTATGTTTGATAAATTTAGTTTCTGATCTCTCTCTCTCTCCCTGTAGCTGCTGTCTGCGATTTCTGCAGGAAGAAGGAGTCCGAGCTCTATCAAAAAGAGGTATGCATGTGTTTATCTGCATTTTCACATCCAGAAGCTCTGAATTCTGTGTATGTTTAGGGTAGCAATAGGTAATTCCAGTCCTGAAGCACCGCATACCACATTTAACCTGAGCCTTAACTAGCTTGAGTTGAATCAGTAAACTTGGAGCAGTGAAAGATGCTGTGCAATGTGTTTATTGTGGAAATCTGTGCAATTAAATGTCCTGGCAAATGGTGTGGTATGTTAAATATTTTGCTTTAATATGTTGTGTGGGGTTTTGTGTGTGTGTGTTCGTTCAGATTGCTCATCTATCAACTCTGGAGGAGAAGTTCTCTCGCCTGTGGACTCAGTGTCAGCGTTGCCAAGGGTCCCT
The DNA here is from genome assembly GCA_021613375.1 of Megaleporinus macrocephalus. NCBI lineage: Eukaryota > Metazoa > Chordata > Actinopteri > Characiformes > Anostomidae > Megaleporinus > Megaleporinus macrocephalus. Next base: position 13,047,900 of record CM038719.1, read on the forward strand.
GCACGAAGATGTGCTTTGCACCAGGTATGTGTGCACATTCATATTTTAATAATCAAAGTTTCCTTAAATTAATTTTACACACAGTACTCTTCAGGTCATCTCACAGAGCTTTCTCATTTCTGCGTCCGTCTGTGTAGTCGAGACTGTCCCATCTTCTACATGAGAAAGAAGGTTCAGAAAGATCTCGGCGATCAAGAGAAGCTTGTGTCGCGGTTCGGCTGGTGAGGGCACTCCCTTATTCTTACCTCCACTCCAATCTGAGAGGGAATGCTTTTGTCTACTCATTTGTAAAACACATTAAATGTCTTTTTTACACAATGAAAATAAATAAAATGTAAGTTTTTGTAAGTGCTATGTTTTGTCCATGTCTGTGAGCCTAACCACTAAAAATCTCCCTGAAAAGAAGCACAAGATCCCCTTTAATAGCTTTTATGTCTCTTGCCTGATGTGTATATACAGTGAAAGGTTATCAGGCACACCTTGTAGATTCTCTTCTTAGCATAATAGGTGTTGTTTAACACTTATTGACCTGAGCTCTATTGTTACTGCAGAAGCTATAGACTAATGCAGACGCAAACCAGACAGTTGGTATCAAGAGGAACTTCACGTTTACATTTGTTAGCCCCTACAACAGTGCATTACTTCATTGCTGTGGGTGGAAGATTCCCAATGGTTGTGTGATGTACCTGCACATTGGATATTGCAGCGAGAAAACTGCTGACGATAAGAGCCATCCTGATTATAACATTTTAGCCGTTGTCAAATACTGTGATTCACCATTTAACTGCCTTCTGTTTCACTGCTTGCAAATTATAATTATTTCTCAGCTCTGCTCTAAACATGAGTGCACAAAGTTAGAAGTTGTGAAATTTATTGACCATGAGAAACAAGCAGTCAGCTTGAGTAACTGTGATTATGCAATAATTGACAGATCTAGCTGCCCTGAATACTGCAAAATTGGAGTTTAACACCAAGTGGTTAAAGAATGACTAGGATACAGTGTACAGTTTTTATTGTGTAATAACATTTACCATCTTGTTGGAACGGCTGATGAGTGGCTATGTTCAAAGGCTCCAGACACCATGAGTTACCATTAAACAGACAGGCTACACCATTTAGCCAAAATTCCTTTTATTCACAAAAAAAAGAAACCCAGAAAACTCCTAAAACTGTCTCATCGCTATAATAACAGGAATGTATCAGAGAGGTGGTCAGACCACATTTCAGGCCTGTTCTATGTTTCTGTTGCACTCTTCCCTCATTTATAAGCATGGGTGTGTGAATGCAATACAAAAATGCTCTCTCCCAGCCTTGGCAAGGCATCCACTTTGAGTGATAGCACTAGTGGGGAAAAAGTGGGATTAGGCCAGGGATGTGATCAGCAACACAGGAATGGGGAGGGTTTTGAATGAACCTTTCCCAGGGTTTTCATGAAGGGCATATTGGAGCAGGAGTTCAGAATCCGTTAACCACCAAAACTCACTAATCAAGAAGAGAGCAGCTGGCTTGGCTGGGTTCTACTATGAACCCATGAATTCTAAATCCACAGGACGAAATATGAAATGATGCACAGTCCCATGCTGGCTACAGGTAGGAAGCTCATTTGAGGTAACTAGAGCTCAGTCGTGAAGTGGAACACTTGATGTAAATATGGAAAACGTTAAAATGGAAAAGGGTGTGGGAATCCAGCATGACCTGCTTTCCGTTCAGGTGAGCTGGAGTATCAATACATGTTGGAGGGAGAATTTGGGGGCAGAGCTCGTCACAGTTTTAGAAATCGATGACCCCAAGAATGTGAGGCAGGATAGAAGTCGGTGAGTAATGCTTCAAACATTCCAAGTGAGGTTCACTGTTTTAAGTTCCAATCAGGAACCTCTGCAGTTGGCAAGGAACGTGTTCCCTTATAGCAAAAACGGCATCCACAAAAAGCAGCAGTACATTCACTGTAAATACTCTGCTGCTAGTACAGCTAGACCTGTGGCAGCCATGGCACTGTTGCTGAAGTTCCTGATATGGGACTCTTAACAGAAGACTTCCGCTATGATCTCATCAGTTTGCACATACAAGACCAAGTGAGCTTTTCCTTTACAGAGAAATCAGAGGGGGGTGGGGTTGAGATGCTACAGCAGAACGTGTGTGTGTGTGTGCGCGCACAGTGCTATTCCAGGAATGTAGTGCAAGAGTGGGTGTAAGTATTGCTATAAAAGAATGCAACGTCTCTGTGTGTGTTTCTTGCTCTTTTTGTTGCTGCGGTTTGTCTCCTTATATCTCCTGATCTCCCGAACCAGAGAGTAAAAGGCCTCTTCTACCCCCTGTAAAGAGATTCATCTTTGTTAATTACATTCATAAGTATCTGATTATAATCAGAACAGCTGCAATCATATCATCATGTTTCTCATCATACTTAACACTACTAGACTGGTCCTTAAGATACTGAACTTTAGCTTTAAAGTCATCAGTAAAATAGCAAAGTTGATTACATTCTGGCTAATTACTGATATCCATGTGCTTGCTTTATTATGCACTAAGTAAGTTGATGTTTGCCCCTGTTTGTTTATGATTGACAGCTAATATCAGAACATCAGAACACACTTGTATACACAAAACAGTACAAAAAAAAATACAAAAAAACTATTTTAAATATTTTCATCCGGGGCTAGCTTTAGCTTGCCAAGTTTCTCTGACTCTGAACTGTTTTGTGTGGGTGGGGCAAGGAGTGTCAGCCATAGGAAATCCTTACAGAAGCATTGCCCAAGATAAGGACCACCCAGAGAGGAGAATATACTACTGCAAAACTCAGATTTGGATTTCTCAAGTTCAAAAATGTGCTTATGCCCCATACATGCACACTACAGCCTGTTTTCAAATCACTTTTTGTGATGTCACAAGAACCAACCTGTTTACATGTTTGTCTATTCAGTCTACCGCAATTTAGCCCTGCCTGTTCATACTAATGTTATTAGAACACAACAAAGTAGAATATAACCCCTTTAAAAATCACTACAGCATACAATATGGCATCACGGGATCTCACCTGTCGTGTTTTGGCAGATGTCTCGACAAATGGGATACCGTATCCGCGAGCAAGCTCTTGTGCTTGACGAGTCTCCACTGTGCGAGAGCTTAGATCACTCTTATTCCCCACCAAGACCATCGGGACGCTGTCGCTGTCCTTCACTCTGTTTATCTGCTCCCTAAACCCACAACAGACAGGGTGGTCATTTTAGAACTGGGTAAACGTGCAGTCTGCAAAGTGAAACATGAAAGTAAAAACACATTTCTTAACTGAGAATTTAATCTCTACTCATCAACTTTTCCTTTTAAGCCTTCTTTGGCAAAAAAGGAAGTTGCTACACTGTGTGTAATATCATTATATTACTAATTTCCAACGAAGCGTTTACTAGGAATTTATAAACACTGTTCCGGTAATATGATTAATGCAAGGGCCAAATCTCCCGAAACTCTTGATCTTTATTTAAAATGCTTCATCTTTAATGACAAGGCTTAATCTTTGTCCCAAGTCACTAGTCATTAACAGAACTGTTCATGTTACTGCCTGGCCACTGAGTGTTCTATCTAACTGACAGCAAATTATCAAATACTAGAAACTGGATTCAGGGGCTGGATGTAAAGGTCTCTTGTCTAAAGTTATTGGTCTAAATTTTAACTCAGCCCAAAAGCCTTCTTAAGACAAAGTCATCTGAGAGCATCTGATGGCCTGTAAGATCCAGCAGCAGGTTTCCTCAGTAATGGATGGGGAGAAAAGCAGAACGTACCTGTAGAGATGCACGTCTTCAAAAGACTTTATGTTATTGATGGCAAACACACAGAGGAAGCCCTCGCCAGTCCTCATGTACTGGTCCCTCATAGCGCTGTACTCCTCCTGACCTGCAGTATCCAGGATGTCCAGTAGACATGTCTCTCCATCAATTACCACCTGCTTTCTGTAAGAGTCCTAAGTTGAACAGAAGGTAAACGGTCAACAACACTACTTTGTTTTGGTACACTAAGAGCAGTGTAGGTAGGAGCTGCTTTCTGATGCTGGTCATAAACATGTTTTGCAATTTCTCTTGAAAGGGCTTCACAATACAAGACAGCGATACTTAGTTTGCACCAGGACTGGGCGATATTGGGGGAATAAATAAAAAATCTCGATTTTTTTTTCACATTTATGACCGATTTTAGACAACAATTACGATTTTAGTTCTTGCATAATAATAAAAATAAAGTTTAATTCTTTTATTTTTTTTATTTAAATGGAAAATGTACATGTGCCAAAAATAGAACAGCAGCACCATCAAGAACTCTTAAACTTCTCCTTTACGTTTATTTTTGGGGGATCACGTCTTTTTTGATATGAAAAGCCGCGCCTCCATTATTGCTTTTCAATGGTCGCTACATTTGTAATATGGGGCAGCACTGGAAAATGAAGCGGCTATCGTTTTCTGGCTTTTAGTGGGAGCGTTGGGAGTCGAACAACAGCCAGCTGTTTTGTGTCGTTGTTTCAGGCACTGCTGTTTCACAGGGTGTTTGTGTCGTAGATGGTGGAACAAATTTATTGTGCTGCTACTTTTGGTGGCAACAGACTTTTAACACAGTCTACACATTACTTGGTTTTGTTCAAGAACTGACTTCTTAAGCCCATACCAGTTCCATACCACTGAAGTGACATTTCCACCTTGTTTTGATACAAGCTCAGCCCTCGGTGGAGTGTTGGCTGCATCCATTTTGGCTGCTGCTTTGTTTTGAAAATGTGTGTGTGTTGGTCTGTGGGAAGCGCTGGTAAAAAAGGTAGTAAGGCTCATTTTGTCTTTGCATTACATCAGAAATGAGCAGCGTTTTTGGATATTTTTGATGAAAAAGATAAAATGTCTGTATGTAAAGATGTAAAAACTCGATTACATCATTGACAATGGCGTTTAAACTGTAATTCAAAATAACTAAATTAATTGTGAAAATCACCCAGCTCTAGTTTGCACCTTTCCATATCAAGTATCTTTTAATGCATGTTCCAAAAATAATCAATTTAAAGTAAGAACCAAGAATTTAGAGCAATTAAGGAAATTAAATCAAATGTATCCAATACCACACATGCTCACTATCATTGGTTTACACTTTTATAATACAGCTGAGAAGTACTGACAGCATTCAGGAGAGCAGAAAACAATAAATTACGTTAGATTCAGTCACAATACACTTTTCTAAATGTATTTTGGATACGGTCACTACATAAAAACCACCTGCATCTATCTTTAAACATGGCACACAGTTAATTGGATTTTGTGTATCACAGTAAATTTCAAATAATAACAATTACATTCATATTTTTAGTAGCATTTTTAAATAGAACTGAATGTTTTTCTCTGTTTCAGCTTATCATGTCTCAGAATACATCCAATTTATAATGCATGCCATGTATCATTAATGTCTTGGAGTATAACTATGGGGCATTCTGCCATATCGCCCACCCCTACGTACTGTGTCATTCATCACAACAACGATATGAATGTTTACTTGCAGTGCTCATGGCAGCTGTTGATACTCCCCCTGGAGCTTTTGCTCTTGGAAGAGTCTAGTTGCTACTCTAAAAAGTGACACACCCGAATGCTGAAGTCGGGTGTGTTAAGATTAGGGTTGGGACTAAAACTCCACAGGCTGGTGGAACTCTAACAGCAGGGCTGGGCACCTCTGGATTAAGGTACAGATTTAAACTGTAGAGGTTAAGTGCACACACACTAATATTTGGCTATTAGTTTTTTTTACAGTTGACTCACTGATAAAAAGATGGAACATTAAGAGAAGCCTTCACAAACAAAACTAATCAACACATTAATTAAACTTTAAACAAAACACAGCCTTTAGGAAATGAACCTTAAACACAGACTAGTGGGCGTGTAACACTCTCTGCTACTGAACACAGACAGTCACTTCTGGGAGTTGCATCATGCGATAATACTCTACTTACATATTATCCTTATCTTTAGGCAAAGAATCTATGACATCTTATGAGTACTAACTCAAATACATTTATTTAAGACTAAAATACTGAACCGTACATGTAGGTGGGCTATGCCTTACTGACAGTGAGTCAAGTCTGAAATGTTAAGTCACACCATGATGCTTTATATATAGGTCAGGACCACATCCTATAAAACCAGGGAGCACACACTCTTCATAACTTTTCAAAAGTAGTGGTAAATCTAGTGGTTGACATATAAACAAAATTACTCTGATTAAAAACAGTTCTAGAGAAACTACCACGTCAGAACGGCTCACCGAAGTGTTTCATGCCTGTAACATGAAACTAATTATGAACACATTTTCTGATGTTTCTGATATAATGCTTTATAATAGTTGTGTCATAACATTTTGGTCTAAAATGCATTTTAATCAACTTATCATAATCCATGCATCGTGGAGGGATACATGCAAGGTGATCCAATAGAAAATTGTTTACAAAAGTTTTTTTACATTTAAGTCAAACCACCTGAATCTGTTATACAGAAATTTCCCCCTTTAAAAGTAAACGATATGTATCACCTACCTCAATAGTGGGGTCATACTCGTCCACAAAGTGGTTCTGGATGAGCTGGATGGTCAGTGCACTTTTGCCAACGCCTCCTGCCCCGACTACCACCAACTTGTATTCTGTCATCCTGAGAGGAAGAGAAACAGCAACACCACAAATCAAACTCACACCTGAAAAACAACAACCACAGCGATGTGTTTGTGTACCGTCGCAGTCAGTGAATCTGTAGTCAGCTAACGTACTCTTAAAAAGCTGTGAGACAGTTTAACAATTTGGGCTGAAAACGTCAAACTTTGACAGCCACGGCAACAGATAGTAAACTTAAAATGCAACACTAAACTATCACCAACTGTCTGTAAAGTCACGGCTGTACTGACGTATTTCTGGCCGCCACTCAACGTCGTCAAACCCGCATCGCCGAAAAACATTTATCTAACGTTAGCTAATCTGGCTAAGTGGCTAGCAGGCTAACTTAAAACTGATCCCGGTACTTTTCAGCGATTACATGTAAACAGCTGCTAAACATCAGGAAAATAATGCGGATTATTATATCAACTGTAATGTCTTACCTGGAATACAGCCGTCAAATTAATCCCGTATTCCCGAAAGAAACGCGAAGAAAAGCCAATTTAGTTTGAATGAAGAGGAAGGATTAGCCACTGAGCCTCATTACGTTCGCCCTAAACTGTTCGTAACCACTCGTACAGGATGTGTTTAGGGTGTAGCGGTTTCAAAACTAGTCGTACTTCATTACAAGAATCATTTATAAACGTTTGTTTCAGTTTCAGCAGAAAAAATCCAAATAAATCTGGTCGGCGCGGCGCACGTTAGCTCTCCTCGGCTAAGACACTCCCTGATTCATTGTGGGCGAGGAGGGGCGGGACTAAAAGAGCCACTGGCCAATGACGCCACGCTGCTGGTTATGAGATCACACACTATTGGCCAACGAGTAAACAGAAAGAAGAGCTGCCCAATAGGAGTGGATGGTAGCGTTCCACTTTCTTTCTTGTTTCGTCCGTCCGTTTCCTGACCAATCAGCCGGCGTGTAGCACTTTAAAAGGACAGAAGAGGTCAGCATAGAGTTACTGCGGAGAACACGCAGACTTGAAGAAGTTCCTTTCTTTTATTTTGTATTTCTTAAAGTGATGCATCTAATTTTGCTGTCTCACGGACAAACCTACCTATTATATGACTACACGGTGTCTTAAAGAAGCAATATGTAAGATGACACAATCAATATGAAAGATTTCAGTTCTAAAATTAACTTGAATAACACTTTTAATGGTATGTCAAATAGATTCACGTATCGTATTGCAGAGATATCTACTGAGGTTAATAAGCTAACGTAAGTCTTGTAATACCACTTCGAGGTACTTTATGGTAGTTCTGTAATTACGTTTGGTCTAAAATGCATTTTAATCAATTCATTTTAATCTATTTGTGGCGGAGGGATACATACAGGAAGAAATCTTTTTTTTCCAGACATAACTATTTTATTATCGTCACAGTCGAGTCACATTATTATGACCACTCCCTACATTACACAACGGCAGTGTGTAGGTGGCAGTGTAATGGTCTGAGGAATGTTTTGTGGTCGTATAGATCCTCCTCCACGCCCCCTTCAGCAGGTGTGGGATGCAGCTGAGTCCAGATACCTGTGACTACCTACCAGGACCTTATTGAGTCTAACAGCCCGTCTAGCTACTGTCCGTGCTGCACACGGCGGTTACTCTGGATATTAGCTCATATTATTATAGATATTAGGTCATAATAATGTGACTCGACTGTGTAAAAGGTCAGGGCAGGCGTCAAAGAAGGAGACAGAGCGACTGTAGCTACACTTGACCAACAAATAAACGGCCACGCGAATCATACAGATGTCTTCTGGAGTTGTTTTATTTCGATCTCTCTCTCTCTCTCTCTGTCTCTCTCACTTTTGACACTGTAAAAACTACAAGAAAAGAAAGGACCTGGTTTAAGATGTGGATTTTCTCAGTCTCTCAAACTAGAGAGACTGAATTGTAGTTAAACAGTTCCAAAGCACAACAGAAATGAGCACATCTTACACAAAATAACACAGCTTGCATCACATAGTCAGTGTAAAGGCATATCAAACAACATTATAAACAAAATATACACAATTACTGTGTGCACCATTTAGACCATGTGTAGGACTGGTTAAGTTTGGTACCGCATGTCTCTCTCTGCAAACACACTGAATCAGACCCATAATCCAATGGTTCTTCTTACTAGATAGTTGTGTGACACATCATTTACCATTAAAGAAAGCATTTCAGAAACAGAAATCAATTATTTAACCAAAACGATAAATTGTAAATACATTTTAGTAGTGATTGGGAACTGAAATTATGAAATTTTAACAAATTCGACAATTTGACAGATTGCCTCAGTTTACATATTGCTCCTTTAACGTTTTGAATAATGCTACAATTATTATTATAATACAATCATACAACTACTATTATTATTCCAATAGGGCTACATTGGAAAGGTGACTCCCGTCCTGGAGGGGCAAAGACCCTCACAGTTTGGTGATTTCCCTGGAAAGCCTAGTCATTTGATAAGTTGACTCTGTTTAGCTTGTGCAGGGAGGGATACCAACAAACTGAACACAGGCTGAGTGGAAACAGATCCTCTATGTTATCTCGTTATACAACTGGATCCTTTAATGTCGAAAATAGTATTTGTTTACGTGATACACAAAAGAGCTGTTTACCCAACAGGAGCATTAAACTGAAATGTCCTAAATGGAAACAAAACCATGAAAACAGTGCCTCCCACCATGAGGGCTATTATTAAGTGGAAGTAGCAACGGAGTGAATAAAAGTCTAATTTGAAGACTGCAATAACAACAGGCTCAACAAACAACGAACATCTTTTAGAAATGCTGCCTTTCAGCTCATACTAGGGAGTTGCACGTAGGTTGGTGTATAAAATATAAATAGTGTCACTTGAATGACCTACATGCTTCGAAGCGGAAAAAAATGGTTGTGTCTCAAATGGCTCTGTACTCCCTAAATAGTGCGCTAGGTAAGTTTTACAATTCTAGATTCTACAGCTAAATAATGAGCTTATTGTCAAGTGTGGATGTGGGTGGATCACAAATAGCTATTTTTAAACAAGATTTTGCACGGTTATGAGGCAGGAGCCGGTATTTCAATTACTACGTAGCGCACTATGTAGGGAGCAGGGAGCCATTTGATATTCAGCCTCCACTGAGGGAAGATCGGTGGACTGGCACTATATAACACTCGCAGTGGTAATTTGGTGATAAAAGAATTTAGAAAGTGAAGTTTTTTGTATTAAGCACAATTGCTGTGTTATCATATGTTCATTATTATATAATACGAACTTACGAAGTTCATGAAATGGCGGTAGTAGGCTATACAGAGATGGGCAACCGACCAACAGTCCGTGGTTGCCTAACAGCAATACTATACTTTTGTTTATGTCAATTATTATGATATATTGTGTATTACAATAGCGTAGTAAGGTTTATTGCTTTTATATAAAGCAAGTAAGTCGACAGGTTGGTATAAAGTAATAATAAAAAAACATCGAATTAAAGAATGTAAAAAAAGCAAGTTCTGATTGGCTGACTTGTCTTTCGTTTGTAATGACTCCTCTTTACCACTAGATGTCACCGGCAGTGCAGGACAACAGGGTTGATGTTACCGCTCTCCTCCCAATGACAGATGGATGGAGGGATTATCTTGGTGATTTTAGGCAAAGATTAGAAGAGAGCAGATGCCCTCAGTGGGTGGAGAGAGAGAGGATGGGCATGAAGAGAATGAGAGAGATGGAAAAATAGGCATAAGCAAGAAGAGGAGACGTGTTGGGGAAAATTCCAGTGAAGTGTAAATGTCATCAGACGGAAAGTGCACTACCTGCCAGTGCTGTGATCAGGATTACTCCTCAGAACAATTACTGAACGCTGAACACAGGATTAATATTTCATCAGTTTTATTTTACACAGGGAAATCTCACATGTACAGTTTATCCATATATTTTCCTTTTTTTCCCCCAAAAAAAGAATAAAAAGAATTAGCTATTATTTTTACACATTCTTCACAGGTTGCATGACATCATGAAAAAAAAAGAATTGTTTTCGGAGAGTAGCACACAAACGAACAAACGAAACAACTAAAAAGTAGAAACAACATCGAATTAAAGGGGCCAGAATGCCTTGATTTGCTGTTCTTCTGCTCAAACCAAGCCCTGAATCAGAGGGTGTGGATGTTAACATGAGGAAATCATAATATTTATAGATTGTACTTGAGAAAAATATATCCTAGTAGTTAGGGGTGTACAGGAATATCCATACACTTGAGTACTGCAATATTATTTTTTGTGATATAATATTGATTCTCAAAAACACAGTATTGAATTTTAATGAATAGTTTAATGTAACACTTGGTGGCAGATGGTGGCTCATTTTTGTTGTGTTTCAATACATCTAGAGCTGTTACACTCTATAGCTCCAACATAAACACGTTGCATAAGGTTGCACCGGCAGTTTTAACATTCTCAAACCTATGCATATATGTTTTGTGTTTATTACTGTGACAGTTGTCCTAAAATTAAAAGTTTTTAATATTACAATATACCACCTTTCTTACAATATTGCAGTATATCGCAATATACTGAATCGAAGCCCCTGTATCATTATACGTATCATATCATCAGATTCTTGCCAATACACGACCCTATTAGCAGTTATGTGTTACTTTTTTTATTAGAAGATGTTGTTACTCTGCAAACACAGTTACGTTGGGACAACTTACTGTTTGGTGCCCACAACGATGTCACATTGTTGAAATGTAATTCCTCAGAAAGTTTTGACAACATTATCTGACAACGCTGTAATAACGTAGTGGCAATGTTGTCAGTGCATGGAACTGTCATGACATTTTGATAAGTTGCCAACAGGTAGTTATAGTACCATAAACAATGTTATTCAGCAGTGACGTTGTGACGGCCTTGTTTAGACAACATATCACATATACAGCCCCACCGTTTGCCAACATTGTAGCAACGTTGCAAGAATGTAGACAATGTTGTGACAATGTTAAGTGTGTCCATAATTATAGTGCATTTTTCCCCCCAGACCTCCACTTATATGACATGTTGGGATTTACATTCCACAAAAAACACTTAAAGTAAATGTTAACATGACCATTTCCCAACCTGTCTTTATCCCTTAGATTATTAATATTTGTTACTGTGCCTTTAAGACTGATATATGTAAATGAGCTTTGTTCTGATTGGCTGTACTGTACTGTGCCTCATTCAGAAAGTAGTCTGTGTTAAAGCACTCCTTTCTTTAGTGTGAGTGGACGGAGCTAGAGTTCTGCATTCTGAATAGGCAGATATATAGAAATGTGTTGTTTTTTGTGACATCATCAAAACACAGAATTCAACAAAGGCTGTTTTTACAGCTTAGCATCCATACATGAAGTGCATGGGCTTGAAAAGTAAACAGTATGTATGAAAATGTAACAATATTTACATAATACTTCAAACACTTATTTAATTTCATTTTTTTGTGATAGAGGCCCTTTAATTGATTTTTATCATATGGTTTGCTCATCACTTAAATACAGTGAGGTGCAATCACTCATATACGAGATACTCTAGATTGATTTTATTCTGATTGTTATATCATCTGGCCTCTTTTCTTTATAATTTTGGCCCAAAATATCTTCTAGTTATCTGAAATCTGTGAAGCTGTTTACTAGCTGGAGTATTAGTTCATAATAGAATCACTTAATACACGTATCTTCAACAAACTGGCTTCATGTTGTCGTTCAAGCTTTCCATGAAATAGGCCCTTTAAGTTACTGCTTTTGAAGATGCAAGCTTTCTCTGCAACAGTATCCAAACACTTGCGAGGGCTGATCATGCTTTTTAGTTGCCAAATGTGGTACGGAGAGTGACTGTGAAGTTGTAGGAGGGGAAGAATATAGAGAACCGGGCCGCTGTTGTTTAGCTTTGCGCGAAAGAACATTGTGCTTAGAAGGCTGGACCGCCATGGCTGAAGATCCAGAAGTGAGAACATGGACAGATGGTGGTGGGGTGCATAAACTCATTATGGAGAGTAGTAGTGATGAGTGGGCAATAGATTTACTGGATGGAGAGACCTTCAGGCTTTGTCTTTCTCCAAAACTTCAGTTATTGCATAATTCACACCACACGTAATATTAGCACGTCCACTTTCGATCATGTAGGCTGCACATTCACCCATCTGATAACAACACTCATTTACCATACGCATAGGAACACAAGGAGCTGTGCACAGCAAAGAAAAACACACACACAGACATTACACCCCCCTCACGCACACATACCCCCACACACACACGTTACACTCACACATATTACATCCCATCTCATACAAACACACGCACACACATATTACACTTACACCCCCTCCACACACAGTATTGTGCAAAAGTCAGAGACCACCTTTTATTTCAGTCATTGCCAGCTACACATCCTTTCAGTCCCATTGTGCTGAGTCAGATCTGAAGTTATAGTGGAGCTTGTTTTTCTCTTCTTTCTCAGTGTTGGTGGTCCAGCAGACCTTGTCCAGTTGTAAGGGGTACCATTTCCTCCTCTTTTCTCTCTTTTTTCCTTCAACTGTTTCCTCTTATATCTAATTTCCATATGAATATCACACAGATCATGAATAACTTTTGCTTAAAGCATTATGTGAGAATTGGTATGTTGTGCTCTTGGCATTCAGCTGCAAAGTTATTTAACTTTAACACCACCACAGAATCTAAACCCCCTTTACGTGCATGCATGATTTTGGTTGTTTCTGTGCATAAATGACTGCAGTTGCTGTCATCTGCTGCGTCCATGCGCCTGTATGTGGAATTGAAGAGTCTATAAAGTTTTAAGTCTTGTTTGTAGTGAGATTGACACAGCCTGACAAAAGCTTTTGGCCTGAGATGAGGTCATTCTGGCCCTGGAGGGTCAATGACAGTTCTCCCTATTATAAGTTAGTGCACCATCAAAACAATTCTGAAGCTGTTATTTTATGGTACAATCAATACATAATGTTGCTGTAAAGTCCATTTTATTATACTAAAAATGAAATTAATCAAGGCCCTGACTTTTGCACAGTACTGTACACACACACACTCACATATACATGTGTATCCGCTGTTCATCATCATATTAAGTGCATTACAGTGATTTTGGCAGAAAGCCTAAAATACTGAAGTTAAAACACAGCACCATCATTATCCACACTGACAAACTCCCTCAGAAACGCTGTAGCATATTCATGTATCTGTACAGCATCTCTCAGTTTGATACAACTTCTCAGCAATCTCATTCATTTACACACAATCATACTCATTCACTCATCGCATTCGTACACTTTTACTGCCTAGTCACATTAAAATCTAGCATGTTAATGAATTTAAGGTCATTTTACACTGTAGATTTTACTGTGGACAGTATGTCATTACATTGAACTGTTCACTTTTATACTAATGCGCTCTCTTTATTTTTTAAAGTATATATTATGAGTTTCTGTCACTATGTAAGCTCCCTTTCTACCTCTTCTCCATAAAGATAACTATTCCTGCCCACTGGTTGTACATACTCTTCTGTTTTGTCCCAGTCTGAGACCCACCCGCCTCCGCCCCCAGCCCCGCCCCCATTAGGCCCTGCAGGATTTGGTTGGTTTATTGCGCCATACTGCCCACCCGTCCTGTAAAGCTCTTCCGTCTCATTGGCAAGCTCGTCTTCTCCCAGGATGCCACATTTCTCCTCGCTGGTGTCTTCAGCATCTGCCCAAGGCTGCTTCTCTCCTGACGCAAATATACCTGAGAAATAAAGGAAATGGTAAAGTGCTTTTTTCATGTAATGATAAATGATCAGCGGCTAAAAATGTGCCTTCTGTAAATATTTGTATGTATCCACATTCAGTTTATCAGAACATTCCACCCAACACATAGTATCTATGTTTATTCAGTACAAATACAAGATATTTAGTGTTTATTTGATCACCTACAGTGTTTGTCTGAAACCTTAATGTCTATAACATATTGCCAAAGTATTGGGTCAAAATTAATTTAAGACTCTGAACATTTTGAAATGTGGGAAGAAGAGGTGATACCATTGTAATATAACAGGTGCATCCATACATATCTTGCAATCGCAGTTACCTTGTTTTACTTCCAGCTTTTCTGTGCTTAATTTACTTCAGAACTTGAGCACATTTGGCGAAATTTTAATTGGTGCCATTGTCATTGATAGGCAAAATCAATGCAGTAAAAATTTAAATCAATGCAGTAAAAAAGTAAAAATCCGAAATTTTCTAAGGCATTATGTAGGAAGTTGGATAAAATTGTGTGATCTTTCATTTGGAATAAGAAATTCACAAAGCTTTGTTACAGGCCAAAATTATGTGGAGGAATGGCTCCACTGAACTTCCAGTCATACCACAGGGCAGCCAAATATGGAACCCCAATGTTCATAAGGTAAAACATCAAATATTGTATTTTTGTACTGCTATCAATTTAATATGGTCAAACGTAATTCATTAATCATTGTTTTCTGTTGGCACTGACCTAACAATATATATATATATATATATATATATATATATATATATATATATATATATATATATATATATATATGCAATTATTGGAAATGCAGTTACATTACTTTTTAGCTACATTAGCCCAGTAGCTAACAAAAACACAAACTATGGACACCTGACTGACAGTATTTACGGTACGAGGATTTTATAAATCCAACCAAACCATCATGACTGTAGACTGAAAAACCTGACAAAAGCTAATTGTTTGCAGCATAACTGTAATGGACAACTAAAACATGGAATATTCTAAATTCATCTGGTAAACATTGCTCAAATATGATACAGAACATGCCAGCTGAAGATGTGTGTGCGGTTCATGAGGCATACCATAGAAGACCACGCCCCCATAGTGCACCAGTGATGCAATGAGAAACACATACTGCCACTCTTCACGTGTCTGTGAACAAAAAATAATACACTGTAGAAATTACAGTACAGTACATGAGTTTGCACAAATGGCCAGACTGATGTCATAGAAGTGGAAATAACAGTCTCTGTGTAGGGAAGTTGTTAAAGTATGTATATACCTTTGTATATTTTTGTATATTCCTTTATATATTTCAGTTATTACTCTATGTATATATTCTAGCTTGTTCTACTTGTTATGTTTGCACTGTTTTTACTACATATATATCATCGCTGTCCAATAACAAAAAACAGATATTTCCAAAATTGAAACTTTACAGTAGAAACCAAAAACATACCTTACTTTCAATGTAAGTCAATGGTACATGTTTTTCATTGGACAGCGACGATATAAAATGCTGCCCTGTAGAGTGATTATCTGAGCCTCACCTCCTTTCAATGTCCTGACATGATGTGCAAATGACAAATAAACTTAAAACTTGAACCTTAAAGTATGATGAAGGTGCAGTGTTTCAAGTCAGCTGCAAGAGATGCATATTCTGGGTTCTTAACTGTAATGGAAACCCACTGGCTGCTTGTATCTACACTCATTGTCCATTTTATTAGCTTCACTTACCATATAGGAACACTTTGTAGTTCTACAATTACAGACTGTAGTCCATCTGTTTCTTTGCATACATTGTTTATTCCTTTTCATCCTGTTCTTCAATGGTCAGAACCCCATAGAGGACCACCACAGAGCTGGTAGTATATGGGTGTTGACAGGGAATAGTCTGCCAAACAAAGCTATACAGCCAACAGCATCCTATGGGCAGCGTTCCTTGACCACTGATCAAGGATTATACAATAACCAGCATTATATGGTAAACCAACAAGGTAGGAGTGTCTAATAGCGTGGACAGTGAGTGGACACAATGTTTAAAAACTCAAGTATCACTGCTGTGTCTGATCCACTAATACCAATACAACCACAAACTAACATTACACTACTCTGTGGTGGTCCAGCAGTGGGGACCATCCATTGAAAAACATGGTGAAAAGGGCTTACAAGGTATGCCAAGATACAATATTCACACAATGTTAAAAGGCGACATCCATATTTAGATGGTGTAAATAAATGCATGAGTTGGCAAATGTTTCAGAAGCAAAATGCAATGATGCAATAATGAGTGCAAGCATGTCAGTGTGTTGGGGGCATGTTGTTATTAGCATGTACCTTATGTTTAGTCATGGCCCCCACTATTAGTGGGCACACCATGCCTGATAAAGTGCCCACTCCATTAGAAATGCCCATCAGGATGCTGGCATAACGTGGAGCTATGTCCAGGTGATTCACATTAAATCCTGTCACGAAAAGAGAAAGAACAAGACATTCTGTAAACATCTGATATTTTAAACCAACAAATGGATCCTAGACCAAATCAAACATCACCTCTCACTTATAGCCCAGCTAATCCGAACTGAAGACAAGACATTGGAAGACACTATAATGCCTGGAACAGGTGAAAGTAAAGAGGAAGAGGACAAGCAGCCACAAGATGCATAAGCATCAACATATTCAAAAGAATAAAGAGCCAAGGGAAGATAGGACATTCTGCAGAAACTCTATCTATATAGTCATCAGGAGTTGGAATTGACTTGATGGTTCCTGACTGTCCATTACCATATGCCCTATGATGTCATTAATATGTTATAGGTTCATACTGTAATCTTATGTTAACGTAACAGCTGTTTGGTCATACTTTCCAATATCATGTAGGATGGTCACATGCAGAAGAGCAGAGGTTTTGCCTTAATAATGATTTAAAAGTTGTTAAAAGCACTGTCTGGGTCGCCCTGTTGGAACAAAGGTGGTTTGAACAGCTGAAGGGTTTGAATGCTGACATCACAACATGGGGGCAGTAACAGCCTTGTGACCGGAAGGTTGCCAGCTTGATCCTCTGAACGGCCTGGACACAACTGATGTGTCCTTGAGCAAGGCACCTAACCCCCCCTAACTGTCCACTGTGCGCCATGGATGGGGCTACAGACCCCTCTGGGCATGTGTGCTCACACTGTGCATGTGTTCGCTAGTGTGTGTGTATGTGGGTGTTTCACTGCACAAATGGGCTAAATGTAGGGGTCAAATTCTTCTGTGTGCAAGCACAAATGTGTGGTATTGTACTGTATACATGTAGGGGCTTTAGTGCTAGTGTTCACAGAGTCAAACCTTTTTCAGTTGTTGTGAAATTGTGAGAATAATTCTGTACATTAAATGATGTCATATGCTGAATTACATGAACTAACATTGTTAAATCGTGTCAGACATGCCCACCTGATAAAGACATAAAAATAATGGTGTCCCTAAACCTTTGCCAGACAGTGTATGTGCAGTTGTATTGTTGAGTTGTATTGTCAGAGTCATGTGTCCTGTGTTGAGTGTTCTAACCTGAGATTGCGAATCCACTGAAGCCAACAGCTAACACGAGGAATGATATAGCCACTCCTTTAGTGTGAGAGAAACCCACCACCAGCAACAGAGTGGCCTCCATTCCAAACCCTGCAACATACACATTCATTAACCACAGTACACAGAATTTTGTACAATAAACCACAATCACATTTGGAAGCACAACATGAAACTGGTGGAAATCTGCACCTGTTTATCATAAATTTAAACTTTATGTTATTATTCAGTAAGTACTGAGCACTATAGTATACAAGTTGTAGAAACTGAAGGGCCTCTAAAAACAGTTGGGTGGGCGGTGCAAGGGTCCAGGTGACACGCTCCTGAGCATCCAAACTACAGTGTATTATATTTTTATAGTTCATGTTCTGTGTGTACCTGTTTGCTGCTCTGTGAAATATTATTGAATCTCACATACATCTGTGTCAGTTTAATGTTCCAGTATGTGTTTGTGTGTAAGTATGACTGTGTTATGCATCAGCGATTATTGTCCCAGCTGCTAAACCTGAACCAGACACTACAAACACACACATACACACACACACACACACACACACACACACACACACACACACACACACATACGCACACACAGAGTCTGTGTATCCCCTCTATATCTCTCTCTCACCTCCACAGTTCATGAGCTTGCGGACGTTTGTAGTGCTCATTAGGTTGTGTGACCTCAGGTAGTCAGCCAGCTGCCCCCCCACTGGCACTATAATGGTCATCACCAGGTGAGGAAGTGCAGACACCAACCCCACCTGAGAGAGAGAGAGAGAGAGAAGAAAGCATAAGAGTAAACGAGAGAGTAAGTTAGGGTTGTAATAGACAGGATAACTAATCTGTTGTAGTGTTATTGGTGTAAATGCTTAATTTATCTGTTTCTTTTCTTGTTTAGAGGTGAACGAGTCTAAAGCTAAAGCTGTGGATATGTGCAAATGAAAGTTGGACCGTTTAGGTTCCATATAGCCAAAGTTGTCTTCTATTTCAGTCTATATCAGTTGTGTAATACAGAGTACCGAGGCAACACTAAAAGAATAGTTGGAAACACGATTCCACAAGGACAGAGCACAAATCTGCAAACAGCAGCTTAAATGCAGTTTGGCACATCATCCAATGCCAAAGCCAGAGATTTCTATTTATAAGTAGTTTATGTGAGCTGTAAGCATATATTGGTAAAATTCTACTTGGGTTCTGTTACATTAACACCAACATAACTGTGCCATAAGCCATACAGTGTTATGGCAACGGCCATATGCTATTATGACATGACATATTTTGTTCTGCCATATAACAGTGTCCTGTAATCATTAGTCTCGGTACCTTTCACCACTTAGAAGAACCAAGACCTATTGGTGTTTGCACACTGAGGAATTTGACTTCCGTATTTCAGTCATCCATGCAATGAAACACCTACCCACACACACACTAGGAGGCAGTAAGCACATCTTCCTGGGGTACTGTTAGGGTTAGGTGTCTTGCTCAACGGCACTTAGGGGATCAAACCACCAACCCTCCTGGTCCCAAAGCTGGTTTTCCAACCTGCAGCCCATGACTGCCCCGCAAAGGCGGCCATATCTTTGCAGATAAATTCTATACAACTGAACTAACATCATGTCTGATGTCACGACAGCTTAAGTCCTATGTCTAGTTCTTGGTTGTGTACTAGTTAGCCGTCATTATGTCAACTGTCATGAAGATTACTGGTAATGCTTACATGTGACTGTTATATTATGTCATGGCAGTTCATGACATGATGCAATATCTGCAATCACATGTTTAAAAGTATAAAATAATTTAACAGACAGCCTTCTGATGAATGACCCAGGACTTGGATTGGCCTTAGACTAGAGTCTACAGGCCTCTGCAATCTTTAGAATGCAACTGTGTATGTCCGTATCCTCAAGTATATACCCAGGTTAACTACTGTGCTCTAGGTGTGTGTGAGCAGGTATGGGTTTCACCTTGCTGATCTCGAAGCCAAACACCTCCTCGAAGTATGCAGGCTGGCTGATGAGGAGCAGGTAGAACGTCCAGCTCCTGCAGAAGTTAGCCACGATGATGGCATACACTGGCATCGAGGTGAAGAAGTGACGCCAGGGTGTCTTAAATTTCTGCAGAGAACAGAAAAAACAGAGGTCTCAGTCACACACACACACACACACACACGCTCAGAGCTCAGCATATTACAGCAGCAGCAAAAAGACAGAGGGGAAATGGGGAGAGAGAGAGAGAGAGAGCACACTCTGAACGTGTGCCTGAGAGGGAGAAAGAAAGTGTGTTTAAATATCTCTATATAAGTAAAACATCACTGAAAGAAAGAAGGAAAACTCATTCACTTGATGGATAGCCCACTGTAGATGCTTCATAGGTGCTTATCATTCATTTAACTTGCATTAAACTGATTATAACTAATAACACAAAGCCTTGGTTGAGTCTTAACCTAACCTGAACACTATTAAGAAACAACTGATAGCTTGTTATTATGTATATTAAAAACACAGACTGACTATATTTAGAAAAAATCTAAATATATCTTAATGAAACTTAAAAAAGCTTCAAAGCAATTTGAGCCCATTTCTATTGATCCACTTGTTATGTAATGTAAACACAATGTCAAGAGCGGCTATAGTTTTTTTAAATGGTGTAAAAACATTGCCACACTGTAAACCATGATAAGTTGAGTCTTCTCAATATTGTAGGTGACTCGTGGTAACCAATCAACCAATCAATCAAGTTTAGAAACTTATCAGAATTGACAGTAGTTTAAGTTGTCTTGTTACAACCAAATGGACCACTTAACTGACCACTAAACACTTTCATGGTTAGAACACCTAAACTATATAGGGTGCATAGAAAGTTGCATTTTACCCAGATATAACACGCAAATGGAAAAATAAGAGCAAATAAACAGAAATAAACAGAAATTTATATCTAAGCTAGGAATTCTGGGTAATGATGTCCTATATTCTCTTATTGCTTATCTCTTTGATTTTTTTTTCACCCACTTAAATAAGTGCACTTGAGTTTTCAACCAGACCGTACAAACACCTGGATTGCCTGGATTTAGTGATAGCAATTACACAAACTGCACAAAATAACTAAATATAACTTCAATATTTAGGTACAAATAACATGACCTTCTGTGCAGATTCAGCAGTTTAGAGAAGATTCCTGGCGATTCCTGGGAACTAAAAATAAATACATGTCTACAATTTTTATTTTTATACTGCTGTCTTGCTTGTTGTATTTAAAACACTGCAAATGTGGCTCTTATTTCATTCTTAAAGGGGAAGTCCACTGAATTATCCAAACTTTCTGTATAATTATATAGTGAAGATGCAGACAAAATGAGTAGGTGTAAAATGTTCTGTACTAGAGAGACTTACTGAGTCAGAATTTTTCATAGTGGTGTTGATGGGAACCAATGTAGATTGGATCAATGGATTAGATCAGTGGATCAATGTAGATTGAGTGAATGGAGCTGATTGATTATGAAGCTGAATCTAAATCCTAATGCATCAGATTAACCACTAAAAAAATAAAATTTGCAGTAAATGGGACCAATTTCATGAGAAAAAATATCAATCTTAGACTTGCAACTGTGACTGCAAGTTTCAGTTAATCAATTAAATTCTTAGAAATGGTAGCAGCTCAATGCCAGGGCCCTTTACCCAAAGTTTCACTGTAAAACTGCCTCATACAAGGCCAACCATATGGTAATGACAGTTACAAGCTTAAACTAATACATACATAATGTCTTCTGTAAGCTGTACACGTTTGTGTTTAATCAAGAAATACTGTTCAAAAACAGTATTAATGCATCAGCAATAACTTAGCGCTAACATACTATAGGAAATCCAATAGGGTCGCTAGCAGAAATTAGCCTTACCTTAGAGTTATGCCATTTTTTTTACATAACTGAAAGCCTAACTCCAACAGTCATGGTCAGTATGTCAGTGTGCAGATGTATGGCCATTGTTCGAATGTGTTAAGGTGTGTTCACATATTTAGAGAAAAGGTTTTTATTGGTTAATTCATTACATTTTCTGTATTGCTGTTTATATCTTGCTGATGTAACACATTTGGCATAATTGGAAGAATAATAATTGCTCTAAATAGTAAACCTAAATAAAGAACTCAAGTGTACACCTGAAGGGGATTGACCAGTCCTGCTGTTTCTCCGATTGCATCCTCAATGTATTTCCTTTCCTCCGGGGTGATGGTAGGGTGGACAGCTGGGCTCTCATATGACACCAAGATCCAGAAAAGGTACCATAATACCCCAACACTACCTGAGAGAGAGAAAAAAGGGGAGCAGGAAAAAAGAAAGATAGTTAATCATGATTACATTAATACATCCACAACACTTTCTCAACTCGCTCAAACTACATCCAGGTCTTCATTAAGGTTGTGGGGACTTGTCAACCTGAGCCCAGTATAACCTACTGTAAGCTTTATCGTGTAGAGGATTTTTTAATTATTTTTTTTTACAAAAAATCCCAACAGATATAAAGATACATAAAAGTTGGTTGTGCATGTAATGGTTACTTACCGTATACATAAAACACAGAGGACCATCCAGTATACTGCACTAACACTCCAGCTAAAGGCATGGCCACCACAGCTCCAGCATACGACCCTAATTTACACAAAGATCCACAAACAGGAATCCACTCAGAAATAAGTCACTTGATAATAAAAATTAATGCAAAAGACTTTAGAGTTTAGTCTGACGATCCGTTCCCAGCAAAGCTCATGTATACACATGCCAACAGCCAGCATGCAGTCTTGAGTTAAGTTAATATAATGTAATATACACCTAGAATATGATATATAATTCTCAGTGGTTCGTGTCTCACCACAGAAAGCTGTCGTGGCCAATCGGCTTCTCTCGAGAGGTGGAGCCCATTTGGCCCAGATCCCATGGCATGCAGGATATGACACCCCCTGTGGATGCAGCGATATGAATAAGGGATGCAAGATGAGCATTAGCATCATAAGTAATGGACAAATGATAAACCATAAAAATGAAACATTATTATGGCCAGAATTAATACAGCGTCCTGTGTTGTGTCCACTCATTGCCTTTATTACAGCTTCCAAATCTGAAATCTGCTAGGGTGCATTTCCATGCTTTCAAAGTTCAGTCTTGGAAGTTGGTTGCATATTCTGCTTTTTTTATAATCTAAGTAATCCAAACACATTCACTGAGTTGAGGTCTGGACTATGGATTGGTCAGTCCGTTATTCTGAGACCACCAGAATCTTCCCAGTTTGACTTTCTTCTTTTTTAGTTTCTTAGGAACAACTTGACAACTGACAATTACACATCCTTTCAGACCCATAGTGCTGAGTTGTTCTGTGAATGTCTTCAGATCTGAAGCAAGAGCGGGGCTTGATTTTGTCCTGTTCTTCAATCATTCATGTTCATATACTGTAAATGGGACCAGTTTTATGAGACAAAATGTAATTTTAGGCCTTCTGGAGGTCTGAGATACATACCTGTGACAATATGAGAAGTTTCAATCAATTACTAGAAATGGTAGCAGTTCAATGCCAGAGTCCTTCACCCAAAGTTTCACTGTAAACTGGCCCATATAAAGCAAACTATATGGTAATGACTGTTACAAGCTTTAAATAATACATGCGGAATGTCTTCTGTGAGCTTCTGTTAATGTGTATCAGCAATAGCTTATCACTAACATACTATAGGAAATCCAATAGGGTCGCTAGCAGATATGAGCCTTACCATAGAATTCTGTCATTTTTTGGCCTGAACTGAAATCCTAACTCTAATAGTCATGACCAGTATGTTAGTGTGCAGATGTGTGGCCAGTGTTCGAATGTGTGACGATGTTTTTCTGGTTAGTTCATTACATTTTCTGTGTTGCTGTTTATCTAGTGCTGATGCTGATGGGTCATCAGCACATTGTTTTGCAAACAGCAGCAGCTTCCCACTTGACCTTCACTGTGCATTTCTCAGGAACAACTTGACAACAGACAAGTACACAGTCTTTCAGACCCATAGCGTCCTGTGGATGTTTTCAGATCTGAAGCAAGAGCGGGGCTTGATTTTGTCCAGTCTCTCAAAGACACTCAATGTGCTCTTTTTCAATCATTCATGTTTTGATATACAGAAAATGGGACCAATTTTTATAAGACAAAGAGTACATCTAGGCCTTCTGGAGGTCTGAGTTACATACATGTGACTGTAAATATGAGAAGTTTTAATCAATTCTTAGAAATGGTAGCAGCTTAATGCCAGAGTCCTTTACCCAAAGTTTCACTGTAAACTGCCCCATACAAAGCAAACTATATGGTAATGACTGTTACAAGCTTAAAATAATACATACATGTTATTGTGCAGATGTATGGCCAGTGTTCGAATGTGTGAAGGTGTTTTTCCTAGTTAGTTTATTAAATTTTCTGAATTGCTGTTTATCTAGTGCTGATGCTGATTGGTCATCAGAACATTGTTTTGCAAACAGCAGCAGCTTCCCACTTTGACCTTCTTCACTGTACATTTCTCAGGAACAACTTGACAACGGACAAGTACACAGTCTTTCAGACCCATAGCGCTGAGTTGTCCTGCAAGAGTGGAGTTAGATTTTTTTCTGTCTTTCAAAAGAGTGCTAAACGCTTAAAGCTTAAAGCTTTCACTTCAACTTTTAATTATGTATCAAATTCCAGTTTTGGAAGCTTTTTAAAAAATGTACTGTCCTTTCCCCTCTTGATATATAACATCTTTAGAGATATCTCTTAAAAATAGATAAACTTGTTCTTAACGATTGCTTTGTCTTGGTGGTCTCTGTGCAGTATTGTGTGGTTTAGAGCATTTTAGTACATATTATAATGTACTAACTGAAGAACAGACACCAGGACAGCTCAAAACAAAAGGGAAAAAAGGCAATTAAACATAAAGAAGATTTACAGTGTTAAACGAAACTTTACTCTCTCACACACATTCACACACACAAAGCACAGATGGCGTACCTCCACAAGACCCTGGCATATCCTGACCATTATGACACATCCATAGTGGACGCGTGCCGCGGCCGGTATCAGCATGTTCAGCACGGACGTGGCCACAATCGCGAAGCCAAACACTCTGAAACAAACAGAAACACAAATGTTCTTCAGAATATTTCTTCTGCGTAGACCAGCGAGCAGTGAAACACGTCAGTTCTGTCTGATCATCACACTGAAATGTAACAACACACGGATAAACTAAGAACCTGTTAGCAGCAAATTTCTGACAGATGAATCCTCCCGGGATCTGCGTGACAATGTAACCCCAGAAAAACGATCCATGGATCATCCCCACTGTCTCTGGATCCCACGTGAACTGAGCGGCCTGGAGAGATAGAAGGAAGGTGAGAGAATAGAGAATGAGAGAGAGAAAAAGTGAAGGGAGAGAATGCGTAAAGAGAGAGAGTCAGAAACAGACAAGTGGAGGAACGAGAGACAGAGCAAAAGAGATTACGAAATAGAGTAAGTAAATAAATAAGAGAGGGGGAAATTGAATTGGGAGACATAGAGAAAGATAGTGAAGAGAGGGAAAGAGAGAAAAAGAGAGTGAGAGAGTAAAAAATGGGAAATTAGAAACAAAAAAGTAAAAGAAAAAAAGAGAAAACAGAATGTGTGAGAGGAAAGATAAAGAAATATAAAGAGAACAAATAGGAGAAATAAGAGAAAGAGTCAAAGAAAGTAAGAAAGAGAGGAACAAGATAGGGAGAGATACAGAGAGATGAAGAGAGTGAAAGGAGTGAAAGATGGAAAAGGAATAAGTGTGAGAGGGTAAAGAGAGAGTGAAATAGAGTGAAGAGAGAGAAGGAGAGGAAAAGAGAATAAGAGATGGAGCAAGGAAGAGAAAGGGAGGAGAGAGAGAGAGACAATAGGATAGCGCTTTTATCCAGAACCTCTTTCTTCACACTTGTGTAAGCAGTCTGTGAATTTGTGTTGTCGTCTTCACATAAAACAATCAGCTCATATATACTTTAAAGCAAAACAATATCAACTCTCTTAAAAGCTGCACAGTGAGTATTAATCAGTGTTGTACCAATATATGCAAATGATCTGAGCTTTTCTCATGACTTCTGATAAAAATCACAGCTGTTTTTTAATTTTAATGACATATACCTGCATATCGTGAAAAATTCTTTAGAAACCCGACTGTACAGTAACTGTTCTTGCACAGTAAGCAGTTTTACAGCACAGTTTAATAAGAACTGGTTGAGTCCTAATGCCAGGTTTCAAATCATGACTCTGTGAGGCTCAAAGGACCAAAGGAAAAAGCATACTTTACTTTATGAATGTCATCAATGTAATTAGACTTTTTCTTCTATGTAATTTGGCCATTTCCTCTGGTCAATTCATTAGTGGAACGGGTATTTTTAAAATGATTGAAACAACTCAACAATGACAAATATGGAGGGGATATGTTGTATCTTACTTTCACCCAATGCTCACAGAGTGGCCTGTGTAGGCAAGTGCAGCAGGGATGAAAGTATAGGGTGCTCTGGTGGTGCATAGTGATGTATTAAAATCTTCTCAGATCTCACACATTAAAGCAGCTGCATCAGAAAATAAAAGAGTGGAACGTATAGTTGACTCGGAAATTATTACTTTAAAAATAACATAGAAAAACTTTTTTTATATTTTTTATCTTTGTCAAAAAATAATTTTGTTTAAATCTCACGTGTAACTGGCATTAACTGAAGCGTGTTCACATTGATATATTTTCTTTGGATACAAGTTCACCAGGTATAAATTCTAATTCCATTAGTTACTCATCAACACTTAGAGGACTAAAGAAGTCATCTCCAAAATTGCAACTTTACAGAAGAGAACAAAAACTTACTTTACTTTCAGGGTAAGTCAATGGAACCAGATTATTTCCAAGCTATTTTAGAGCACTTCTATTTGTCCTTTTATCATGAAATTTTCATACAATGTAAACAACAATTGGTGTGTTCAAATGATGTAGAAAACTCAAAATCAACAAAAATTTAGATGTTTTTCATTGGACAGTGACAATATACAATCAAAGTGAAAACCAAAGTTAGATTGACTATAAAAAATCATAGTGATCCTGCCTGGAAGAGGACACATGTTCTTTAACCTTACACAATAAAAAGTGAGATTTCTCAAAGGTTGGAGATTTGCAGACGATGATTGCATCTTGGGTTGCATGCCATCGTCATGCCAACAAAGTATTTGGAAGAAAATCGTTTCTTTCCTCTAATCACAAACATAAGTTCACAGGATGTTGAAACTTGGACTGGAAGTGGATTCTGTGATTATATTAGTAAAAAAATTATTGACGTATTGGTGTTTATATCAACAGTCAATGTGGGTTAGGCACAAAATAAAGGATAGTTATAGAGAAAATAACCTAATTCCACTGTTAGACCTATAAAATCCCATTTTATTATAGCAACTACATGGACTACAATGCAAACTAGCTTAGTTATTCCAGGTTATAGAAGTGTGTAGCAAACTGCTGGTGAGTCCTGTCCCTTTAAGAGGTATTGAGGAACATACATGATTTTTGGTGGCTACCTTTTTTTAAAAGGCACTGGTAACTGTGTTTTCATGACCTCCATGAAGTACCCGGAGAAGTTAAATACAAATCTGTCTGCCTTTGGCAAAAAATCCAAGACTTGGAAGTCATCAGATTTTCTAGGAGACAGTGAACCACAATATATGCATAAATTCACAAAATAAGCTTATAAATACATGCTGCAGGTGTATATAAAAAATAATACTAAACAAAAAGCAATACAGGCAGCATGATAAAAAGGGTAAAGATTTGGGCTAATACCAAAACTGAAACTAACCAACATTGCAATGTAACTCAAGAAGCTACAACAATGAGCTACATGAAAGTGTAAAACTCTTAAGCTCGCCATTTCACTCATACCTACTAACAGCAGAACACAGAATATGTCAAGGCCAGAGAGGTTGAAACCCTACACTTCACTGTCCAGAGTTCGAAGCAGTGAACTAGTAGACGTGGTGTGTGAGCTGAAGTGGCTGGTACAGTGTAGTGGATAACTCCTCTGCAGTACATGATGTAGGCTGAGGTTTGATAACCTGCCTGGGCAAGTACCCTATGCTATACTAGAGATGGGACTGATCCGATACAATATTGGTATCGGAGCAGATATTGACGTAATGTAACGTATCGGATATCGGGCGAATGCGGCCAATCCACTTACCGATTCATTTTTGATTTCATTTCTATTTAGTTTTGCACATTATTTCAACTATCTAAAATCTTGTTGAAGTTGCTGCTGCTGCTGATACAATTTTCTTAACTTACTTGAACTGTTTAGATCATGCAGTCGGTCATATTGTTGTATTTAGCATACTAGAAAGGTTTTTGATACATAAGATGTTTATTTCAGTTTTGTGTTTTAAATATTTGATATGAAAGAAAACTATTGTGTTTGTATATGCCTTTGGAATGCATTTATATTAAATGCATGTGTGTACTCTTCTAAGTGCTGTGTCTATTTCAGCCTCATTATGTAACCTTAAACATAGTACCAATGATAAACTAAAGAGCCCTTATATCGGTATTTGTACGGTATCCGTATCGGTATCGGTATTGGCAGTTATATATCTGTATCGGATCGGAACTGAAAAACACTGGATCGACCCATCACTATGCTATACCAGAAAGAATCCTTGGGCAAGAATCTTAACCCTACCGTTGTCTACCTCTGTAACAGTTCCCCTGAACAAGAGCATCTGCTAAATGTTGTAATTGTCAATGAATATGTGCTAAAATACAGAGAAGACTAATGCGGCTTAAAACTCTCCTATCAAAACATCTTCCTTTTTCCTGAAATAACATTTGATCGCCACTGAATCTGAGGGCAAAATATCAGCTTTGTTGGGAGCCGTGCCTGCTGCAACAGTACCAGGAATTAACCAAATCCGATCCCTCTTGACAGGTCACACTGGGACGAGACATATACCAAATCCTGCAGTGGTGGAGCAGGATTTGCCTTCTGACCTTTTGATTTTTGTTTTAGTATTTTAAGAGGGTCGCCATGAAGCCAAGTGTACAATCAGTCAGCTCCAAATGCAACAGGCATACAACTGGTACCAGTAACTAACCCATCATTAAATCATTATATTAACATCTTTAAAGCAGGTTGATATTTCATCTTTCAAAGAGCTTTAAAAATTGGATTTATGTGTAAAGAAAATTATCATCTTAATTCATTTTTACATTTTAGCCTCTTTTTATTAAAACTGATGTGTATAAGACCTCTGTTCTGATTGGCTTCCCTGTCAAAAAGTAGTCTCACCACAAAAATACTGAATTCAAAATGTTTAGCTTGCATATATAATTCTAAACACAGAAGTGAGAATAATATGACTTTAAATTAATGGGCCCTTTAATCATTTTGCCTTTCCTAAAGAGCCCATATCCTACTTCCTTCTCACATTCCACCCATTAGATATGTGTTGTTTTATAATGTATAACTTTATTGTGCATGGGCAGAGCTAAACAGCTCTAGGTGAGTATCTTTATGCAGTCTTTAACAGAGGTGTCAAGTATTGAAGTACAAATACTTTGTTACATTACTTAAGTAGTAATGTTGGTTATTTATACTTTACTGGAGTAATTATTTTTCTGCTGACTTTTTACTTCTACTTTCTACATTTACACTCCATTATCTGTACTTTCCACTACTTACATTTACACTCCATTATCAGTACTTTCTACTCCTTACATTTACACTCCATTATCAGTACTTTCTACTACTTACATTTTAAACATAGCCTTGTTACTCCTATTTCATTTCAGCTTGTTTTCCTTCATCTACATTTACATTCCAGTAAAGATTATTGGTAACATGTCTTTGAAGTTTGACTTTTTGCACCATTACAATACTTATAGACAACTAGTCATCATATCTTCTGCTCCATGAAACACATGTTAATGTTCAGTAGTACACAGATATGCTACTTTAATATATTTACATTGTATTAAAATACATCCATTTTCAATGGGCATACATGCGGCTGAAACAGGAAGCCTAGCGCATCCCAAATTTATCAACATTAACATTTTAATATAAGATTATAGTCATTACGGCTTTTAGAAGAATGTTATTTTCTGGAGAGGTGTGCTACTGCACTATGTGGTGCGGCCTAAGCTTTTGTCCTTAATACCATTTTTCCCAACATTACTTTTACTTTTATACTTTAAGTAGTTTTAAAAGCAGTACTTTTACACTTTTACTGGAGTAAAAAACTTTAGTTCATACTTTAGCTTTACAGAAGTATTTTAAACCCTAGTATCTATACTTCTACCTGAGTAATGAATGTAAATACTTCTGAAACCTTTGGTTTTGAAAGAGTGGCCAGTGCTCTCCCTGAAATCGGGAGATTGGGAGATAATTGGCCACCCACAGATGCCGCCCCAAAATTTCTACACGGTCCTTGGCTTACATCTCTGTGTTTGCATCTTTAAGAGGTGAGTTCCTGTTTAGCTATCAGGTAAAACAATACTCCACCAACCCCTCTAACTCACCTCTATGATGGGCTTCTTTCCACGAAAAACAGTGTGCTCGTTGACCATGCTGACGATGGCCACACCCAGGTTGCAGCGGATGCCGAAGGAGATGCAGAAGCCCAGACCGGAGAGGATAGCGATGATGTAGCGCCGCGGCAGGCCAAAGCATGTGCAGTCCACGACGGGCAACTCCTTCTCCTCCACCATCTCCGGCCTGCCCTCCGCCGACAGCTCAATGGTCTCTCCATTCTCCTGACGCTTCTCAAGGATTCTGGAGGAGGAAGTGGAACATTTCCAGGTCATCATACAGCAGAAGGTGTTTAGAATATTTGAAAATGAGCAGCAAAAATAGAAACAACATTAAAAAAGGTACAAGGCTTTGTTCTGACAGTGAGGATACACAATGAGAAATGCAGTTGAAAGTTAAAATGATTATCCAGTGAGCTGATATCTGTGAGATAATCTGTAAGACAGATGTTTTTGTTTTTTTTCAGGGAATGATAGGGTTGAGATTATGCATAAGCAAGTGCATTTGAACTTACTTAACAACTCCACTCAGGTCATGCGTGACGGATTACACAATGCTAATTGTGTATATACTAATCAGCCATAACAATAAAACCACCTATATATCTACACTCACAGCTCCACTTTCCATATAGGAGCACTTTGTAGTTCTACAATTACAGACTGTAGCTCATCTGTTCCTCTGTATAACCCACAGGACCACCACAGACCAGGTATTATTTGGGTGGTGGATCATTCTCAGCACTGCGGTGGCACTGACGCGGTGGTGGTGTGTTAGCATGTGTTGCACTTGTACAAGTAGGTCAGACACAGCAGTGCTGCTGGAGTTTTCAAACACTGTGTCCACTCACCGTCCACTCTATTAGATACTCCTACCTTGCAGGTCCACCTTTTACAAAGACAATAGTTCATCTAATCAACGACGGATTAAGGATAGTCTGGATAACATCCCCCCAACCCGTGCCCCTCGTGATCAAGGGCCCTCTAATTATATGCCCTGCTTTTCTCTAAGGTCCCCTGGTAGGAGCTCTCATAACCAGGGCCCTCTAAAATTATGCCCCCTCTTTCCAAGACCCCTAATAGTCAGAACTCGAAGTCAGAGCAGTGCCACAACGCCTCGTCCATTTTCATAAGGGGCTCAAAAGCATGGCTAGGGCCCCCAAAAGCATGGCTAGGGGCCCCAAAAGCAGGGCTAGGGGTCCCAAAAGTATGGCTAGGGCCCCCAAGAGGCCCTAGGGTCAAAGTCCCTAAACGTCAGAGAATCCTTAAAATGGAGGGCCCTCGGAAAAAAAAATGTATTGTGTCATAAATGTTGATAGGCATCGCAATATGCCTCAAGGGCCCCTGAGCGCTGGCCCCACTGGCCCGGTCAGTAATCCAGCCATGCATCTAATGTGAAACAGTATGTGTTGGTCATTTTCATCCAAAGAAGAGTAGCTGCGTCTCTGGCTGAAGGTGCTAAATTTAAAACATCCACCCCAAACCTCCGTATGTCTGTTCTTACCATTCTGTGGAGGAACCAGCACCAGAGCATCTATATCCAGTATCCTTCAAGCTTTTTATTGCCTCTCTCTGATCTCCTTCCATGTAACTGTATTCATTTCGGTTAGCTGAGCTGAAGTTCTAACACAAAGGCCGAAGAAACACACGCTCGAAAGT
Organism: Megaleporinus macrocephalus; assembly: GCA_021613375.1. NCBI lineage: Eukaryota > Metazoa > Chordata > Actinopteri > Characiformes > Anostomidae > Megaleporinus > Megaleporinus macrocephalus. The sequence goes on from CM038719.1 coordinate 13,080,105, forward strand.
GGGTGTTGCGAAATATGGTGGACTGCAGTGGGCAGGAACGAAGCCGTGACGCAGTCGCTCTCTTACTAGAGAGTCTCAGTAATCTGTTTATGAGGAGAGATGTCAGACAGAACGCTGCTACTTAAACAACAGCCTACGTAGACAGCTCACTAAGTTTTGAGACACATCCAGAGATAAAAGAAGAGAGAGACAGAAAAGGACATAAAAGAGAGACAAAAAAGACAGAGATAGCAAGAAATAGCAAGAAAAGGAAAGTGAGAGAGATAAAAAGAAAGACAGAGAGAGAGAGAGAGAGAGATGGGAGAGAGGATGAAAGAGAGAGAGGAGGTGTGAGAGAGAGAAAGAGAGAGTACAGAAAAGAGAAAGTGAGGGGGTGTCTCAGTGGACATCAGAACATGGGCGTTAAGCAGAGACCTGAAGAGAGACCATCTGGGTACTGCAACCTGCCCCACTACACACACACACGCAAGCACACACACACACATGCACACACAACCAAACATGCACACAAACCTGTGCAGGTAATGTTGGTTAACACAAAATAATAATGCATCAGATGTAAATGTTTATCTGACCATGAATTAAATATACCAAGCGCATCAGCCCCTCACTGTATTTCTGTCTTTACGCCATGAAATCACATTTTACAAACGCACTGGTTGTCAAGACGAATCACTCATAGACACATACATAAACATACACTGATGGTTAGCAATTTTTTTTTAATATGTGTTGACCACAAAAGTCCCAGTCAAGTCCCAGTAGATATAATGTAAAATACTGCAAATGTTTGTGCTACACTGGACCTGAGAACAGACGTCAGACAGACAGGTGAGCTATCATACAAGCTCGGTGATGGTTATCTTTTGAGAGACTTTGAGGTGAAGCAGTTTTGTTAAAAGAGCAGGATTGTGGTAGAATACATCTACCATTTACTAGGCAATAGAAAAACCATACACAAAACAACTGAGCCTGTTCAACATAAGAGAACAATCCAATATACTGTATTATGTGTCCAGTGATGTGATGACATATCCATCGATCAGCAGATTCAGTTGGATTTGAAAACAATGAAAAATGAGTTCGTTTTTTTCGTTCACCTAAAAATCCATGACAGAGCAGCGTGAGACAGTAATCAGGACTAGAGGAAACCCTGCTCCTGGATCCTGTCTCACAAAGTAGGATGTTCCTGCTAGGCAACTTCATGCTTCTATCATTCTAACCCTTGTTTGTTGTTTCACAACAGTGGATCACTTCCTACCACGGCACCTTACACGCATCATGGCAGGATTACATACCTAGACATGTCTGGAGCAACCAGGGCTGAGTTTCTGATCCAGGTTGGACTATCCTCTGACCAATGTGGGACCGTCCTCAGACTGTAACAGGACGGTACTCTGACTTCAGTGGGACAGCCTTCTAACCAATGTGGGACAGCCTTCTGACTAATAAGGAACTGTCTTCTGAACCAGCTGAGATTGTCCTCTGACCCAGGTGGATCTTCTGACTAATGTGGGACTGTCTTTTGACCAGAGTGGGACTGTCTTCTGACCAGTATGGGATTGTCTATTGCTATTGTATCCCAAGTGGTTGCTAGGGTGGTTGCTAATGAAGTGTATAATATGCGTTTATAAATATGCTCTGATATGTGTGTGAGTCTGTATGCAATGTTTATTAGAGACACTGTGAGTCCCTTGTAGAATAATGTGTTGCAGTTATATTTGAATTTCCAAAATGTTCTTACAATCTTTTCACTGGACAAAAGCCGGACAGGCGATCGGTCCCAAAAGTACAAAAGCACTACTCCTGTAAACGCCTGCATATGCTTAGTCAAGCCAATATAGTAATAGTGATAATAATGTTAAATCTGTATAACATTGTCCCCAAACTTAAACTTGCTTCAATGTCATACTGTTAAAACAACCGTACACAGATAAACAAGAATGAGTGAACAGCGAGCGAAACACACAAAAGATGAAATACATACAATATACATACAACAAAAACACAAAATTGACAAAACAATTTAACATTGGACTGCAATGTATAACACCGCCCATAAAGATATACTTCATATAAAGATTCCTTGAAGCTGGACAACGTTCACAAACACTACACCGCAATCTATCCATTAATCTCTCTCTCTCTCTCTCCCCCTCTACCTCACATTCCCGATCCCCTCGTAATCCCTTCAACCTGAAACAGCACACAATCATGGAGGGATATAGTGACGCGAGAGACCAATTTCTGTGTTTGTGTGTGTGTGTATTTATGCTTACAAGAGATTTACAAGAGATCTTTAAATGCAGGTATTTGTGTGTATGGAGTGACCAGTTCTATAAATAAGGACGTATGGGCTTTCTGCTATATGTGTGAGTGAGGGATATACGTGGCCTAAAGCTCTCTCGCCCACCACTTCCGCCCTTTTCACCCTCTCTCAACACTCGTTCTTTCACCCGCAGATAATCTGTAACTCCACCCTCAGATTAGGATTACAGAAATTATTCACTTCCGGAAATGAATGTGAGCGGCAGCGAGATGGAGGTGGAATGACGTGTGACGCGTGTTCACTGTTGATCTGTCTTTCTTCTTTGCTTCAGCATAAAATGACCTTCAGTAATAAAAAAAAAGTAACATGATTATTTATTTCTATTGCTGTATGTACTGCTATATCTTGACCATGCTGGTGCTCTAGTGCAGGCTAGACAATGGACAATGATGATATGTATAGTTTTAATTATAAATGATAACAACTTTACATCATAATACGCTCTTCTGAGCATGTCTTCAAAATATATCGCCAGCACTTAAAGAACACTGTTATTAATTAAATTCAATTCAATTCAAGTTTAGTTAGCACTTTTTACAATGATGTTGTCACAAAGCAACTTCACAGAAGTTTTTAAAAAAATAAGCAGTTACAGCATATATATCCCCCAGTGAGCAAGCCAGAGACAACACTGGCAATGAAAGACTCCCTCAGACTGGAGGAAGAAACCTTGAGAAGAACCAAGACTCACAAGGGGAGACCCGTCCTCCTCTGGTCAAACAGTATCTACAGTTTAATAAACTAAACACCAAAGAAAAGAGTCTGTTTGAAATCTGGATAGCAAAGCTTTAGAAGCTGCACAGGTAGAGGCAGTCTCTGGCTGAGGCAGTCTCTGACTGAGGCAGTCTCTGACTGAGGGAGTCTCTGACTGAGTCTTTATGTAAAGTGGGTGTGAGCTAAAACAGTCCCATCCTATCTCAATGCTGGTGCATCTGGATGGCACAGTGATGTAACTGAGGGTGTAGCAGTTGACACAAACGGACAGGAGAGCTGGCTGGTGATGGGTGGGAAGGAGTACTAACCCTGTTAGTACTTGTTAGTTACTGTTAGTACAAATACTTATTGTATATTAAGCAAATGTCTTAAAGTATTATGATTGTTGCATTCTTGCCATATATTCCAATTCTGTTGCTCAAATGTTATTCTTTGATGGCTCAGGAGACATAATGACGATTCTCTAAAAATATCTTAGGAGAAGTAGCAGATATTTTCATCTTAGATAAAATTATATTAGTTACTGAGAAGACTTTGAGTCTTGATTGAGAAAATGTGCTTATCTTTAGTTGCTGATAAACATATTTTGGCAAATGTTTGAATTTGTTGAGATCTCTGTTAGGAAATGTGGGACGAAAAATAAAAAGTGTATTTAATATGAAAAGCTATTTTTTTTATGTTTACACTTTAAACATACTTTAATACATACTAAATAGATAAGTAAGTGACAACCTATAATCAAACCTATTTTAAATGCATTCATGCTTTTGAATGTTTTTTGTTGCCACTATGTAGATAACAGTGTGTAATTTGAAGATATACCTTTATTACATTTGAAACACATATATACAGATATACTGCAGCCAAAATGCTCTTAACTACATGCAAATCCTACACTGGCAAAGTGACAAAAACATTTTTTGTTAAAAATCCTTTGGATGGTATGTATATTGTTCTCTGGGAGAAACTACTTGAAGTTTTCTATAAACACTGCAGGTGTAACAATATGCACATGTAATGAAAATGCAATACGTTTTCAATACAAAATATAAAAAGTATGAGAACGTTTACATTAATGATGTATTTATAATTACCGAAATGTCCAAAAAAGGAAAAGAATTACACAAGTAACTTTTCTTACAAAACATAAAACAAACAGTGGTGAACATTACATGTTGCCCATGTGTGGTTTGCAAACATGCATGTTATTATAGCTTACTGCTGTAGTTCATGCTCTAGTATTTCTATTTAAGCGCTCATACCTTCTGTCTGAAATGGAGATTTTCCAACCTGCCTTAATCACTTCCAGCAAACTGGTTCACATCGGAGGCTATAAACACCCCTATGAAGCAAGTTATTTATTTAGCCTGTGCAGAATTGGCACTTGGTGGCTGTCTGGATTGTGTGGGGGAGTTAGCTGCTGTGGCTAAAGTTATCTCTTTCTTCCACTAACTATGACATTCGGGTGACATCTTCCCAAACAAGTTGGCATGGTTGTGGTATAAGCACAGGTAGATAATATTAGTGATGAGCGATTTCAGCTCACTGCAGCTTCCTTATCACGGCTTTGCTCAACTGAGAAACTGAGAAGTGTTCCCAAACAGGAGATCAACATTAGGATGGCTTTGCTTGTTCCAGCTCACATGTGTTCATTTAATTCACCATTTTAAACAGCTTGGCTAGTCGACAATCTAGAGTAGATCCCAGAAAACATATTACATTGTGACAACCTATTGTTTGGTGCCCAAAACGGTGTCACGTTGTTAAAATATAATTAGTCAGAAAGCCCAAACAACGTTATCTGACAGAATTCTAGATTGTTTTGAAGTTGTAGAATCCTGCACAGCAGTTACACTGTGGTTGCTACAATGGCAGTATCTCACACAGTAAAGGTTAGTCAGGGTCCATTTATATGCGGCCCCTTGGGCATATTCCACATAAATATGGCCTTAACATCCATTTTTATGCTGACGACACTCAAATTTACTTAAGTACTAAGGATGATATAACACGTGTGTTAAAGTTAATCTCTAACTATTGTCGCTTGGATGCGACAGAATTTTCTTCAATTTAATTCTTCTAAGAGATTATTTTAGATGGTAGGCAGCCTTCTCGACTGAAGATCACTAATTTTAATCTTAATATAAATGGTGTGCAGATACCACCCTTTTCTCAGGTTCGAAATGTGGGTGTTACTTTTGACATTGACCTAAAATTTAGACTATTACTAAAGTTTATTTTTATCATCTCAGAAACATTGTTCGTGCTTTTATCTCTTGTAGGTTGGACTATTGTAATTCTCTTTTTGCTGGTTTAAGTAAAAAATCTCTTCAGAAGCTTCAGTATGTTCAGAATGTTCTATTTAGATTAACTTTTAAGCAGAATTGATTTTTCTCGTTTTTAATTAAATTAAAGTTTAGTTTGAATGGAGTGGTTTTTGTGTTTCTATGTAGCACTTTGGGTTTGAGAAAGGCACATTATAAATTAAAATTGTTATTATTTATTTTTATTATGTACTGTGGCACCTTTTAATGTAAAATGGTAAAAAATAAAACAACAAGAAGCTAACTTTATCCAAGGTAGACTAACAAAACCAGCCTTTCCCAGTTCTGAGAGCTGTAGAATAGTTGGTTTAACTATTAGGAATATCATTTATTGCGGTAACCATATCTGAAAAATAATCATAAGTATCATGACACTCTTAAATAGCACTCATGAGTAACAGGTGCAAAACTGCATATGTAACAATGTAAGGGGTCCAACACAGATGACATGTGTGATTGGCCCACTTCCACTGCTCTGCCGGCACTACCAGTACTTACCCACTTACAAACTCACTCCTTTGTGGTTTTGTTCCTTTGTGTTTTACACTTGCTGAATCATGTATTAAGGAAAGAATGTGTAATTAAGACTAACGCTGGCTACAGACAGATTGCAAGCCAACTGCAGCACATATGCTACCTGCTAATGAGAATAGCCATCGGCTGCAATTAGCGCTGATTTACAGCATATTCTTCATGTGTGTGTGTCTGTGTATGGATGGGGGTGGGGGTCCCAGTGTGTGTGTGTGTGTGCATGTTTCACCATGTGTGCACAGGGGATGAAAAAAAGCTAGGATTACAGATTATGTACTTGTGAGTCTTCCTCCACCGCAGAAAGCAACCCGCACGCTTCAGCTTATCTAGATCTTGTTCTGTAGAGCACCGTAGAGCTATGGAACAGCCCATGATGTGTGCGTATGCTGATTTAGGTTCTCTGATGACAAGCAGGTGTAGGGCAGTAGGAGGCAGGAGTTCTATCATAAACATGGAGAATCCCACTGAACTGATGCTGCTCCTGCGCCAGCACATAGCCACACTGAGACGTTCCATCCTGCTGCTACAATCTGTGACACACTGCTGGTACACACACACACACATACACACACCATGTACCATCCTCAGGAGTGTCACACCTCGAGGCCCTTTGTTAATTAAGATAAAAGCAGGTAATGAATATCCACCAATGAGTGGCTGAGAGTAGCTTTATCTGTTAAACAAGCAAAAATAATAAAATATAGTGGAATAAATAAAATACAATTAACTTTAGTGATGTTGATGTCTTATTTTAAATGAGCTTCTATCAGTTTAAAACATTAATACTTAACAACATTCAACAAATCGACATATATGTTTAACATAATTTCAAATTAATGTGGTGGTGTAGTGGTCAGCACTGTCGCCTCGGAGCAAGACGATCTGGGTTGGATTCCCGGTCCGGGCTGTTCTGTGTGGAGTGTACATGTTCTCCCTGTGCTTGAGTGGGTTTCCTCCAGGTACTCCGGTTTCCTCCCACAGTCTAAACACATGCATGTTAGGTTGATCGCTCACTCTAAATTGCCCGTAGGTGTAAGTGTGTGCTGGCCGTGCCATGGACTGGTGACCTGTTCATGGTGTACCCTGCCTTTGCCTGATGATGCTAGGATTGGCTCCAGCCCCCCCCCCCCCCCCCCCCATTTGAATCATTTTAAATGACCAGCTGCCCCTTACATTGTGTAAGAATTTCAAGGTGAATAGACCAACAACAGAAATGCTTAAAACCTGCTTGTAATACACCATTTATCTATTATTTTCCATTTATCTATTATTTTCCAAAAAAAATATCTCTTTTTTGTAGATATGGATATGCTTTCTTTGTTTCTTAGTAACAGAACTGTACCACCTTCTGGGTTCACCATCATCTGATCCTCTAAGGATGGATGGATATATGGATTGTTCTACTAAATTAGTTTAAAGTCAAGATTTAAAACACATCTCAGAATTTTGTCCTGTACTGCCAACTGTGTTCACCATCATCTGATCCTCTAAGGATGGATGGATATATGGACTGTTCTACTAAATTCGTTTAAAGTCAAGGTTTAAAACACATATCAGAATTTTAAGTGACTTGACTTTCAGGCTAAAATCCATTTGCTTCTAGTGACACGGCCTCTTGATTATGATTATTTTATTAATGTAAATAATATAACATTCCATTTCTCACTGACAATCATAAAACTACCAAAACCTTACCACTGTTTCAACTAAGAAACACTAGCCGTAACATGACTAGCAAACAGAGTTTGTACAAACATCCATCCATTCATCCATCCATTATCTTTCACTATATCCCACTAACTGGTATCATGGGGGATCAGAAGATGTGGCATCAGAAAAAGGTGGGGCACACCATAGACAGGTCACCAGACAGGTAACATGGCCAACACACACTCACGCACACACTCACACCTACGGGCAATTTAAAGTGACCGATCATCCTATCATGCGTGTGTTTGGACTGTGGGAGGAAACCGGAGTTGCCGGAGGAAACACACTCATAAACAGGGAGAACATACACACTCCACAAAGAACAGCTCAGACCGGGAATCCAACCCAGATCGTCTTGCTGTGAAGCGACAGTGCTAACCGTGCCGCCAGTTTGTACACTCATAAAGTCATAATATCTTTCATTACAACTCTAACCATTTACTGAATTGCAGTAAATGTGTTTCTGGCATGAGTTTCACTTCCCACTATAAAATCTATATTTTTATTTAAATTATTTTTTTTTTAAACTAAACATATTACTAAAAATACTTTACCATTATTAACATCATAACTACACACAGTACACTGATCAGCCATGACATTAAACTGCCTCCTTGTTTCTACACGTATTGTCCACTTTATCAGCTCCGCCTATCATATAGGATCACTTTGTAGTTCTGCAATTACAGACTGTAGTTCATCTGTTTCTCTGTATACTTTGTTATCCCACCTTCAACCCATTGATAAGTGGTCAGGACCCCCACAGGACCACCACAGAGCAGGTATTATTTGGGTGGTGAGCCATTCTCAGCACTGCAGTGACACTGACAAGGTGGTGGTGTGTTAGTGTGTGTTGTGCTGGTATGAGTGGATCAGACAAGGTAGTGTTGCTGGAGTTTTTAAACACCTCTGTGTCACTGCAGGACTGACAATAGTCCACTAACCAGAGATATCCAGCCACCTGTGTCCTGTGGATAGCGTCTTGTGGATAGCGTCTTGTGGATAGCGTCTTGTGGATAGCGTCTTGTGGATAGCATCTTGTGGATAGCGTCTTGTGGATAGCGTCTTGTGGATAGCGTCTTGTGGATATCGTCTTGTGGATAGCATCTTGTGGATAGCGTCTTGTGGATATCGTCTTGTGCATAGCGTCTTGTGGATAGCGTCTTGTGGATAGCGTCTTGTGGATATCGTCTTGTGGATAGCGTCTTGTGGATAGCGTCTTGTGGATAGCGTCTTGTGGATATCGTCTTGTGGATAGCATCTTGTGGATAGCGTCTTGTGGATAGCGTCTTGTGGATATCGTCTTGTGCATAGCGTCTTGTGGATAGCGTCTTGTGTATAGCGTCTTGTGGATAGCGTCTTGTGGATAGCGTCTTGTGGATATCGTCTTGTGGATAGCGTCTTGTGGATAGCATCTTGTGGATAGCGTCTTGTGGATAGCGTCTTGTGGTCCTGTGGGCAGCTAATGAACTAGAGTATAATCAACACAAACTGTGCAGCAAAAGATGAGCTATCGTTTCTGACTTTACATCCACAAGAAAGATGTGCTGCATAGAGTGGACAGTGAGTGGACTCAATGTTAAAAGCTCAAAAATAATATCCAAAATAATATCTGCCCATGGTGGTCCTGACCATTGATGAACAAGGGGGTTAAAGGGGGCTAAAAATAAGTGCAGAGAAACAGATGGACCACAGTCTGTAACTGTAGAACTATGAAGTGCTCCTATATGTTAGCTGATAAAATCAACAATAAGAAACAAGGAGGTGGTTTTAATGCTATGGCTGATCTGTGTATCAGTTTATCTTAGTGTCATGTACTGGTTCTATCTGACCTGATAACAGTAATAACATTAATCTGATATTTATTTATTACATCTTTAATATCTTTATCAATACAGAGAACAATATCTGTGAGAAATGTCTCTGCAGTGCGGTTTATCTGCTAAGAATGGAGTTGGATGGTAAAAGTAAGCAGTCGTGATGGTCAGATTCACGTTGGCTGTTTTCTGAAGTAAGCGTGGTATGTGTGAACTGTCTGGTGATACTGCAGTTCTCTCTCTCTCTCTCACACACACACACACACACACACACACACGCACACACTCGCAGACAAACAGTTCCTTTTAATCTCGCAGTAAGAGGATGAGGCCTGTGCAGTAAAAAAATTACATAATCCCACTGTCCTCCCTCTGTCTCTGTCCCTGTGTCCATTCATCTTAATTTTTATGATGTTAGTTTGCTCTACTAATAAACTCAATCAGCTTGTAACGCTGTGCTTTTAACCTACAGTGAACAGTTTACAGGTGAACACCTACCTGACCTTCAGTAACCTACATCTCTGCTCTGTGAATGGAACACTGTGCTCACTGTGATGATATTGAAATAGGTGACAGATTAAAGTAGTGAAAATCCACACAAATCTCTCTCTCTCTCTCTTTTTCTCTCTCATTCTCTCTCTCTGTCTCTCTCACCCTCTTTGTCTCTCTTTCTATCTCTGTCTCTGTCCTTTTCTCTCTCACCCCCCATGTCTCTCTATTTTTCTCCTTCACACTCTCTGTCTCTCTCACCCTCTTTCTCTCTCTCACCCTATTTGTTTCTCTTTCTATCTCTGTCTCTCTCTGTCTCTGACCCCCTCTCTCTTTTTCTCTCTCATTCTCTCTCTCTGTCTCTGACCCCCTCCCTCTTTTTCTCTCTCATTCTCTCTCTCTCTGTCTCTGACCCCCTCTCTCCTTTTCTCTCTCATTCTCTCTCTCTCTCTGTCTCACCCTCATTCTCTCTCTCACCCTCTTTGTCTCTCTTTCTATCTCTGTCTCTCTCTGTCTCTGACCCCCTCTCTCCTTTTCTCTCTCATTCTCTCTCTCTCTGTCTCTCTCACCCTCATTCTCTCTCTCACCCTCTTTGTCTCTCTTTCTATCTCTGTCTCTCTCTGTATCTGACCCCCTCTCTCTTTTTCTCTCTCATTCTCTCTCATTCTCTCTCTCTCTGTCTCTCTCACCCTCTTTGTCTCTCTTTCTATACCTGTCTCTGTCCTTTTCTCTCTCACCCCACCATGTCTCTCTATTTTCCTCCTTCACCCTCTCTCTCTCTCTCTGTCACCCTCTTTCTCTCTCTCTCACCCTCTTTGTCTCTAAATTAACCTTTAATTTTCATCTCTCACACTATCAACTACCTCTTTCTTTTTCCTTTTCTCTCTCACCCCCCATGTCTCTCTATTTTTCTCCTTCACACTCTCTGTCTCTCTCACCCTCTTTCTCTCTCTCACCCTATTTGTTTCTCTTTCTATCTCTGTCTCTCTCTGTCTCTGACCCCCTCTCTCTTTTTCTCTCTCATTCTCTCTCTCTGTCTCTGACCCCTCCCTCTTTTTCTCTCTCATTCTCTCTCTCTCTGTCTCTGACCCCCTCTCTCCTTTTCTCTCTCATTCTCTCTCTCTCTCTGTCTCACCCTCATTCTCTCTCTCACCCTCTTTGTCTCTCTTTCTATCTCTGTCTCTCTCTGTCTCTGACCCCCTCTCTCCTTTTCTCTCTCATTCTCTCTCTCTCTGTCTCTCTCACCCTCATTCTCTCTCTCACCCTCTTTGTCTCTCTTTCTATCTCTGTCTCTCTCTGTATCTGACCCCCTCTCTCTTTTTCTCTCTCATTCTCTCTCATTCTCTCTCTCTCTGTCTCTCTCACCCTCTTTGTCTCTCTTTCTATACCTGTCTCTGTCCTTTTCTCTCTCACCCCACCATGTCTCTCTATTTTCCTCCTTCACCCTCTCTCTCTCTCTCTGTCACCCTCTTTCTCTCTCTCTCACCCTCTTTGTCTCTAAATTAACCTTTAATTTTCATCTCTCACACTATCAACTACCTCTTTCTTTTTCTTTCTTTCTTTTTTCTTTTTACAACTCCTTTTTTTCTCTTTTTGTATCTTTCCCTTTCTCTCAAATTTTTTATCTCTCCTGTACTTTTATCTCTCATTTCTCCCTCCTGTTTCTCTCTCTCCCTCACTCCTTTCTTGCTTTCTCTTACTCTCTAGTTTTTCTCTCTTTCTTCCTCTCTTTTTCTTGCTCTTCCTCTCATCTCTCACCTTTTTTTTCTATCTCTCCTTTTCTTGATTTATCTTCTCTACCTCACTCTCTCTCTCTCTGTCTGCTTACAGCTCTATGTATTTTAAACCATATCCCCCCGCCCCCCACCCCTGCCTCCAGTGAACAGATTGGGTCTCAGTGGGACTGTGTCACCCAGGGAGAGACCCCCCCCCCCCCCCCCCCCACTCCTGATACACACACATAGTTACACAAATTTCATAACAACATGACCTTCACATGCATCAGATACGCAACAAAATCTCCAAACCAAAACTTCATCATACAGATAAACAGAGGAATAATCAGCGATTGGTGCAGTAAATGTAACTGAATTTGTCCTCAGTATGTTTATATGTGTATTTCTTTAGTCAATACAAATAGCAGCAAAGTTGCACAAGCTTAGCAGAATGATGATATAAATTCAGTTCAAACTAATGAGGGATTGTAGTGATCTTTGCTTTAAGTAGCTTTAAAACGTTGAGTTTATTCCATTATGATCTCAGCATTATTACTAAGGCTTGCTGTTCAGTACTACATGGAATACAATGCAAACTGAGTTATTCCCAAATTACAGCCAGCAGAAACAGGCAGCAGGTCTTGGACATTCGAGGGGTTAAAATAGTATGCTACCAAGCTGGACCATGTTGATATACCTAGTATAAACTAGGTAGGAACAGAACAGCTGCTATTCCATCAGTTCGACCTTTCACACTCATACAAAATGAATATCATTTAAAATTAATAACACACGTGAATGTATTGCCAGTTCCGCATTGCAGTATCGCACAAGTTTGAATGGGATTTTATGGCAATATTCTCTAAAGCTTCTCAAAACCAGCACCAGTGGCTACACATTTATGGGTGGGGCTTAGATAGGTCAACTGGGCAATGGTTCAGCCACATTATAAAACCAAACAGTTCCAAATAGTGTTACTGTAGTAAAGAAAAAATATACAGAGAAGAACAAAAGGATGTTGGTTCAAGAGATGTGGAAGAAAAGAGTGAAGGGTGAACAGAATAAACCAAGGCTACAGGAATGAGAGAGGACGAGGGGAGGGGTTAGGGGGTTACAGAGGATGTGAAGGTAGGGATGCAGGTGTGCAGGGAGGAGGTAGTGAAGTGCTAATGTGAGAGATAGAGGGATAGACTGTGTGTTACTGTGGGAGCGCAGGTGTGTGCTTCTCTGTTGGACTGGCAGTGTGTAACAGTAGGAGCAGGAGAGGCTTTAAATGATTAATCAGCTGCTGACTGTACTGCTCTCTATAATGCAGTTTCATCACGAACACTCACACACACACACCACACTGCTTCTAAGTAATCAAACACATTCTGTGATGTTGAGATATGGGGTGGACAGTTCGTTGTTGTGAGAACAACAGCAGCTTCTTTGCTTTATCTTCAAATGTTTTTTTTTCTCTGTTTCCATTTTCTTAGTGAGGTCTTCCTGACAGCCACACATCTATTCAGACCCACAGCACTGAGCTCTCACAGTGGAAGGATGGACAGAATCATCTGTGAATTTATTTAGATCTGAAGCTGGAGTGGAGCTTGATTTTCTCCTCTCTTTTAAAGGTGACAGCTTTAAGTACTGTTTATCCGGTGAGGAGTGTTTTGGTGGTCTATCAGAAACAAATGTGTCTGTATATTTTAAACTATTTATAGATCTATCTATCTATCTATCTATCTATCTATCTATATATCTATCTATCTATCTATCTATCTATCCCAACTGATGTTTCATCACCAAAATGGTGTATTTTCAATGTATCACTGCCACATACCCCAAATGGTGAATCATCACTGCAACACTACTACTTATACCAAATGACGTTTCATCACTGCATCACTGCCACTTATCACAAATGCTGTTTAATCACTGCATCACTGTCACTTATCCCAAATGGTGTTTAATCACTGCATCACTGTCACTTATCCCAAATGCTGTTTAATCACTGCATCAATGTCACTTATCCCAAATGGTGTTTAATCACTGCATCACTGTCACTTATCCCAAATGGTGTTTAATCACTGCATCACTGTCACTTATCCCAAATGGTGTTTAATCACTGCATCACTGTCACTTATCATAAATTGTGTTTAATCACTGCATCACTGTCACTTATCCCAAATGGAGTTTAATCACTGCATCACTGCCACTTATCCCAAATGCTGTTTAATTACTGCCACTTATCCCAAATGGTGTTTAATCACTGCATCACTGTCACTTATCCCAAATGGTGTTTAATCACTGCATCACTGTCACTTATCCCAAATGGTGTTTAATCACTGCATCACTGTCACTTATCACAAATGGAGTTTAATCACTGCATCACTGTCACTTATCCCAAATGGTGTTTAATCACTGCATCACTGTCACTTATCACAAATGGAGTTTAATCACTGCATCACTGCCACTCATCCCAAATGCTGTTTAATTACTGCCACCTATCCCAAATGGAGTTTAATCACTGCATCACTGCCACCCATCCCAAATGATGTTTCACCACCCCAACTAATCAAAAAGTGCTGAATCACTGCTCCTTATTTTAAATATCGCATCATCACACAAACTCATTCCATGCAATGCTTCTTCCCTGCAACTTTTCCCTGCAATTCACCCCAAATGGTGCCTAATCCCCCAAGTCTACCAATTAGTGTTTTATCACCCTAGATCTTCCCAAATAATGACCAGCTAATCCCCTCAAGTCATTCCAAATGGCGTTTCATCACTGCATCGCTGCCACTCATCCCAAATGGTGTCCTATCACCAACTAGTCAAATAATGCTTACTCACTGCTCCTTATTTCAAATGTTGCATCATCTCACAAGCTCACTCCAAAAAACATTTCATTGCTCCAACTCAGTCCAACTGGTGTCTTTTCATTCCAACCCATTCCCACACAAAACATGTTCCGCTGCACTACCATCCAAAGCTGTGAAGCTCTAATCAGCGTGTGGAATTGTGCACTTCTGTGCATCTGCGTTTGTATACAACTAAAATAAACCTGTGCAAGAAATGGTGCACCTTCACATAGCTGAACCCACAAATCAGAAGGGGTTTCTGGACCTTTGGACAATGGTGCATGTGTGTGTGTGTAATGTGGTGGCCGTTGTGGTGTTGATGGAAATCAAAGCTCTAAATCAGTGAATGCATGTGGTTATGTTTTGTTCTCACAGCTACACTGCACACTTCACCCAAACACTCTCAGTCTCACTGCTCTCTCCAGCTACTACTTCTACAAGGCTGACCTCAGCAGAGTGAACCTCTTGACCTGGAGAAGTGAAGTTCTGGGCTAAAGATGGAGTTTATGGGTTATAAATGAATCTACTATCTTCCAACAAATGTTTGCATTTTAAAAGAAGTTATAAATAAATAGACATCTAAAGCCTGACACTCCAGTATGTGTGTGTGTGTGTGTGTGTGTGTGTGTGTGTGTGTGTGTGTGTGTGTGTGTGTGTTCTGTATAGATTGCGCTCAGTCTAATCTGAATCTCATCTGTCATTTCATCTCTGTCACGTGTGGCAACGTGAATGAGCCGTAACTCGCGTGCTCTCCGCCTTTAATCCCGGTGCGCCTCGCGCTGCAGGGTGGAGCTGACGGGTGTGCCGATGTGGAAAAGAGGAGGAAACAGCTGGACCGAGTGTGTGTGTTACTGGCTGTATCAGGGGGGCTTGAATGGGTAGCTGAGGCAAATCCTCAACAGAGCACGAGCTGAAATATTGATGCTTTCATTTTTTTTATTCCTATTTTTAATGTAAGGCTTTTTTTTATAGAACTCTCACAAGTACAGGCCTTTTACCTCCAGTGCTGCTGCTGCTGATGATGATGATGTCAAATACTGAATCTGGAGCAGTTCTAATATTGCAATACTGAAAACTGAGATGTTTCAAATGTATAAATGACATGGACTATGTTCTGTAAGCAGTGCTACCTTCCCTTCAGGTGGACATAAGCTTCAGCACCAGCTTAATTTTATGTAAACCAAGACATTGAGCATTTCTGGCTTTCATTTTAAAAAAAATTAATGAATAAATATGGAAGCAAAAACTAAATAACAAGTAGCCGCATCATTTTTAGTGTTAAGAATATTTTTTATTTATTTTATATTTATTGATATCAAAAAATCGAATTCAATGTTTAATTAACAATACTTAATTTTACTGGCGCCTACGTTTTTCTTAATAACTAATTTTTAGCAAGCTGTTAAATGTGATGTTGTGTTTTTAATCATATCAGATGATAAAGCTAAGATTTTTGTTTTATTTATTTTATGTATATCATTATTTATTTTTTGCAGACCTGAAAAGCTTCTTGTGTAAATGTTATTAGTGATAATTTAGTTTAAACTGGTGAAACTTTTTTTTTTTTTGTAATAGTCTCACTAGTGAAACTGAACTTTCACACCTAAAAACCTGATTGAAAGCTAAAACATCTCACTATCTGCTCCTATCGATCCTCCAGTGAGCGGAAGATTATGTAACAGCAGCTCCGACTCCGACTCAGACTTCATCACGACTCGAGCTTTCACAGAACAACTTCAAACAAACCGCGTCTGAAATCAGTTTTACACCAGACTCACCGCACACTCACTGCAGCCCACCATTAACAGCCCCCTGCTCTGCTTTAAAACGTGGTCTCGTGGAGCCCCAGATGTTCTCCAGTGCTTTATCCCCAGAGAGCCTCTGCCTCGTATGTACCACAAAAGCTACTTTTGGACGCTGTGTAGTCTATTTGAGGAGGAAGAGAAGAGGAGCGGAACATCTAGTCCAGAGTTTCTCCGTCTCTCGCTCTAACACACCTCTGAGGTGTTGGTGGGGAGCTGAGGAGTTGAGTCAGGTGAGTCAGAGAAGGAGAAACGCTACAGTGAGCAGCACGAAGAGGGCTCTGGGTGGAAAAGTGAATTTAAAGTTCAGTTTTTCTTACCTGTGTACCTTCCCTAAGGTTTTTGCTGCCGCAGCCTTGAAGCGATCTGGACGGATCTCCATGCTCGCGGCTCCCGGATCCGGCCGGTGTGCTGCTGTCCCGCGCGCACTGTCCGTCTCTCTCTCTCTCTCTCTCTCTCTCTCTCTCTCTCTCACAATCTCTCTCTCTCGCTCTCTCTCTCTCTCTCTCTCTCTCTCTCTCTCTCTCTCTCATACAATCTCTTTCTCTCTCTCGCTCTCTCATACAATCTCTCTCACACACAATCTCTCTCTCTCTCTCAACCTCTCTGTCTCTCTATCTCGCTCACACAAACCCATACAATCTCTCTCTCTCTCTCTCTCTCTCTCTCTCTCTCTCTCTCTCTCTCTCTCTCTCTCATACAATCTCTATCACACACAATCTCTCTCTCTCTCTATCTCTCTCTATCTCTCCATCTCTCTCTTTCTCAAACTCTGTCTCTCTATCTCTCTCACACAATCAATCTCTCTCTCTCTCTCACACAACCTCTCTGTCTCTCTATCTCGTTCACACAAACACATACAATCTCTCTCTCTCTCTCTCTCTCTCTCTTTCTCTCTCTCTCTCTCTCTCATACAATCTCTCTCACACACAATCTCTCTCTCTTACACCCACACACACGCACAAACACATACAATCTCTCTCTCTCTCTCTCTCTCTCTCTCTCTCTCTCTCTCTCTCTCTCTCTCTCTCTCTCTCTCTCTCTCTCTCATACAATCTTTATCACACACATACAGTCTCTCTCTCTCCTCCTGTCAAACCACCTATTGTCATCACCAACTCATTCACAGGAAGTGACACTTTTCTACCTTAATCATTTATTTCTCCTCAGCCTCCGGATGAAGAGAACACTGCATTACTAATCAGGCTTATACAATTATAGAATTATTTGTGTGTGTTTGTGTAACATAGCTCACCTTTTCATTTGCATTCACCTGAAACACCATAAGGCCCAGAGATGGTGTTCACACTAATACACAATCCCTGCCTTTCATTCTCTCTCCACAGTGTTGTTAATTGCCTCAGTTCTGTTCTTTAACATCAGTTCTGTTTTCTGCAGGATGAGTCAGTATTGGGTAAACGATCAGAACCCAACACAGGTTCACAAAACTGACCCCACATCCGGTCAAGGTGCATTTTTAATCCACTTTGACAGACTTGAATATAGTAAGTGTGGCTTACAACGCCATCTAGTGTTTTGTTCAGTAACAACAGCCGTGCTCCGGGAGTTTGGGTCCCCTCTCGTCTGTGGTCACGTGATCGCCACTCGTTTTTACCTACTTTTCCTCACTGCAGGTGGGCGTGCTCTGCCAAGTAAGCAAAATAGGCCTGGCCCATACAATCCCCTCCCCATAGAGGATTATATTGCTTGTTATTGTTATTACCACTAAAGTCATCACTGATAACACTGTGTATTATAATATACATATGACTGTTCTGTAGATCTGGGGAGGTTAAGTCTCTGAGCTCAGAGTTTTGCTGAGCAGTGTAGTAATGTAGCCTAAAGACCTGGTGTATTTTACAGTGCCAACAGTAACTCTGCTAAAACCACCATGGACCAGCATGCATTCCAAGATTTTTAGTAAAACACAAAAAAGTTTAATCGAAATGTAGAGAAATAACTGTTTTAAAAGTATAAAATATGTGTATGTTCTGTGCTGCAGACACATCTACTAAAGTTAGCCTGATGACCAGGTAGCCAGTGCTTAATTTGTAAAACATCAGGTAATGGAACACTAAAGGTGGGGTGATCCAGCAAGTGGGGGTGGGGGAAAAGGTCCTGGAACGCATAGGCACGACAGTGCTTCAAGTGTCCATCTAACATAGTAGCATTCTATACAATAAAATAGTCTTAGCTTTTAACCATAAAATCTCAGAGATGCCACTGGACGAATAGTTTTTGGTGTCTAACAAAAAAAAATGTCAAAGAGGTGGTGGATCCACATAAATAAGTTCTAGAACACAGGTACCTGAAATATGAGAGGTGCCGGATCTTGTTCCAGCAAGATCCAGCACAAATTAAACACTGCAGGTAGCCCTGACCCATCTTGTCTGTAATACCACTTTGTACCTCAAGAAGTGATAGAGTCACTGTAGTGTCCAGTCAAATTGTAGCACCGCCCCAACGGTATATGCAAACCTCTTGTCAACTATGTTGAAGGTTCTGCTCATGGTTAGATCATTTAAGGATAGATGGATAGATAGCCAGTGAAATCAACAGTAAACACTACAATGGCTGAAACCAGATTCAGCAGCAAACAAAAGACCTGATATAAATAGTTACAAAACAAGAGTTAACAGTGACGCTCTTGGAGAGTAGTAGGATGAAGTTTGATGCTAAACTGACAACATTTCTTCTAGACTGGTAAGTCTCTTACTATAGGGGTGGACACCACAGTGTTCTGGTTATATGTTGTCTAATATTGTTTGGACTATGAATTTGTTTGCATCACCTTACAAATTGCTCCTTTGAGCTGGTATAATGCAGGTCTGGTGCTGGTTTAGCTAGTTACCCAACTTGGACATGCTGGTTGACCTTTACCTTAGCAATATGCATATTATTACCAGTAAGTACACCTGATATCATTAAAACAGATGTAAACAAGCATAAATACTATACAATGTATCATTCATATCTTATTTTGAAAGATAATTTATTTATTTTTTAATAGATAATATCTTGTGCACCAGTTTTAGGAGCAAAGTTTAATTCCAGATTTTTTCTGGACGCCCCAGACACTGTATGAATGTATTCAGTTCCTTTAACAGCAATCTTAATTTAGCTTAGGGAAGTACTGAGTAGTCAACATGAGGTATAATTAGCAGGTATTAAGATAAGAACTGTAAATAATACTGGGTTGTTCCCACAAGGAGAAGCTTGGAAGGGGTTAAATAAACATTCTGACATATGTAAAAGCACTACTTATTGTATTAAAACTATTTGAATATTTAAAATAGCTGGTTTATGCTGTTTCATCTAGCTGGGTAGACTAGGAAAACTAGTGATGATGTATATTGAAGGTGGAAGGAACTGTTAACTGCTTCTAGATGGATTTTTTAGGGATGGGCTGCTTGTAATGTGTTTTTTTTTTTTTTTCAGTTTTCTGTCATTAACGTGAGCCCCCCCGGCGAATTCCTAACAGCCTGCTCCCAAAAATCCAGCCCAGTTAAGCTGTTAAAACTTCCCCCAAACTTAATATAGCCTAATGGTATGTGTTCTACTAGTTTAACCAGATAGATGATTTTGTTAGATGATTTTATTTGCATGCCCAGACATGATGAACTGTTTTTATGCTAAAAAGAAGACAAACCTGGAGAAAACAAGTCATTTGAAAACAAATATCTATGTACATTTTATTTGGCGTATAGTAAAGATAAAGATTCATTGCACCACAAAAATGCGAAATATGTAAGATTTACATTGTATCTCACATACACACCCACACACATAACACTCATAACACACATAACACAGTCAGTCAGAATCAAGCATATGCACTAATATAGAATATGTAAAACGTAGGTTAACATGGATACATCAGTTAGAAATGAAACAAGTACAGCACTTAGCTTAATGTACATATGGCTTTAAAAAAACAGACCTGTACAGTATTTATTTACCATCTCATTCACTGCACAGGGGAAGCTGCCTTCAATACATATTTAGGTATGTGTGCTTGTGTTTTACTGTAGTTGCAGTCTTGTGCTCTCCTGAGAGCTGCTCTGGCTGTGAGGGGCCATGCATTAGACCACTGTTACCTAAGTTGCATCTTTCATGCTTCTTTTTTAACCATAGCGGTAACAGGCCTGATCTTGTCAGTCCACTCTGACCTTGTAGGCTGACTTAGCGCATTCCTCAGTTCTATTCTCAGCCTTGTTCTCTCTATGTGCGCTATTTTTGACTGCGTGAGTTTTTGTGCTGTTGGGTATTTTTAGCATGAGGATTAGTACAAACTCCAAAAAGGAACGGCTCAGTACAAGTTTTTGGCACAATCTCTTCCTAACGCTTACCCACGCACGGCATTTTACCGACCGTGTGAACCACTGGGTTCGAATTTTGTGCAACTTGATGCGGTTGATAGTTTTGAGGACGACTCATTTGGACATCTAGCTTTTAAAGCATTGGTGCTTTCAGCCTGACTGAATATGCAATTTTATGCATAATGTGCAACATTAACACTATAAATATAGACAGGACAGAAACTTTAAAGAACGTTCCAGCATTTTCAATCTAATATTAATTTGCCATTTGTTTGCTATATGGTTGATAAACACAAATTTGGCACATGTGTAACCCTTTTTACTGAAGACACACTAATAATAGTAGCAAATGGAAAGCTGCTGAATTCAGCGAATATGAAATGTATACATATTTCAAGAACACTTTCATCTTTTATACATCAAAAATAATACTTATCATGAGTCAGCATATCGTCACTGTCCAAAGATAAAAACGTATCTCCAAAATAGCAACGTTACAATTCGGGCTGGCACTAGGAGGGGTGGCTGAGGAGGGCATGGCCGCACCAGATTTTGTCTTTGCCCCCCAATCGCAATGCAAGCAATTAGACCACATTTTTTTAAATTACATTAGCAGTACTCTAGTGTACTCTTCAATCATTAGGTTTTATATTTAACTTTGGAGGCACATGTGACATTTGTATTTCTTTACCTCATATAGTAATTTAAGCCAGTATCATTAGATACTGGCTTACTCCTGGACACTATTTAACACTTTGCTCTATATCCTGTACATTTGCACTCCTGGACACTATTTAACACTTTGCTCTACATCCTGTACATTTTCACTACTGGACACTATTTAACCACTATTTAATTTTTATATACCTTATTGTTTTTTTGTACTGTGTTTGTAACTGCTGCTGGCTGCTAAATTTCCTTCGGGATCAATAAAGTATCTATCTATCTATCTATCTATCTATCTATCTATCTATCTATCTATCTATCTATCTATCTATCTATCTATCTAGATCTGCTGTCATCATTCATGCACAAATTAAGCCCTGAATATATATATATATATGGCTTTAAAAATATAATATGTCTCTGAACATGCCCACGCATTATATTTTATAGCCCCCTTCAAGCAAAGCTGTCTAGAACTGGGGCTGGTTGCAAAAGAGCACAAAAACATTCTTAACTTTTAATGTAAGTTAATGTTAAGGGGTTTTATTCAAGTGATTTTGGAGCATTTCATCATGAAACATTCAGGATATTATGTAGAAAAATAAGATCAACATAAAATCAAGATTTTTTTTTGGACAGCAACGATATTTTTTGTGCTGCTCTAGTGTTGGAAATCTGGGTAGAACATTCTCACGTCTATGTCCACTAACATGTGTGTTCTTACATGTGCATATCACATATAACATGTCACAGAACATCACACCCCTTCTCCACTGCCAGTGTTTTATCCAGTTGTGTCATTTTGCATAATTGGCGCTATTTTTAAACACCAAGCGTTAAAGTCACAGAGTCTGTCTGAAATGAACAGGAAGTTCAAAAAGAAGCGTTACTGCTCCTTCCAGTAAGAGAGGCTTTGAAATGTAAAACAAACAGGGCATGAATTATCAAAGATCCAAATGATTCAACATCACTGAAACCCCTGCTGACAGCAGCAAGGTCATACACAAAACTGTGGGGACGGCCGGGCGTCCAGAGTTCACCCAAGCTTACTTTATCACTGACACCTGCCAGTTCATCACCATACAACCAACATTACCACATCATTACTGCATTTACTTCCTAAAATGTATAATAAACCAATGAAAAGAAATAAAAATAGAAAAAAAAACATGTGCACATAAATATACTGACTGACTCACTGGAGGGACCATTAGTCACTCTCAAACACTGATGTCCAACCATTGCTACCTTAAAGGAATATTGCAGTAGTTTTTTTTTTTTGATATTTGATGTTTGTCTGTTGCATTAGTAGTTTGTAGCTGTTTGCTGCAAACAGTAATTTCCATGTATGTTGAAAAGAACAAAAGCCTGATAACCTATAATAGAATATGCTGAAGTTAGTTCTGAGTTTTTCTGAACAGTCTTTGTAAGTAGAAGAAAACTCTTCCACCTGCGCTACAGAAGCAGCAGACAGAGATTAGGCTTCATACCTTCTGGAGTATTCCTTTAATGTATTAAAGCTATCCTAGAGGGACACAAACACAAATAATGAGGTAACTAAAGTGTTCAATACGGCACTTCAGGAAGGCAATCATGGTCTAGGTACACCTATTGGCACATACTTGGAGTGATTTGATCACTCATATAAAGAGTGTCCTCTCATGCAGGACAGCTAAGCTAACGGACATCATTACTTAATCATAGAATTCATTAGCATAATGAGGATAAATGGAGTCTCTCTACTGTCTGTCCATAAAGACTCCAGCTTCAGTTAATAAATAGGCCACTCTCCCGTCTCCACTACACCTCCTTATTGTCATGAGGCTTCAGTCATAGTTTCTCTCTTTCATTCGCTACCTCTTTTACAGTTCCGTGTCTTCTTCCTCATCCTCGTCTTCCTGTTGCGGGAGGGGCCTGTAGTGATCCACCCCCAGTGGCAGGAAGGTGGAGCGTGGCCGGCCACCTTCCTCCACCAGCAGGGGGTGATGGTTGTTGTGCTCCGGCTCAGAAGAACTGCATTTGTAGTATTGTTCACTGTGGTGCTCAGTCGCGCCCACTTCCTCCGACTGATCTCGCCTCTGGGTTAGCAGGGAATACAGGTATCCAGCAGGAACTGGGAGAGAGGCGGTGACTATAAGCATGGAGAGCATTATCAATGCCCAACCGGGATACTCCAGGCTACTCTCAGAACCCTTAGAGAGAAGGACAGACAGATAGATGAACAGATATATAGATAGATGTGGACAAATAAACAAATAAACATTGTGTATTTAAGGCTGCTGGGAGGCAAATGTATCAATGCAGCCTTCTAAAGGATGCAGATAATTAAACAAATGTTCAATGTCTCTAAAGATTTTAGTCTAAGTTTGCTCTGGACGCAGTAAAACAAACAAACAAACAAAAATAGTCGGAATGCTAAATAATCTTAGGGCTTAAGAAAAGTTGGGATATGATAATGTAATAAAGAATTATGAAGAGTTTACACCATTTAGCACTAAAAGGAGACATTAAGGGAAAATAATTGAATGTAAAAGCTCTAAATAAACAATAAGGACAAATGTTCTTGTATTTATATGACTGTCATCACAAAACCCAACCAGGCAGCTAAACCAAAAGCAGTATACATCTTTACTATCTCCCAGCATCTATAAAACCCTAATTAACTGGTTCTACACTGTATGTGTCTTACCGTGATGTGGTTCCATGCTGTGTAAGTTGGCCATTTAAAGACCATTCGCAGCAGACTAGCGGTCAGCAGACCCACCATAGCCAGCAAGCACACATACTTCCACATGTACTTATAGACCACAGGGGGGCGCCAATGCAGCATCAATGCTACATCATCCAGAAACCTGGAATCCACAAGAAGAACGTTTTTTTTCTTGGTGTTGGTATCAACAGAAATACACACCCACTGGCCACTTTATTAGGTACACTGTCCATTGTGTCAGCATTTAGAGTTCCTCCATTACAGATTTTAGTCTATCTGCCTCTCTACGTATTTTGTTACCCTGTTCTTCAAAGATCAAGACCACCACAGGACCACCACAGATCAGACATGGCAGTGCTGCTGAAGGTTTTAAACACCTCAGTGTCACTATCCAGCCAACTGTGACCTGGACTAACTCAATTTGTGCAATATATGAGCTACAGTCTCTGACAGTGAGTGGACACATTGTTTAAAAACTCCTGATCTACTCATACCAGCACAACACATACTAACACACCACCACATGAGTGTCACTGTCACAAAATAATACCTGCTGGTGGTCCTGATCATTGCAGATGGCCAACAGTGTGTAATTGAAGAACTACAATTACACAGTACAAAAGAGATACCATGTAGGTGAACTTACGGAAGTGGCCATTTGGTGCACAATAGATAATATCACATTCAAATAAATGGAAACAATGTCTGGTAAAGAGCAAGTACAGTTCCTGTACATGAATAGTATATAAAGTTGCAGTATACATAAGATGTTTATCATATGATCACCACTACAGCACCAAGCTATGGAGAGTAGAAACATATTAAGCACATTTATAGTGTCAGGAGATTAGCAGAAGCAGTTTCAGTCTTACCGATCAGCCCCGTAGATCCATGCCACGCTAAATGTCTCAAAGATGACGACGATAATCAGCGGTAAAGTGGCAGAATAATCATCAAACATGGTCACAAAATAGTTGCCGCTGCGCTGTGTGAAAAGTAGCCCTATCAGGAAGCCCAGGATACAGCTAAACACTGCAATGCAAACGAATGACAACACTACGTTAGTTTAAAACAGATAAACACTGCAACACAGGCAACAATGCATAACAACTGCTCATTATACTGCTTACAATGCGAGATAACACTAGTCTATTCAGTCTGCACTAGGACATGTATACACTCTGACAACACAACACAGAAACAATGTTTGAGCTAAACTACAGTTCAAAAGTTTGGAATTTATGGCTGTATTATTAACTTTTTACATACGATACAGTGTGGATTTAAATACTTTTCAAGAAGAGCATTTTTTAGATGATTCATTCAATATTTAAAGAATTTTCTAGTATATAAAATGATTAAATTATATATTATCTCTCTATTTACTTTCTATTTTACGCTCATTACGTGATCAATAAATATGACGAATTCTGGATATTAAAGTCCCGGAAACGCAGATTAATATAATATTAACTGTGTTTGTTATATTAAAGATCTAGTAGAGCTTAGATGAATATAAGATATTAATATGCTAAAACATTCCTGCCTAAGGACTGTGTAGACATGGCTAATGAGCAGCTTGATTGACAGCTCTCTGTGATGCCAAGTGGACAAAAACGGAAAAGCCTGTGAATGATGGTACAGATGGCCAAATCCTGTTTGTTTGTAGATATAGGAATGAACGAATGACAGACAACTACAGACAGGAGGTCTAGCCTGCTAGCTGTTAGTTATGCTGGTGTAGGCTTAGTTTGCTAAGCTTTTCTGACTCTAACCTTTTTTGTGTGGGCAGAGCTAAAGACATCAGCCCTCTGACTGGATAGGAAAGGATTACAGAAGCATTACTTGAGATTTCAACCACCCAGTTTATATATGAGGAGTGAGATATGGTGAAGAACAGCTGACATTCATTAGCCTGTAGGAAGATATTCAGAAGACATAATTGTACATGTATATTTTGGCCCAGAGGAAAAAGATTAACTTGTAAAATAAGCGCTCTTCAAACATCTAAAGGGGTTTTTAAACATCTAGAGTTTGTCTAAAATGACTGAAATGTCTCCCAAGTGTCCTACACTACTGATTTAGAACCTGTGAGGTTACAAAACACGAATCACAAAGTCAGTTTTATATTGTTGAAACACTGCACGTAAATACTACATCAGAACTGCACTACTTCAGCTTTTTTGTAGTTTTATCGCAGTTTAAATGCTGCATTTATAAAAATATTAGTGTGTTTTTTATTTATGAATAAGGCAGTGAAAAGCCAGTTGCTGCAACACAGGGGCTTCGTGATAAAGCTGCTGTCCTAACAAACTTTCCTGCAGTAGACACAGCATATCATATTATATTTAACTTGTTGTGTATAAAATCCTGTAAAAACACTGATACAGGCACATAAAATAGTAAAACGGCGTAAATAACATAAATGGCAGTTATAGATAGCAGAGTAGTGTTTGTGTGGTTAGCGAGCTGCGGGGTTAGCCACAGTCACTGCACAGAAGAGTTCTTTGTAACAGGTTAATCTGAAAGTGGAGGACAGCCAAGGCTTGTGCGTATGTACCTGTGAGCATGGTCTTGTGGCGGCCCAGCGTTCTAAAGTTGTCCATGAGCGGGGTAAGGATGCCCTGCATGGTGCCGAACATGGTGGACAGCCCCAGGTTCAGCAGCATGAGGAAGAACAGAGCTGACCAGAATGGACTGGCAGGGAACTGTGCCATTGCCTCAGTGAAAGCAATGAAGGCTAGACCTGTCCCTTCCACTCCCTGAATGAGGAAGACAGAAGAATGGATTGAGTAGCTGTGACGTGCATTGTCTTCTGTAATTGGCTGGAACCAGATACATGGCCATGCATGCAGAGTGTTGTTATTATTATTGTACCGTCTTAGACTGCAGGAGACCTACTGATTGTAAGGAGAGATAAGAAGAATAATGGGGGGAGGGGATTTTTCCCACACTCGACCTACCAGAGGTAGTAGTGCATCTGCAAGGCTGCCAGCATTGTGATTGACACCTCCCACTCGTCAATGACTCTTTACCATCCTGCTACTGCTGCTGGCTACTTTACCCAAGTGGTCAGATTATTGAACACGTTGTTGCTCCCCAGCATACACCAGGACTAATCTAGACCCCTTCCTACCCCCACTCATTGACTGTTGACACCATCACTGCATACTTACACTTTGATAACCCCTACGTGCTGTGTATAGCATTTACTGTCTTGTGTATTTAGATTTTGTATTGTATCTATTGTGTGGTGTACTTATTGTATGTTCTACATTATTTTACAATGTTGTGTATCTGCAGTCTATGTGGTGTGTGCAGTGTACTATGCTGCTGTTGTGTGTTGCATTATGAGGCCTGAGGAATGACATTTCGTTTCAATGTATGTTGAGGAATGACAATGAAATACACTTGACTTGACCTAATGAGTATGGTGATCATTGTGTAACGCTGATGTGCACATCTTCTGATAATTTGTTCATGAATTTCTTAAGAGTCCTCAATAATACCAAAAAGCCACAGCACAAATGCATTGGGCTTCACCTTGTTCATTTCTCTCTCCAGGTCACAGTCGGTGATGTTTGGCAGCAGGCTCCCGAATTGGCTATACCACTGCCTGTACTCCTGCAGGTCCACGGATTTGGGATCCGACATGTTGAACCGAGGCCACCAAGGTTGAGACGGGCCTGAGGCTGCCATCTCCACCATACTTCCCACATTTCTGCAGAATAACAAAACGACTTTAGATCTGTGGAACAGCCGCGAGTGCTACATACTTCAGTTTGAATGAACACTGGTAACACTGTTACAACCACATGCACTCACGTCGCAACACACTCCAGGGCAATGTTCTTGGCTCGGAACCCAAGCACGACGAAGACAACCAGCGAAGCCAAGACCGAGGTCATGAAGTTGATGGCAGACACCATGATGGCATCACGGTGGCAGTTGTTGTGGACGGGGTTGTAGGAGGAGTAAGCGATGACGGAGCCGTAGCCCAAACCGAGAGCAAAGAAGACCTGAGTGGCTGCCTGCCGCCATACCTGCACCTCCCCCCAGATCTCAATCTGAGAGAGAGGGAAAAAATGTGTAATTAGTTACTAATTAGTTATTACACATTATAATTAATCTAGTTACTGCTACATTGTTGTATGATGAGGCACACCAATGGTGCTCTACTCAATGGTAAACTAGTATGCTTTGTAATTATCACAGAAGTTACACTAAAGCAGAGCTCTGAAATGAAACATTGGCTATGTAGTTAAAGTGCTTAGACTTTGCTCTAATTTGATGATAACTACATGTCAGTAGGAATCTAGCGTCTTTTCTTTTGTCAGGGTCCAATAATTAAATGCACTATTGGCTACTTAGTAGATTCTTGGCCAGTTTGTTCATCATTAGATCATGCAGAGCTGAAAAAGGCCAGATGCTATTCTACATGTAATGTGGTACTTCACTTTGCAGCCCACAGCCAATGTACATTGCAAACACCAGTACACAGCATGTTCAATTTTATTCTTACACATTACTCGTATAATATATATATATATATATATATATATCACACTTGATAGCTTAACAAACTCACTGTTTCTGAGCTGAAAAACATGAGGTGTGAAAATATTGCTGCATAAGCATTTGGCTGTTTATCTAAAAAGCTCACTGTTTAAAAATAATAAAATAATAACATCAAATGCTAAATATGATTATATATTACATATAAAATGTTACAAAATAGTAACAAAAAATTTACCATTTATAAGAATGATTAGTCTAAAATGTACAAGAAAAATATTAATAATTCTACTGTATTCTTGTATGACCATGAACAGAGTCTGATAACAATTTATATAGACTGTTTATCACATAGTGATTATGTGTTGCCAAATGTTTTTATATCATTTCAGCACAGCAAATACCCTATGGATTACGTGAAACTTTCATGATGATTGTATCAAAAGAAATGCTTCAAAATTGCTCCAAAATTTTAAAGATACTTGTTTTTCTTTAGCCAGCAATGATATATTTTAAGAATGTCTTTTACTGGCTTTCCCGATGTTATTTTTCTACATAAGGAATTTTGGAATGTTTGAAGGTCTTTTCTTAAAAAAACCTTAATAACTTGATTAAAAGTTTAATGAATCTGCAGATTACTTAATTACACGGTTCACAGTGACAGCTCTAGTAGCCTTGCATGCTTACTTTGACTTACTTTAGGATAGAACATGTAGGTGATTCCCTCAATGGCTCCATCCAGCATCAGTCCTCTGATGAGGAAACAGAAGAGCACAACATACGGGAAAACGGAGGAGAAGTACATCACCTGGGATTAGAGAACAAGAGAAACAGAGAGATTATTAGTGATTTTAAACTAATAATTTCCTGTTGGCTTAACAGTTTGTTCTTGTATACAATATGTTATAATGCATATTGACAGTAGATATTCCAAGGGCACGAGTGGAAGGATTTGATAATTTATGTGGGCCAACTGCCAACATGAACAAATAGGTGTGTGTGTGTGTGTGTGTGTGTGTGTGTAATAGTACCTTTGCAGAGGACTTGATGCCCTTGATCATGGCCAGGCAGACTATAGCCCAGGCAGCTAGCAGGCAACCAGTTATGATGGGGTTAAACTCTCCAGATTGGTCAATAGAGTCAGAGATATCAAGAGCCTTACGGAACCAGAAATAAGAGGTGGGGGAACTGGCAGCACACTCCTTCACTAGAGAGCAAGAGAGTAAGTCGTTAGTTAATACACACCTATAATACAAACCACACTTACAGAAGTCATCCAAATATTCAAACAGCCTCCAAAAAACCTTCTATGTCAATTTGTATTTTTTATAGAATTTGAAAATATCAGCTGCTATTGACTTCATGTGATAATTCCATGATGAGCAGACCACTGGACATGAGCCAAATGTCTGCATAACAGCTTGCTATGCTAACTTACATTAAAGGTTAAGGATGCTTTTCCTTCTTCTGTAAACTAATTATTTTGGAGATCAATGGTTTTGGTTCAACAGGGATGATACTGTTGCTGTTGTAAGAAAGTGTCTAATCTTCTGGGGATTTGGGGACCTCTCTAAAGGACACATGTAATGACACACAAGCTACAGAACACTTTGATAAGGTCAGGTGGAAATCCTGCCAAATCTGTCAACAGCCTTGACTTTTCAACAAATATCTTAGGCCTTAGACACGCAGCAACTTGTTCACATTCAGTTTTCTCTACTGCTTTCAGTTGGAACAGATATAGAGCTCTAAACAAAATGTGACTGGAATCATGGTCTATTATCCTTCCAGGTTCTGGCATATTCCTGAGGGAACTGGAGTGGTATCTTGAGATCGTTAAGGTCTGTATCACAGTCATTTTTGACGGGTCCACGATCTCGTCTCAAGCAGAAAGGGGATCATGCTTTTGCTGTCGCTGCACCAAAACTTTGGAATGGCCTTCCTCATGACATCAGACACACCCAATCTGTGACTGTCTTTAAGTCAAAACTAAAAACACACTTTTGTAAGTTAGCATTCAGCAGCTGTTGAACTGTGTAGGGAGGATTGTGTTACTGTGTCTATGTTATGTATGCTATATGTTTAAGTAGTGAACAGAGGGGATAAATCTTTGACTTTGTAAAGCACTTTGGTTTTAAATGTGCTCTATAAACAAAATTTACTTACTTACTTACGTACTATCTGAGCTAGCTGAGTGATGTCATTTGATGAAGGGTTAACGTGGTAGGGAAAGGGAGGTAAAGCATGATGTCATTGGTTAATATTTGGTTAATATTATTGGCCCATTGGTCCACAGCAAAGTTCCAGAGACGTTTTAGAGGCAGGCAAAAGATTACAGAAAAACAAGAATTTTGTTTTTTTAAATATTGTGAAGTAAAACTTACTATCAACAGAAACTAACATGAAAAAGATCCGTTTTCACACCATATAATAAGGTCACCTGGTACACTGGACACTACATAAGTAATAATGGGAAGTTGTTTTTAGTGAAATCACCTTTCTCTTGCAATTAAAATACTTAGACAGTGAAACTGACTCTTTTGAATACCATCCAATATCTCCTGCCAATAATGAACATAAAATAGGTTTTGGGGGTTTTGTGGGTTTTGGGTCTTGTATAGCACTGGTTAACAGTTTTAGGCACTCAGACATTATATTTAAAATGCAATCTTTCCATACAATTAACCTTTATTTCCTCAGCAAAACACTTTATTTTACAAATGTTCAAATAGTATTAATACACTAAGTATGTCAGTGTGTTTATTTAACACTTTCCAAGCTTACCTAATACCTGCTTTGACTGCTCAGTACTTCATTAAGCTAAATCAAGATTGCTGCTGAAAGAACTGAATACATTCATACAGTGTCTGGAGCATCCAGGAGAAATCTGGAACTAACCTTTGTTCTTCAAACTAGATCCCAAGATATGATCTACTTCTTTCAGAATAAGATATTCATGTTACTTTCTATTGTATTTATGCTTATTTACATCTGTTCTAGTGATACATTTTTCTAGTGCCTTTTGAGTAGTAGTAAATATAAAGGGGTGGAAAATGTCACTTTTTTATGTTTTATATTTTAATATTCTTTGTTCTAATATGTCAATCTCAAAAAGGACATGTTTAAGCTTGTAGTAAACAAATACTTATTATCAATTAGAAATTTAATGAAACATGTACTTTGATTTGTATTTTATCTTTTGCCTGTGACTGTGTGCATTATAGCTGCAGACATACCTGTCTGGTTGCTGCTTAGTTCTACAGGACAGCGCTGCCATGGTAATGGGTACTGGAATGAGTTCCCCAAATAAAAGAGAGACCAGGCGATGATCACGTTATAGTACAGAGCCACAAAGAAACACACCTGAGAGAGTTAGAGAGAGACAGAGAAAGAGAGAGAGAGAGAGAGAGAGAGAGAGAGACAGAGACAGAGAGAGAGAGAGAGATACACAGACAGACAGACAGATGTTAATGTGTTTAAATAAAGAGGGGCTCTATTACATAACAGCGCAATCAGACACCAGTCCTTCTTTAACCACACATACAGTCTCACACACATGCACACTTAAGTAAAAGAATTTTAGAAACACAACTGTTTTATGACTAATACTTTAAATACATGATCTGATCACTCAGAGTAGCACACATGCAGCAGTTTATCTGTGTATGAACTGTTACCTACACCACTGACACTTACTGTAATGTCTAATTTTAGAAAGCAGAGCTAGACTGCTGTCTCACCCTGAGTTAAAGCTAATGCCCCCTAATTAAACCTGACCCAGAGTAGGTCCTTTCAAATTCTGTAATGCAGCAACTTCCTCTCATACTAAAATTCCATGCCTTTCCTCTTAGAAAAATATCACTAATTACTTGTAAACAGTGTCTTGATGTCAAATCCAGTTTTATAGTTACTTAAAAGATTTTGGTAAGCTGGTGCCCAGTTTTACCAAAACAAAATAGAATGAAATTCGAAATTCCACTGCTTAACAGTCAAGTGAGTGTGTGTTACCATGCAGCTGGAGTAGCCGATGCCAGCAAGGCGCGGCGAGATGTGTTTCCAGACTCCGATGCTGCCCTGCCGGATACTCTGACCAGCGGCCAGCTCCATGAAGAACAGAGGAACTCCCACCACCAGCAACAACAACACATACAGTACCATGAATGCCCCTGTAGAGAAAGATAGACAGACAGACATTCAGGATGTTTATATTGGTGTCGCCATCGTAAACATTTTATACAACCATCTCCAGCTCTGATCACCTTTCTGAACACCTTTCTGAACACCTTTCTCAAATTCCTGCATTTCTTTCTACTCATTCAGTTGAAATCTTCTGTTGTGAGTGTGGCTGTGTCTGAAAAGTAATTAATATTGCCTACTCATATAATCCTGTGCATCCTGCTGGTCTGGACGTGAACGGAACTCAGTGGCTCCCGCTTGTGGATCTTGGTCAGTGAGTGAGTATTTGAGTGAGTGAGTGAGTGAGTGAGTAAGCCAGGTCTATGAGGTGGTTTGCGTTTAAAAACTGACACAGTGGAAGACCGAATGTCACGGTGATGATGAGCAGGAGTAGCGAACACACTCGCAAGCTTTTAAAGGGAATGATTTAATAGACGAGACAGACGGAAATACACGGACGGGATCACCATAACACGTAACATTACAAACACAATGAACGACAAGGACAGACTGAAAACACAGGGTATATAACAAGACATGGAATACTCGACACCTGGAAACATAGAAACATGGGTTATAGATACGGGCCAGGTGGGAGGCAGAGACACTAGGAGCACATGATCAAACAGGTAAACAAAGACAACGGGGACTAGCAGGTGTGACACCGAAACTGGTTTGTGGACAGATACAATACTTTTTTTTTTTTTTTACATATCCCTGCCTTTGTTGCATCTTAAACATGATTCGGTAGCAGGTGATTTTAACCTTCATCATGTTGCTGCCTGACTTGTGTGGCACTTAGAAACAACCTCGGACACTTTGGAGCATGTATTGTTGGGTAGCATAATTAAATACTGATATGATTGCTATTTACTTCATCTGCAATTTGGCAATATTAAAATAGACATACAACATCATGTACCACACAACACTGTGACTAGCTCTTGTCTGCATATACAGCCTTCTGCGATGTCAGTAAAATGCAATAATTATTAACCAACATATTTAGTCAATTGGAAACTCTCAGCTCACATGACTTGTTACTTCATAGTATTCTACCAATTTTATGTCCTGAATACTATACTGGAAAAAATGTAAACGTAATATACAAAATATACGCAGTCGAGTCACATTATTATGACTTTCACTGGCGACTGTGCGTAGGTGGCAGCATCACGGTCTGGGGAATGTTTTAGTGCGATCCACTCATTCATGTGAAAGGCACTCTCAACTGATTTGGGTATGGAAGCTTCCTTGCAGATCACATTTACTGTGTGAGCACCTTGATTGTGGTGTTTGCTCTATGGATCCTCCCCACGCTCCCTCCAGCAGCTGCACCACTGCAGTCAGCATGTCTCCAAATAACCTGTGGACAACCTATCAGCACCTTATTGAGTGTTCCAGCCTTTGTAGCTGTTGTCTGTGCTGCACATGGCGGTTACTCTGGATATTAGCTGGTGGTCATAATAATGTGACTTGACTGTGTAAAATGTGCCACCCCTTCAAAAAAAATGTTGAATTCAGCCATGAAAAACTGTAACTGAATTAATAAGCAGATGTCTGTCCTCTGTAGAGGATGCATTCACCTATTTCCACATAAAAAAAATCAACAAAACACGCAATTTGACCAGACTTTTGCCCAAACTTTTGCTTATAACTGTTTATTGTGCCGCCCTAGTGTACTGAACCCACAGCATTAGAACTAACACACCCTTAAAGTACTTTTAAATGACAACACACATCCACAGAAGCACACAGTACCTCCTCCGTTTTGGTGGCAGAGGTAGGGGAACCTCCAAACATTGCCTAGGCCCACGCTGAAGCCCACCTGGGCGAGGACGTACTGCAGTTTACTGTCCCAGGCTGGGCGGTCCTCACCTTCCCCCACTCCAACAGACTCTGCCCCATCTACTGAGACCAGAGCCAAAGCAGAGTGGCTCTCCTCCAATCTAGGACCATCCTCGTCACCAGGCAACGGGAGCTTCTCCATCTAATGGAAATAATAAGTGCTTGATTTGTGATATGTGATGTCATAGATACGTCACAGTGCAAATATACAACAGAATACATTTAAATCTTACACACATTATAAGGCCATGGCATCTGGATGTGTCTCAGATAAGCATCCTTGTGGGACTGATGTATCTAAGAAAAGTACAAATGATGTGTTTCATTGCTTCTCTTCAGTCACAACACAACCTGAATGGATCTGCAGTCTGAATGAAACCACATGGAGTTCATGTAAATAACGTTAATGTTATTTACATGTTTAGTTCAGGCCCACATGCCTTGTTGTGACATTCTGTAATCACACAAAGAACCAAACTCGTTCATGCACTTCATGTTTAATGGCTAAAATGTAAACAGAGTCATTCAGAGTGGTGGGATGTGAAGTGCTCCATTCTAGAGAGACTTACAAAGTCAGAATTGTTCACAATGGTGATGATAAGAACCAGACGTCTTGAAGAGTTCAAAGCCACTAAAACTCCCTCCTTCTCAAAAAAGTTATTCCTTGTAATTAGGGGTGTGTTTAAAAAATCGATTTTTCGATTCAAATCGATCTTCATTTAAATAATCCGATATCGATTCATACAAACCCGAGAGCGACCTTTATAATTAACATTCCAGCCATTGTTTTTCGCGCAATGAGATCCGGCTGGGGGTGCACATCAGTTAAGCATGGCTGGCGCACAAGTGAAGGCGACCCAGAACTTGAAAGCAGATGTCTGGCTACATTTTGGATTCAGAAACCATGACGGTATATAAACATATAAACACTAATATTTTTAGTAATGGTAGGTTGAGTGTTCCTTGTACATTTACCACATTAGTTCTCTTAAAATCTCTTTTCAAATTCAAACAAAACATTATTATTGTAACTGAATTATCTCTAAATTAATTTATATTGAATTGAATTGAATCAAACCGGAAATCGAATTGAATTGGAACCTTGTTAATCGGGATCGAATCGATCTGGGAAATCAGTGGTGATACCTAGCCCTAGTTGTAATAGTAACACAGTGCCTGATGTTTGAGGTATTGTAATAGTTTATAATAGTTTTTAGACAAGATTTAGGAAAACACAAAAACCACTCATGATAAGTGTGTGCAGGGTGTGCTATAGCAAAATCATACCTAAAGAAAAAGATCTTCTTTTCTGATATATAACTGGCTTGGGATTACCCTACATAGTTCACATGTGTTTTTGGATGTATACATCAATCATCCATAATATGAAAACCTCCTTCTTGTTTCTTCATTCATTGCCCATGTTTTTCAGCACCACTTATCTCTTTACACTTCTACAGTTACAGACTGTAGTCCATCTGCTTCTGTGTATACTTAGATATCCCTCTTTTACTCTATTCTTCAGTGGTCAGGAGCCCAACAGACCCAGCACAGAGCACATAGGGGGGGGGGTTCATTCTCAGCACTAATGTGGTGGTAGTGTGTTAGTGTGTGTTGTGCTGATGTGAGTCGATCATACACAGCAGTACTGTTGGAGTTTGTAAACACTCCAGTGTCACTGCTGGACTAAGAATAGTCCACCAACCAAAACTATCCAGCCAACAGTGTCTTGTGTGCAGCATCGTGTGAGCACTGACGAAGACTAGAAGATGACCAACACAAACTGTGCAGCAAGATATAAGCTACCGTCTCTGACTTTCCATCTACACGGTGGACCAGCAAGACAGGAGGGTCTAATAGAGTGGACAGCGAGTGGACACAGTGTTTAAAAAACGTTCAGCAGCCATGCTGTGTTTGATCCACTTGTACCAGCATACTAAAACATCACCACCATGCTAGCGTCACAGCAGTGCTGAGAATGATCCACCACCCAAATAATACCTGCCCTGTAGTGGGGCTGTGGGGGCCCTGGTTACTGGCATTCTTAAGGGAATACAGTGATACAGTGAAGAGAAATCTAATCCTATACATTTCCATGTGTCAACAGCAAAGCTGATGGGATTGGGAAAGCATATCATGTGATCTGTGTAGATCTTCGTGTGATGTGAAGTTGGGAGGTATGTGTGTGTGATAGCACATGTATGTGAAAATTCTCTGCGGGAAGTTACCTTAAAGGTGCCTCCTTGAACAAATACTTAACCACAGCAGGAACTTTAAGCACCGCAGGGAGAAAAATGGGGAAAAAAAGCATTGAAATCCTTCTCTTTCACTCTCATGTGTCGGTTTGCTCATCCTTCCCCCTTCCAAAGTGTCTACTGTCATGTTTTTTTTTCCTTTACTCCCCGTTTCTGTTCCCCAGCACAGATCATATGAATGCCTTTATTGTTTGCTTTTTACATAAAGAACAGTAAAGAAATTTTAAATGATTTTTTGTGATAAATAAAGGTCACTCTATGAGGTCTCAAAGTCCTAGCTACATCACTGACTGGGAGTATGTGTGGTGACCGAACCCATGCATTTCAGTCTTGTATTAGAAATGGAAAAGCAGCAGTTGCTTATGGAACAGTCATTAAAATACAGCTAAATACAATAATAATTATTATCCAACCAAATACATCTTACCCATTCTAACAACGTTACCACCCAGAAATAAACTCTGACACACACATGCACACACACACACACTAAAAAAGAATGTAAAAAGGTAACTGTACAAATCATTTAGTCTCATCAAAATTGTGATATACTGTTTTTTTTTGTTTTTTTTGTTTGTTTTTTGTTTTCTGCCTTGTACATCAATTCGCACTTTCAATTTACATCTTCAAATACATTTGTATTTACTTTTTTTTTTTGATTAAGATTATTATTATTATCTCTTCTTATTTTTGCATTTTGTATGTGTCCACCATCTACTCCTCTCCCCCTCAGCCCTTTCCAAAATGTTACATAGCTTAAGAATGAGAATGTTACATGCTGGAAATAAGTAAATAAATAATAAAGTTTTATTAGTCCTCCGATGAGGGGGGGTGGTAATGGGCCAAAAAAATTATAATAATAATTCAGCTACACGCAAGATAAATATATATGTTTATATGTCTGTTACATGCGTTAAATAAACCTTTTACGTATGCATTTAATCTAAAATGGACTAAAAAATGTTTGAGTATTTTTGTAACCTAATATACTAACATATTACTATTACCCATAAAATACCCAGAAATTATAGCAACATTGTATTGTTCTTTCTTAGACCCTGAAAATATGCCAGTGACTCCCGAGTGACTCAATTATTCAATCATTGGCTCTTTGTTGGGAGATTGCAAGTCTGATCCCTGACGATGCCACAGATCCCTTATGATGTAGCTGAGAGTGCCAGACAGCATAATAGGTCTTGCTGTCTCTGGGTGGGCAGGATGGCCCTCTCGACACTCACTCCATCACTCAGCACAATGACTGCTAAAACAGGTGTCTGGTGGCTGACATAGCAGAATTGGCAGTTTGTGTTTTCTTCTTGTTGAGACGTTGTGTTGAAGCTTGCGTTAGTCTTCCCTCTCCCAGCAAGATAGCAATGTGTGAGGGGGCCCGGTTTACTCACTCTGAGCTTGGTACCGGTCATGTTCTTAGGTTTTGTCATAACGGGAGCCTTCAGGTTGATGCAATCTATGAATAATTAGCTAAAGTGAGAGCATATCGCAATCTGAAAACAAACATAAATAAGGTTAGCTAATACGTTATCTCTTCTGAGGTCCATTTAAAATGATGTAATCCGCACTCAAACTCTGTAATGATTGTAAAACGATAGCCCAAAGGCAGCAAACGATAATAAAAAAGCAGGCAGTGAAAAGAAGCCTCAGCTAATTCATAATTCCTATGAATGTGTTGTGACCTGCATATACAGCGACCCCATTCTTATGGAGAGGCTCCTGAAGATTGACTGTATTTGATAGCAAGAAGTATTTATTTGCATTTGTGAGACATTTTCGAAGCTAAACAACATTAAACAACAGTACTTGCAACTGTTCCTGTTGACTTTTTAAGTGGACCCACTTTACTTCCATAATAGCAGTTTACTTTGGACCGGTGGTGCTGAGTAATAGCTAAATAAGAGTTAAATCATGGCTAATGCTCTCATGGGAAAGCAATTACTGGTGGCACTCCTATCGGAACAGATGTTTTTTTTACTGAGGCAAGTCCAAAACAACACAAAGTCCACAGAGAACATGGTACTAGGTCTGCTATGTAACCTACTAATAGGCCTCAACACAAGTATGCCTAAGACTAGTGTTCAGAATGACCTTCTTACCAGCTGAAACGTTCCTCTCTGTCAGTGTCTTATAGCAATTAGGAATTATTAAAGTAGGTTTAAGCTTCAGCCATCAACACACCTCTCTGTGGCCCACAAGTGAAAATTGAAGTCATTCAGCAGTGCTCGGCAAGAACTTACAGAGAAACTAAGTTGATGCCATATAGGAGGAACATATATGGTGTAAACTGGTGATCCCAGAGTTGATGCTGGGATTTAGGATTGGTCCAGCTATCTATCTTATAAAGTGGTTGCTAACAAAGATGCCTTGCAACATCCACTTAATTACCTTATGTGTACAACACTGGTGCAAAGGATTCATTAGGTGCAAAGGATTCATTAGGGGTTTATTAGGTGCACCTTATGCCTACATTCAGTGACCATATAGATAATATTATTATCATAAAATCATAACATCTGATATTACAAAAATGATTATGCCCCTTCTATCATGTCCATCAGTGGCAAGGGACTCCCATGGGACCACATCTGAATAAGTCATATTTGTGTGCCAGCAGGGTTTATTAGTGATGTTGATATTGGCAGTAGTCACTACTGTGTTGAGAGTACACAAACAACCATAATTTTGGACCATGTCCAAAATATCTAGCCAACAGTAATCCTGTGCTCAAATTCATGTTAAAGGAGGAGCCAGTAAAGCAGAGGGGTCGGGTGCAGAGGGTTCCGGTGCAGAGGGCTAATTAACCTCTTGCAAACCCCTGTCTCAAAATCAAAATTCTGAAAATAAATTCTATAAACTTTTGAGGTTGTGCTCTCTATTAGGGAGTGTTCGATATTCAAACACAAATTCACGAAAAGGTATTTACTTTGAAAGAGTTTGGTAGAAAGACTGAATTGTCACTCATTTGTCAAACCAAAGGAAAAAGAAGATACATGTAAGATCTCAATGAAGGTGTGGAGGAGTGTTTACCAAACTATAAATGAGTATTCTCAGAAGCAGACTTATTGAACCAATCAACGCCACAATGGCAAGTGAGACCCTAAAAGGGTCAGCTATTTTTATTTTAGCTATTTTTTATTTAGCGCCCATATTTTTTCATGGGCGCTGTGTTTCTATGTACATCAGGGATGCCAGGGCGGTTCTTTGGAAAAGGGGGGCTCTGTAATGACCCACTACTAGATGTGGGCACACTAAGCCTCAAGGTAGCGCTGGACTTACAGAAAGACTGTGATCATATGTTGTTGTGGTTCATTTAACTATGTGCAAATGTGTTGCATGGGCTATTTTGTGGGGTAGTTAGTTAGTTAGTTAGCCACTGAGGACCATCGTGCAATCTCTTTCCCTGCGAAGCTGTTTGGTTAACACTGGGTGGTGGGTTTATCCATGTTTATGAAACAGCTATGTTCTCTGAATGTCTTTCTTGCCAATAATATAGTAAATCATGTCTCCTACACAGATTTCATGTACAAACTTTTTACAGAGGACATCAAACACACTGGGTGTCTGGTTCCAGTCACCGCCACAATGAACGATGTGAAGTAAGAAAGGTTAAGTTTACAGAACACTGCTATGAGTTACTCTGTTCGCATCATAACAATTGACTTATGC
Organism: Megaleporinus macrocephalus; assembly: GCA_021613375.1. NCBI lineage: Eukaryota > Metazoa > Chordata > Actinopteri > Characiformes > Anostomidae > Megaleporinus > Megaleporinus macrocephalus. Next base: position 13,120,549 of record CM038719.1, read on the forward strand.
AGACACACCCTTCAACAGTGCCCATTGTAGGCGTACCTGATAAAACAGCTTCATGCCTGTAGTATAGTAGTCATACTTAAGGTAAGAGATAAGGAGTCCCTAACACTCAATGTGAGATAGGTCTTAGTGCAGGGATCCCATGCACTCCCATGTGAGAGTGGAAAAGTACAGAAGACTGTCTGGCAAAGAGAGAAAGAGCAAGAGAAAGCGAGTAACAGGGGGTGGGAAGTGGGGGAGAGAGGTGGGTGGGTCACTGCGTCAGCAACTCAGGGTAAGTCTTTCAAACCTGGCTGACTGACAGGGAGTCAGAAGGAACAGTGGGGAAAAAAGAGGGAGGGAAAGGGTGAGCGAGCTGTAGAGCGTGTTGTAAGGGACATGGAGTGATTTCAAGGTGCCTCTTACCTTGACGCAAATGTCGGAACAATAAAAAAGGCTTTTGAGTTAAAACTATACAATAAATCAGTTCTTACAACCTTCTTTGCCTTCCAGCCTCCTTGTGTCCATAATTCCACAAATCCCTTGACACCCCATTCCTATATTTAGCCTTGTAGTGGTCAAGTGACCAGTGTCCAGAATGGTCAATGTGGACAGCATGTGTCCGGAGATTTCTAAAACTTCAGTGCCTACGCCTTTTGCATTAGACTACACTGACACACAACATAAAGACCCTCTCAACTAACTTTCCATTACCTCTAACACGAGCAGAAACCTGTTACACTGTTGTGCAGACGCTCCAAATACCGAACATGTCAATGATGACATTAATGTCACCCCCTTTTGTTTATTTTGATATCTTCAATGCCCTTCCATGCCCACCGAGCCTGGCCTTTCATTGGCTGAGAGGCTGGTTCTCTCTATAGGCATCTCCACAAGACTATTTGTCTATGTGTGTGCATGTTTATTTACCAGACTACGTTTTAAATAAACTATGTTTATTTATTTACAATCAAAATGACCATTAAGTGTGAGTTCTGAATTGCTTAGAAGATAATTCTACGGAGATTAGATACAACATAATCCACTTACATTAGGAAGGAGAAAAAATCAAAGGAAAAAACAGGAATGTCCAAAACCTGAAGTTCAATAAATGTTTATGAGCCCCCTAACAATCATGCAAGATCTAGCAGACCATCAAAACTATTCCCATGGGATAAACAGCACCTAAAGCTTTCATCTTTGAGAGAGAGAAAGAGAGAAAATCAAGCTCCACTCTTGCTCCAGATTAGAGAAAATTCACAGGTGTTTCTGTCCATCCTTTTATTGTGATCACTGCAACTGTAGCTGTCAAGAACATTCGCAAATCAAACAGAAAAGAGCTGCTATTGTTCTCAAATGACAGACTGACCAGCCTAGAGTCCAGACTGCAACATCAGTAGATGTTTTTGGGATTACACGGATCAGAATCAGAAAATGGAACCAACTTCTAAAACTTTGTAGAAGTTTTGTAGGTGTGGAAAAAATATTCTAAAAACAATCTGTAATAATGGGACACACTAAACACTTAAACAATGATATTATATATATATATGTTGAGGCTTCTGTCTAATTTTAGGTTGAATACTTGCTGTATTCTGCATTTTTCTTATGCTGAAATATGTAGAACTTAAAGGGTTGAAGGGTTTTTGTATGTAGTTCACTCTGAAATACGATGCCCAGCGCCATGTCATGCTGGGAAAACACTGTAAGAAAATGTGACTGATGTGGATGGTTGTATTTGTGTCTGTGTCTATATCTGTACGTACTATGTTGACACTCCCGTACTGTCATATTTATAATTTCTGAGACAGCTTGGCAAACGTAGATGTACATGGCTGGAGTGCTACTGTTACATTTCCAGACTAAAGCACACTTGTTGGCTTCTTGTTTAAGATTATTAAGTGAGATGTTGAATTGTAAGAGCACTCAGGGTGTCTGATAATAGAGAACTGGTACTAGTTTTGCAGTAGCACCGTTTATAAAGATAGCCTAAATATACACAGCAGCCAACAAAACTCTACAGAACAGAACACATCCGTTTTAGGACTGTTCAAAATTTTAATAATGTTAAAACACGCTTAAATACCAGGAGCTATTGTAGGTAAAAGCTGTCTACTATGAGAAGCTCGGCTTTATCTCTAGATATCGCTAAATACCTTAGCTGATGTTATGTAGTTCCAAAATATCTGTCTGACAAACTCATTTGTTGGCACATTGTCTCTATATAAGATGATCAAGTGCTCTTTAGCATCTAACATGGTTAGCTCTAGTGTTAGCTCATTGGCTCATCTGAAGAGGCAGTCTCTGTTACTCTCCCAACAATAGACCATGTTTTAAAATGTATTCCTCTGTGTGTCTTTGTGCTACTGGATTTTTTTACATAGCTGAAACAGAACTAAGCTGAAGAAGTAAAGCTTTGCCTTTTATTAGTTGTTTTCCCCATTATGCAACTTTATGAAACCATGGACTCATAATGCCTGACTGTTTAAAGGGGACCTATTATTCTCATTTTAAATATTGATAACTTTTTGGGGGTCTACTACCCCCAAAATGGACATGCTTCAATTTTTCAAAAAGACATTGTTTTCTTATATTCTACATCTGTATTCACACTTTGCTAGTGAGTCTTGTGTCTTTGCCTCGCCTCCCCATGACCCCAGTGTGCTCTGATTGGTCAGCTCACCTACTCTGTTCTGACTAGCCAACTGCCAGTGCTAATCTGCCCCTACTTGGCCTCTAGTGGCTCTAGTGGCTGTAAATTGCGTGAGGACAGGCAGAAGAGTATTGTGTTACGACATGATGTCACCTTGTAAACGGGCAGGAATTCCAACTAGACGTCTCAGTCAGCTGAGAAAAGTGGTTTCTGTGGAAGAGAGTTTCTCTCTCTGACATGTACTTAAGGCTTTACAATTATTACATGCAAACAATGCTTCATAACAAATTAAACTGGAAAAGCAAAAAAAAAACCCTTTAATAGTATTTATGTCTGTGTTGTTCCAGTTTATTGGAAGAGTGCACCACTAATAGTGTTAACTGTAACCTAGGACTGGCTCCACTGGGGCTGTTCCTTTGTTGCCCAGTGTTGTCCTCAGCCTAAAACCATTCCGTCTGCAAACCTGACAGCTGCCTTAGCCGCTGTTTCAGTGTACCAAATCTCAGCGGTGTATGGAAAAGCTGTTAAACACTTCATTACATTATGCAGAGAACTGCTTAGCACCTCAGAACCAGAAAAAAACTGAAATTCCAAAGAAATTGAAGTCTGATCAAGACGATAACTGATTCGATACACTTGAAACAGCCAGTGGAAAAGAGACAGTGAAAAAGAAAAACACTAAACAGCTGGGCACAATGTGTAGGCCTACTGATTTAAATACAGAATTAAATATGACAACATCAGGTCCTGATGTCAGATCACGATTTTCTGTATTGCATGTACGTACAACAGTGGTCTCGACAAATTAACACGTTAATAATAACCTGCAATAAGTAACACATGCCTGTCTGGACAGTAAATGTAAAGTTTAAATGCAGTGCATGTAGAAATGTCCCTGCTGGCTTTGTGCACAGCTGCTTAGCTCACCTCCTCCTTTTGGTGGGGGGTTTCTCTCCGCCCGCTCGCTCGCGCCCCTCTCACTCTCTGGATTTCAGTCTTGGACTTTTCCTGTGCTGCTCCTTCTTCGCCCGGGTTTCTCTCTGTTGTCCGCTCGGGTGGGTTTAGGTGTTTATGGTTCGCTTACATTGAACAGACGCTGTAAAGTTCGTCGCCACGTTGGTGTGTTTCGAGCTGATAACTCCCTCAGACCATACACGCGAAACTTTAGAGCCCCGACTCACCGCTGCTCGCTGATTGGAGCGCTTCTGGAGGAGGGTGTGGCCACGTGGTGCGTAGCTCCTCCTCCCCTTCACTGAATATACTATAGTGGGGTTGGGGCTCGTGGCGGTAGGGGCGGGGCAAGAGGGCAGTACACGGTGGGTCCCTTTAAAAAACTGATAAGAGAGTCGAACATGAAGGGCGTTCGGGATACTGTGTGGCTTCTTAGTTTAATGAAGCTTTTTCTCTTCTGATTTCCGTGATGATGGTCTGTTCCGTAGCGCATGCTGAACTTTGAGGATCGAAAAGGCAGAAATACAAGCGTATGTGTGTGAGTGCGCGTGCGTGTGTGTGTGTGTGTGTGTTGGGGGTGGGGGTACATGTAAGACGTGTGGGGAGAGTTACACAGAGCACGGTTGCACATACAAGTCAAGTACAGTATTCGTTCATATGTCGTTTAACTTTGGTCGCAGTGTAAGTCTGACCTCCTTCCTTCAGTTTACAGGACCTGGTAAGTGAAACGCTGCCGTGAAAGTATCCTTAATGATTCATACTGTGTTTCACCGCTTCCCCCCGTGAGACCCCGCACACAAACCGTTATGTAACCTGGTTGTCTGAAGCCAGAAGACACGCTGCAGGCTTCTACCACAAGAGGGCGCTGGCGCTACAGTCCACGTTTAATATTTCCTATAAGAAGCCTGTCTGAAGCTGATAAGGCAATATATTCTTTATTCTATATTCGTTATTCTGTCCAAAGTAAAACAATTATCTACAAAACTGAGAAAGGAGAAATGCAAAGGAGCATTTCTCCTTTCTCCTCATCTATTCATTATATGTATATGTATTGCAGCATTTTATATATATATATTGAAAAAAAGTGTTTAGTAATAAGTGTATTTCCCCAGTAAGAACACCAGAATGTTAGAACAGATGTAAATAAGCATAAATCTAAAAAAAAAGTAACATAAATAACTTATTTTGAAAGAAGTAGATAATATCTTGAGTGTAGTTCCAGATTTCTCCATTGAATGAATGTATTCAGTTCCTTCAGCAGCAATCTTGATTTCACTTAATGAAGTAACAGGTATTAGATTAGCGAAGCAGGTATTAGATGAGTAATACTGGGTTGTTTTCACATGGAAAAGCCTGGAAAGGGTTAAATAAACACACCGACTGTACTAATACTATTAGAATATACTCTAATATACTATTAGAATATTAAAAAAACATAAAGTGTTTTGCTAATAATATAAAAGCTTCCTGTTTGGAACAATAGCTTCTTAAATTCAATGTCCCCAAGTATATATATATATATGGGCTAGCAGCTTCAACTAAGTTCATACCAACCATCAGAATGGGAAAAAAATGCATTCTCTTTGACTCTGGCATGATTGCTGGTGCCAGACTGGCGGGTTTAATTATTTCTATAACTGCTAATCTCCTGACATTTTCACGCACAACAGTCTGTCCAGTTTAATCGGCCTTCTACTGAGTTTACTCAGAAGGCTGCAATAAAGTAGCAGTTATGTAGACGGAAGTGCCTTGTTGATGAGGGTGACGGAAAACAGCCAGACCACGTCAGGTTCCACTTCTGTCAGCCAAAAACAGAAACCTGAGGCTACAGGGGACATAGTCTCACCAAAATTGGACACTTAAAGACTGGAAATACATACCCTGGCCTGATGAATCTCGATATCTGCTGAGGCACACAGATGGTAGAGTCAGAATTTGGCACCATCCTCATGAATCCATGGACCAGACCGGTGGAGGTGGTGTAATAGTGTAATAGGGGAATGTTTTCTTGACACACTTTGGGTCCATTAACATCAATTAATCATAGCTTGCCACAAAGCAAAGGTTCGCTCAAACTGGTTTTATGAACATGACATTAAGTTCAATGTTCTTCAGTGATGTTCTCTGTCACCATATTTGTATAATAATATATAATAAATATCATGAAATCCATGAAACTAGGAACTAATGCTGTTTTATGAGGCCTTATCTGGGATCTGTGTAGACTTTACTAGATGTAAAGTCAGAGTTGATAACTCGTCTCTCACAGGACAGTGCATGCAGGACGTTACTGGTTGGCTGTTTATGGCTAGCTAACTATTCTCAGTCCGGCAGTAAGATTGAGGTGTTTAAGTGCTGAGAAAGATCCACCACCCAAATAATATCTGCTCTGTGGTGGTCCTGTGGGGCTCCTGACCATTGCAGACCAAAGTAAAAGGGGAAACAAAGCATACAGAAAAACAGATGGACTACAGTCTGTAATTGTAGAACTACAAAGTGGTCCTATATGGTAAGTGGAGCTGATAAAATGTGGAAGGTAGGGTGTAGAAACAAGGTAGGAGCACCTCAGTGAGTGTATGTAATCAAAATAGATCTACTCTTTAACAAATTACTATTTTAAAGGATTATATTTGATATGAATTTGCTAAGACACACCTGGTATCTAAAGGTTGCCCCTATGCTTTAGTGATTATTTCACTGCCTGTCTTTGGACAGTGACGAGCAGGGATTGCTGAGGCAGTAGAGGTTGAGGTCTTGTTTAAGGACACAACAAGGAGTACCAGCTAAGTCCTGGGATTTGAACTTGTGACTTTCTGGTTCCTAGCTCATCCCTGCTACCTCTACAGACTACTCTTTTGTTTGCAGTGCAGCTACAGGCCCAAACATCTTTACTGGTAACATAAAAGTATATGGTAAATCAACTGCCGCTGACATCATATATATTAAGTACTTGCATTAAAGTAAAAACTGTGGAAATGAATTTCAAGGCTTATTTATGCCTTTTTTAAATGTATTACGTGTATAAAGCATTAAAGCTTTGCCACTCTGACTGCTAATAATAGTAATAATAGTTGGAAAGGTCATGTTAGTGGTGTTTCTTTAGGTGGCTTAAACTACATGAAAGTAGCTTTCATTGGTTTTATTTCTGAAAGTAACCAAAGCATTATCAATAGAATTGAACTTTCTTGAGAAGCCATGCATAAGCCTTACAGACACCATGCCCAATGCCAAGCATCAGCTAGAGGGGTATAAAGCCCCCCGTCCTCAGCACTGGCCAGTGGATCTGTGTTTTTCGTCGTGAAGGAATGCCACTTTGGGATGAGTTGGAGAGATACATATCTAATCATCCATCCTTGATTTCAACAGAATACGTGTGTGTCCTTGAATTATGTGGGTATATGCAAAGAAGGCCCTGCACTCCAAAAGGTATGTTATTTATTTTATTTATTTTAAGAAAACTTAAGAACATAAACAGTGAATATTCCACCACCTCCAAAATGCTAACCTCCAGTTTCTTGCAAGCACACCTGCAGCATACATAGCCAGGCACTGAGGTAGTAGCATTCTTGTAATACCTCTGTGGAAGAGAGAGAGGAAGAAATAGAGAGAGAGAGAGAGAGAGGGAGAGAGAGCTGGTTAGACAGGATTAGCTGAAACACTGACCTGAAACAGCAAAAGAATGACAGTTTCCATGAGCGTGTGTGCTTGTGCGTGAAGTTTGTGTGCACACGTGTAGCTCATTGTCAGTGATGTGTGTAATCATGCATATGTGTGCGCATAAATAAATCTTTTTATGAATTAATCAATGAAGAGTCATTTTATTCTCCATTTCTTTACTGTTGCTTTTACTGGAAACTACTGATTAGGCAGTGAGTCAAAACACACACACACCCTCACACACACACACACACAGAGAGAGAGAGAGAGAGAGAGGAAGGTTGGCTGAGAGCGGACAGGTGTTCTTGTTTTTCAAGTTTCTGCATTTCTCTATTAGACATAAACAGAGAATGTGAGCAAGTGAGACACACACATAAAGTCACGGTAAGATTGACTCTTTTTATTCATGCTTTTCACGCGATGAGTTGTAATGCGTTGTTATCAGAACTAAACCGTGTATCCTTTTTTTTGGTTTTTGACATCATTCAAAAATACCCATTGCTTCTTTCATTCTGGGTGAATTTGTATGATGAATGGACTTAAAGAAATTATCCAAAATTACTGGTTACATTGACTTACAGGGACAGTAAGTTTTTTTGTATGCATTTTTAATGTTAGCACTTCTTCTGTTTGCTGTCTGCTTCTCCTTTAAAGCTCTCATTTATCATCATTTAAGGTTTTGTTCAAATGATGAAAATGCTGGAATCAATGCTGGTTTCAAACAGAACAAATATGAATGATGTTTGTGGAACTAGAAGCTGTAGTTCCAGCAATGAAAGCTGCTTCTATACATTGTTATCACACTGTTTATATTTTAGGACTATCTGTCTAAGATGTCTAAGATTGTATGTGACTATATAGACTGTAAGAAACAAATTTTTGTGCTCCAAAAGGAGAAGTAAGCCTTATAAGATACTTGACCCAGTGATGCATACTTCAAGTAAAACCCATAAATACAACCCTTTAATGCTCATTTGGGAGAGTATTGGGACAGTATGTGAAATGAAAATAAGAAAAGTGACCACTTTGGCATGTAATTAAAACAAAAACAGTGCAAACACAAGATATTTAATACTTTACCTTGACAACTCTTTTTGTAAATATATGCTCATTCTGGAATTGATGCTTACAGCATGTTACAAATTGATTGTGGCAGTGTAAGACTAAGAACGTTGTCAAACATCTTTAACAGGTTTTGCAATTGCGCTTGTGTACTAAAGGAGCATCCACAAAAAGCCCCATCCTTGGCGGGTCCAGGCTCGTCATACACAACCACTTAAAAGCAGTGCTAAAGGATTTCACTGTGCCGTGTGTTACATCATTAAAAGATTCAGGAACACTAAAGAAACGTCAGTGTGAAATCACTGCATGGGCTCTGGAATACTTCAGTGTTTGCACTGTCGATAAAAACCAGAAGTGGTATGTTGACAACATTCTGGGCAACACTGGCAATTGCTTTGGGCTCAAGCTCATCTGAAACGGACTGACGCTCAATGGAAACGTGTTGTAGTTTGATGAGTCAACGTCTTAATGGAGGTCGGGTTCTCAGGACCAAAGAAGAAAAGGCCCATCCAGACTATTAACAGCATAAAGTAAAAACATGTAATTACATATTTGATGCAATAATTTGGGACCTTAAACATAATTGTAAGTGTGACAGCTATTATCTGATATATCGTTTTTCAGTTTTTAACATGATGTCTGTTGCTTTATATGATGTGCTTTAAATGGTTGATGAACGGATGAACAGAAATGGCCCACAATGACTTATAAGGGCCACAAAATAATTTCAAACAGCTCTTATGTTCCTTAGTTATTGGACTGAAGACTGAATTGAATGAAAGTGAATCAAAAGCCTCTCTCAAATGGTCTGTCTGTGACTGACCAGCTTACTTACTGGTGGCATTTGTTTGAATGGTCCTGGTCTGCCTGTGGTCCAGACCTGTAGTCCTCCATTGAAACCATGACATATTATAAAGTGTAAAATGTGAAAACTAAGTTTCTTTAAACAATTGAAGACAATAGAACAATGACAAAAAAAACAAGTCATCATGGGATCAATTAGCATCTTCAGTCCCTAAAGGTTTATAAAGTGTTGTTTGTAAAAGAAAGATGATGTAATACTGTGCCCGGACCTTTTGGAATGTGTTGCAGGCATAACATTTACTAATCATTACTTTTACTTAGTTTTATTAGCATTAAATACACTATCCCAACATTCTGGGGAGGATTTGAGGTTTGAATTATTTGATATTAATGTTCCTATATTCAACCTTTGGTTAGGTTTAACTAATGAAGCAGTACGAATGAAAGAAGCAACAGCTTTTATTATTTTTTAGGTTATACATAATTGAGGTATTATGATATTATGATACATATTATTAACAAAAATATATACTATAGACGATGTCATGTTGCACAACTTGCTAATGACACTAGAGCTGGGAGGCAGGTGGAGGGCTGGAGTGAGGTATTAACTGCTGCTGATTATTTGTAAATATTTGTGTTCAAACAGTGCAGTTGCATTTGATTCTATAATAAATAGAATGTCCACAATGCATTGCCACAGCTTCACAATGCATATGTAAATCTGTTGTACTGTGATATCACAATCTGCTCTTGATGTTTCTGATCTACTCAGCTGTTGTGGAAACACAATCAGCAGCAGAGGCCATGGTAGCTTACTATTACAGCTAACAATAAAGATGCTGTAGAGCAAACATGCACACCCAGGGGAAGGTAGGCCATGGGAAATGGTAACAAATAAATAAAGAAAAACAACATACAAATAGATGATGCCTGGAGCCAGTGGGAAAGTTCGCACTGATCAAACAAGCCCTTCTTAAATAAGCATAACAAACTCAGCGTAGTCCACAACACAACTGACTAATTTTGTTTCATTCTGTTTGTTTCATTTGTTAAGTGATAACAAATGACAGAGCAGTTTCATGTTGTATTGGTGGTGATACATTTGGGAGCAGCTTGTAAAAAAACAAAATCTAAAGCTGAAATTTTAGCATGCAAGATACGGTTGAGTCAAAACTTGGGTGTTGGTCCTATTCCTGGTTCTTAAATGACTCATACAATAAAAGAACATGGAGAATATGAATATGGTGTGCTACTAGGAAGTCACACAGGTCCTCTTGGTATAGTGTTGTTGTATGTAGTTATAAAGAGGATCTAAATGAACCTCCTCCTTTCAGGAAATGTACCTCCAAGAAATCATACAAAGTGACTTTACTTGTAATGTAAGTCAATGAAACCAGACATTTTGGAAGTACTTTTTATGTATATATTTGTTTGTGTGTGTCTTATGATATAGCTCTGTTCATTCATATAAAGTCATTGGTGCCATATTGGTGCTCTAAACATAGGAGACATAAAGAGGAGTGAAGGTTAAAAATAAGGGATAAAATCACATAAATATGCTAATGTATGCTGTGAACTACTGTATGGGTTTTTATTGATATGTTACTGCATAATGAGTAGCATAAACATTTCTGCCAAATTAATATTTATCTTATAGCAGTTTACAGTGACTCCTATAGTAAAGAGCCTTGGCACAGAACTGCTGCTGTTGTCCTAGCTAAAGGGACACTTTATTGGTTTTGTATTTAACCAAGCACTAATCCTATCAATTTTTCAAAAACATAGTCTGAAGGCAACAATATAATCCTACACCAGGAAAGCTCAGTTTCTGAGGAGCCATTAGAATCCACAGTGTTTAGTGTTTATTCTGTCCTAACACATCCACTTTACCTTTAGTATATAGCTAATTAGCTTATCAGTTAAATCAGGTGTGTCAGATCAGGTAAAACACTGACCTCCACAGTGCTGTTGCCCTCTAGGACTGACCCTTATAGCACTATGGAGTCTTGGGTCAGCTGAGGTTGGGATTAGCTAGAAGCCATAGAGGGTTTAAAATTTGCACATTGTTTATATAGATAGGGTTTATAGATACATGTCTAAAGTTGTTCGTAATATGATGCTAGTCTGGTAAGAGTATATTATATTAACATATCATCAATTATAAATATGATTTATAAATATGTGATTTCATGCCTGGATAGTAGCATATAAACACTATATATAAACTCATCTAAGGTTTCTCCAGTATTAACTGGGAGCCCCCCCTTACCTCAATAACAGATATTGGAACATTACCATTAAGATTAATTCGCTTTAGCCACCCAAACATTAGTGAGGTACTAGGTAAACTCCAGGCACTCCCAGAGCAAAGGTGTTGGCAGAAATACATTTTTGAACAGGCTTGTGAAAAAGTGAATAGACTAACAAGGATCAACAACTCCCTGCAATGTCATGACATCAGGTTACTGGACATTCAAAATGTAATAGCAGCGCAGTCATCGCCCTACCTATCCTAATGCTTCCGCCCTATAAGAATAACAAAACAATAGACTGGGACTGTGTACACAGCAGCCAGAATGCTGAATCACATGAACCAACCCAGCAACTTCACTGCAAAGGAGTCATCCACAAACTGCAGAGAATCATTAAACCAATACAGTTTAATACAGAGTTAAAATACATACACATGTACAAAGATGAGGAAGAATAACACAGCAAACTTAAAAACCTAAACCAAAGCATCCTATGCCAAAACATGGTGACATGAAAATTACTTTTGGATCATTAATACGCATTACAGATGTTTGCTTTGCCATTTTGATGGGTGATGGTATCTCATTTTTCGGATCATCTTTTGACCATAGCTGGAGCTTCAAATCAAACACTCATGCGCTGTTAAGGAAACAAAGGCCAGAGCATTGGCAACACCTATTAAACAGTGACTGGAGGAATGAAAAAAGTTTGGGAGTTATCGTCATGGTTTTGTCTGGTCATTATACAAGCAGATATAAGGCAGTATTTCCTATGTCAATCAGGCTGGACATTCCACAGCACCTTTCAGTGTTTTCCCTGATCTAGCAAACTTAGAAAGCCCATGAAGACCTGTATAAGTTGGTTATCATCTAATAACCTGAATGAGCCCTACAGTAGGACATATAAAGCATGACATACTGCAGCTGTAAACCATGACTTGAAATTCAGTTGGTGCAATATTACATTGGACTTTATATTATAAACAGTATCTCAATGTTAACCATATAACTGATCAGTATGACTGATTTCAGGATCATCAGTGTCTAAAAAAAGATTAACGTCATTATATTTTAAATGTCTGCTCAGATGAATCTATAGACTTTAGGAATAGCACTTTCAGATTGTGATTCAGAGTGTCCTGTTTAACGGACTGTTCTCTCTCTATCCCAGATGGCTGCTCCAAAAGCTCTTCCTAGGAAGCACTCTATGTTCTCTAAGGTTTTGCCTGGAGATGCTCAGCCTCACAACTCTCACGCCAATGGTCTGTATGGCAGTGTGTACTTTAAGTTACTCTTTTTGTGGTGTCTATATTGTACCTTTAATAATATTAAATAACCTAAAATCACGAAACAGTGAAGCATCTTCAGGTTAAAGAGCCTGAGGTAAAGGTTTGGGTTAGTTTTAGGCAGAGCAAATTTTACAAACAGTTAATAATTGTTGCCAGTTAAAACAGGAGATAGTCATGAATATGCAGTTCGCTGGGAATCACAGCAATATTGTGCAATAAATTTAATGTCTAGATATAGGACAGTGTATATATATAGTGAAAAGTCACTGAAATTCATGACAGATTTGGCTGGAATTGTAATTTCAGTGTTTTGAAATGATTGTTTTTGTGTTTTTGTGACTTTTCTGGTTTTTTTTTTATTCCAGTAAATGGACAGAAAACAGTTCCATATGTCATACATGCAGCACGAGAAGTGGTGTGTATGAATGTTTTTTTTTTCTTGCCAGCTACCTTTTACATTGTGTGAATACTTCTTAATTATACACTAAATTACATTATTACTTTAAAATTGCTTAATATTAACTCCAACATAGAGATTTTGTAATGACTAGGCCTGTCACAGTTATTAAATAATCACCTAAACACAATTACTTGAGGAGATTATATTTAATTAAACAGACCACAATTATGTAATCATGTCTTTTCACAATAAAAGCATGTGTGACATCACTGAGCAGTGGTATCAGCATTGATGAGTAATTTGGTTTGAAAATTCATCCAAAATCCTGAATTGGTGCTCTGTTTTTAGCCTTCATATAATAACAACATACGTGATTTACAGCTCAAAACACTCAGTAGACCCTCATCTAACTGACCGGTGTGATTTCATCCAGCTGTGACAAAGAATCAGCCAGCAATCCAACTGCAAAATCTACTTGCTAACCATGGTGTTAACTCTGCTTTTACCTTTTAGCATGTAAAAATTGGGTTCAAGAGTGACCCCTTATGACAGTGTGATCAGAGGATTAGCACTCAACTGTCCAAGATGACATCCGATCGATGGCGTTAAACAAATAAGCCTAATTTCTGTATTTCCAGCTAGTGTTTCATCCAGGAAGAGGACAGTACAGCAGCAGCAACAACCAGAGAGCTAAAAGAACCACAGCCAGAGTGATTGAGTTTATAGTTCTAGATAAGCAGCTCTTCTCGGCTGTAGAAGACGTTCATGCTTGTGCTTATTATTCCACCTGGATCCACGCTATGATGTTCCTAATAGAAATACTTTTCAGATGTGGCTCTTCCGGAGCTGTGTCAAGCGGTTTACGCCCACATTGACCAACTTCTAATTTAGATACAAATATTAAGCTGTTTCACATGAGCTCGTTAAAAATGGTTCCACCATGTTTCATGACTTAATAATTTGTAGCCCTGCTGTGGCATATAGCCCCGCCCTCGATCGGTATCGGCTATCAGCCCA